>OY754965.1:9657234-10172234 GCA_963576475.1 Molanna angustata
GTTGTTCATGTATTAAATTATGTATGGCCTTTCTGAATAGATATCGTTTATCCATACATTTTATATTTTCATTTAAAGTATTGTAAATTTTTGGTGCGATAAAGATATAATGGCGCTGGCCAAAAGTTGTTCTCATAAATGGGACCTGGAAATTAGAAAATGCTGAAAATCTAGTAAGAACAGTTTGTTGAGATCTGGAAGTATGTTTTCTGTTATTATGAAATTTGCTAAGGATAGTTTTGACATACAATTGGCGTATGTCAAACACGCCATAAATCTGAAATAGCTCATCAGATGGGTATGTCAGGTTTTTTTAAAATAACTTTTATGATAGATTTTTGTGTCTTTTCTAGAGTATCTATAATAGTTGCCGCACAACCTCCCCAATTTTCTATTCCATACAAAAGTGATGACTGACATAGTGCATAATAGACCGATTTCATAGTATCTTTATCCAGAAGGTTCCTCAGTTCCCTATAAATGTATATTATCTTTCTCAATTTACTAGATAGTGATTTGATTTGCTCTTCCCAACGTAACCTATTGTCAATAAAAATACCTAAATATTTAATGCATTTTGTATTTTCAATAGTACTGCAATTACAATGACTTGTAAGGATACTGCTATTACATGTATGTATTTTGAGAGTGGGATGAATATTAGGTTGACCATAGTTGTTTATGCTAAAGGTTATATATTTGGTTTTAGAAATATTCAGAGATAACAAATTAGTATCAAGCCAATATTTTACTGATTTTAATCCATTTTCACTCAGTCTATATACTCGCTCCCATGATCTAGAAGTAAAAACAATGGCAGTATCATCTGCAAACGTTATTATTTTACCATCAGTCTCCATTTCACAGAGATCATTTATGAATATTAGGAATAGTAGAGGACCCAATACACTACCTTGTGGCACACCACATGAAATGATGGCTTCATCACTCAAAAGTCCCTGAATTCTAACCCTTTGTGTCCGTTTGGAAAGATAACTAGCAAACCAATCTAAAATTTGACCTTCAACACCAATTTCACGCATCTTGCATAATAGCAGTTTATGTGAAACAGTGTCGAAGGCTTTGGCCAAATCTAAAAAAACAGCAATTGCTTTATCACCTTTATCGACCTTTTCAGTAATTGTTTTAGTTAAGTCAAGAATAGCGTCTGAAGTTGAGAGATTTGGTCGAAAACCATATTGCATTTTGCTTAGTATGCAGTTATTTTCCAAATAATTTAATAATCTAGTTTTTGTAACAGTTTCTATAATTTTTGACAGATTATTAAGTATTGATATTGGGCGATAATTTGAGATCTCAAGTATGTCTCCCCCTTTGAATATAGGAATTATAAGTGCTTGTTTGCAATTATCAGGGAAAACGCACTTTCGAAAACTTAGGTTAATTATGTGAACTATTGGTTTAACTATGAATTTAGAACATTTTTTAAAGATTTGAGAACATATCCCATCCGTACCTCCATTACCCCCTGGTTTAAGTATATTGATTATTCTCTCAATTTCTTTATTTGAAGTTGGAGTTAGATAGAATGATACATTGCTTTGTTATATATATATATATATATATATATATATATATATATATATATATATATATATATATATATATATATATATATATATATATATATATATATATATATATATATATCATATATATATATATATATATATATATATATATATATATATATATATATATATATATATATATATATATATATATATATATATATATATATATATATATATATATATATATATATATATATATATATATATATATATATATATATATATATATATATATATATATATATATATATATATATATATATATATATATATATATATATATATATATATATATATATATATATATATATATATATATATATATATATATATATATATATATATATATATATATATATATATATATATATATATATATATATATATATATATGCAACTGCGATACCGTATACAATAGATTATTAAATATTAAATGCAACTCAGGTAGAAATAGATGACAGATTAAAAGATGCAAATTTAATTTTAACTTACTCTTTTAAAGTTTTCGAAATTTAACTTACTCTTTTATTGGTATAGTTGTACAATGACGATTATTGATATAAGTAGATATAGACAATATTTAATTATTATAATGTAAATTTAGAACGCGGACAATTTGAAAGACGGCTAGCGATCGGGCAGCGTAAGGACAAGCCACGAGGTCTGGATGATCAGCGGAATGCCGGGAGCTCTGTGCTCCTCCTTATATAGGTGTTGAGCTGTGCATACGGCGCAGGGCAAGATGGCGTCTGCTGGCGTAACGCAGCTCCGTAGCGCAATTGGTAATCGCGCCACACTTTAATGCCATTTTATGAAAGTGATGTGCCTTTTTACCAATTTGAAAATAAAAAATTCAAATTTTACGTCTCCTGAGCTTGGGGTCACTTTGAAATATTTGAAACTTAAAAAAATGAGAAGCACTATTCAGATATCTTTCAAAATCTAATGGGTTCTAAGCAGTGGCGACTGGTAGATCGTATTTTTGATAATTTTTGGTAGTGCAATTTTTTCCTGAATTAATAATAAATTAATTGGTATTTAATCTATATGCGTTTACGTATATCTACATAGATTATACGTCTACGTTGGTATATTATGGATAAAAATGAAATAATATACATATTCAAAATATTTTACCTATTTGTAAAGAAGTTCAATCCTGCACTGTTTCAATTTGGCAAAAACTTCAATCACTCGTTTGTTATTGATCGATATCCACAATCTAATTGTGTTCTAATGTCAAAAGTATCTAAGTTAGATAAATTTATTGTATTGCGTTAATGAATTTGTGAAGAAATAATTTCTCAGATAAATGAGCCAAATCACCTTTTATAATCCAAGTAGATATAGTCGCCATCGAATTGTAAACAAGGAAAACAAAATAAACTATTTAATTTGTCACAACCTCATAACCATGATGCTTTATCATAAAACTGCATTTTAAAAACACGAACAAAATTCTTAGTTCTAATTTTGCATTATTGTTTAATATTTAACATCGGTCTTGGAAGACCTCCACGATTTATTTTTAATTTATTTTCAAAAGAAGACTTATTACTTTTAATGTAAAACACATCTATTAATTCACTCGTTTTTAAATCTATAAGATATCTGAACTACATATACACAAATATTTATTGATTTAGATTATCTTGTAAAAAGCGATGATATACGATATAAACAAAGTTTGTTTCAACTGATTAAAACCTGACAAATTAATCTAATTACGCATGCTCAATGCTCATGTATAGTGTTTACATTACGAAGAAAAAAGATAACACGGGAATATTCATGTTTCAATACTAATTGCGAACATATTAGAGAGATCGAGATAGAGATATACATTCTAAGTACATCTAAGATATGATAATTTGGTGCAACGCACGAAATTTGTGAAAGGAATGCATTGCTAGTAAGTACAAGTATCTCTTTCTCATCTAATACGGGACTATCTCTGTCTGTTCATACATACGCTATACAATAGACAATTTCAACTCGGTGCATTTTTGATATCGCACGCCGTACTAAATAATGTTTGTATTGTGGTAGATTACATAATATTATATCGATCGCGAAGATATAAAGTATATGGACAGTGTTTACTAATTAATTATTATTTTAAGAAAAAATAACAGTAATAAAGTAAAGCGTAATATTATTTTTAAAACATATTTAAATATTATTTTTTACAATATATCATTTAAAAAATGGTAGTGCAATTGATCCAACGCACTTTATATAGAGTCGCCGCTGGTTCTAAGCGAATATTAGATATACAAATTTGTAAAATTTGAAAAGAATCGAATGAGTACTTTAGTATATAATCGATAAAGTAAAATAAACACGCCGTACATAGCACACAGCACACAGCATATTATAGCACACACACACACAGATACATTGTGATGAAACTTTCAGTATTATAATCTCAGTATGCTACTAATTGATAATCTGCAATAAAAAATAGCCTTTAAAATTGCGAAATCATAACTCCCCACTATATCCCCTTGGGTTAGTGAGGAGTAAAAATAATTTGTGAGGTTCTAGGGTGTAACAAAAAATTAATTAAAATCGAATTTATTCTAGGGATTTAAAAGTACGTACCTAAATGGTAACAATTTTCTCTTTTGTTTTTGTTTGAATTATTTATTCCAGCATACTTTACTTCGCGTTTTTCTTTTAAATGATTAACAATTTTGAGGGAAATATTCTTAACAATGAATAAAAATTAAAACGATACAATTTCATTATTTGAAAGGTTATTTTAATGAATGAAATATTTTTTGATAAATAAATATCTAAATAGAGACGCAGTTGGAATAAATTTTTAGTATATTATTATTGGAATATATTGTCGGCCTCCGTGTCTCAGTTGGTTAGGTATCTGACTGCTGATCCAAAGGTTCCGGGCTCGATTCCCGTTAGAGCCACAGTTTTTAACTGTGTTTTCAGTCTGTATCTGTAAGACGATTTATATCGTAAATCTCCAGAATGTGGCAACTTGTTATTGGGTGCGAGTTAAATTTATATTTAACATAGTACCTGTTAGTTGCCCGAGAAGCTATATAGAATAGAATAGAAAGTTCATTTTTACTTTAAAAAATAGAGAATATGATACTTATTGAGCAATATAATATTTTTTTTTATTTTTATAGTGAACGTTGCGCGAGCGAGAGAAGAGATCACGTTAACCAACTGTTCATTGATTTCCTGGTTTTTCTATAATATTTCAACTTCGTCTCAATTGAGATATTAAAATTTTGTCACAAAAATACATACATTAATTAATTTCATTTTGGTTCGCATTCGAACATGCGTTAATCTCAGGAGTTAATTAAAGTTCTTTGGTCGAAGGTGGGAGAAATGAAATTAAATTGGTAACATTTGGGAAAAAAAGTGTAGAGATAAAGTTTTCTATCCAGAATTTTTCAAATTTTTGGTTGTGAAAACTTTTGTTCGTTCATAACACCGAGGTGTCGAAAAATCTAAAAAAAATATCTCTTTCCTCCGCAAACTTTCAACCGTATTTCATTGTAATACAAAAGAAGTAAAAGCAAACCTGAAAAAGCAATTAATATGTTGAAAAATATTTTTAATATTTTTGGAGTACTAATCTCATTCGAAATTATGGTAAAAGTAGCTTTGAACTACAAATTTAGCGCTATTAGATGATTGCTATATATAATGATCTGTATACGCGTATGGCATGACATGCCTCGGTTTCGGTCTTCAAATCATTCAGATCCTTAACACTCCATGGAACCTTTATGGGACAATCCTATAAACTACATAATGCAAAGTGTGAAAAAGAGAACTGTAATCACGTCGGGGGTCGTTGATGTATCCCCATTAATTGCGCTCCTATACGCTTCTGTCACATGGTGGGTCAACTCAAAAATCTCAACGACATTATATAGCATGCACTATCTTATATGTGTAAGTGAATAATCTTAAAATGCATTTTTATGAGATTGTAAACGTCATTTAATAGAAATTTCAAATCATTGATTTTCCACAGTGAGCAAAAATTTCAAAGTTTTGACAGATGAGATCATTAAAATAATGTATTTCTCTTTGTATCAGTCTATATTAGAATATGCAATTATATCATGGGGAGGCGCTTACCATGTTACAATAGACCCTTTGATAAAACTACAAAAATCCGTTTTAAAGATAATCTACAACGTACCAATCCGCACTCCATCCGACGCATTATTTAATGACTTTAATATACTAAACATATCACAATTATATGCAAAGAACGCCTGTACATACATATATAAAAACATAGACAAACTTGACTCTACGCAAACATCTAGACCAACTAGACAGACCGAACAGGCTCAACTTCTAATACCTAGACTCAAGACAACTTTTGGACAAAGAAATTTCCTGTATTTTGGAGTCAAATTATACAACGAACTAACTTTAACACTTAGACAAAACAGTAACATGAAAATATTTAAGAGAGACATTAAAATTTGGATTAAAAAAAAGGGCAGAGACTATATTAAAAATAAATTAATCACCTGAACTCTGAAAATACTTCCATAGTTATTAACCAAAACTGAAAACTAATAAGACATCTATACACTGTCTCAGAACAGGTTTCACCTAGTGAGGCAGTTTATGACAATAGTAAAATATCTGGTAACTATTATGTAACCTAAGTTAAATATATTATATTGTATTAAAAAAAATTTTTTTTGTTACCAGATTTAAGGAAAATTGTATTTTATATAATAAATAAAAATAAAATAAAATACAGAAGGAATTAACCGATGTAAATGGAAAACTTGCACTTCGCGCACACGACATGAATAGGAAGTTAATTTAACTTAAAATTCAGAGTGAAAAGGAAATAACATAATATTATGTTATACATAAAACGCCGCACAGACAAAAATATTACGACGAAATTCATGATACGAGTTGTAAAATTAATGTGAAAAATAATTGATACATTTGATAATTGCGAAATTACTAATTATTTCTTTAATTAAATAAATTTATATATTGCAATCCAAAGCCTAATCTATAGTAACAAAAACAAATATTTCAATTTTACATAATATAGTTAACACGTTTTTTCTTAAAAAGACCAATTATTCTTTTTTTTCCTTTTTTATGTCCCTCGGCAAGCATTCATATATCTAATTAAAGCCCATTATATATTAGAGAATTCTGCGTTGAAACTTTATTTTGTTTGTCTAATCTAATATCTTCTCTGTTTCTTGTGTCATATTCGTGATATTATTTACATACATACATACATACATGCCATCACGCCATGTCCCTTACGGGGTAAGCAGAGAGAACCGAGCGCCATACTTCTCTATTTTTGCACACATTTCTGGCTTCCTTTACATCCATGCATCGTCTCATACATGCTCGTCGATTGTTCAAACTTTTTATGTTTCCTTCTTTCAAAATATCATTCACTTGGTCATGCCATCCCTTTCTGGGGCGACCTCTGCTATTCACTCCATCTCTAGCACCCATGTATATTTTTTTGGTCAGTCGTTCATCGTTCATTCTTTCTATATGTCCAAACCACCTTAAAGCATTCACTTTCATTTTACATATAATATCCTTCTTTAACTTGCATTCTCTCCTTATGTCCTCATTTTTTATTCTATCATATATCGTTCTATTACATACTCTTCTTAGTGATCTCATTTCTGCAGCATTTATTCTACTTTCATGTGTTCTTTGCCAGGTCCATGTTTCACTTGCATACGTCAAAGTAGGCACCACAATTGCATTGTGTATTGCAATTTTGGCTTCCTTTGAGATGCTTGGGTCGGACATTACTGGTCTAAGTGCTCCGTTTATTCTATTCCCTGCCATAACTCTTCTTTCAATATCTCTATCGGGTCTTCCATTCCGTTCAAACATACTCCCCAAATATAAATATTCCTCAACTTGTTCTAGCCATTCGTTCTCTACTTTTATCATACATGCAGTTATACTTTCAGTCTTTTCAAATACCAATATCTTAGATTTACTAACATTCATTCTCAGTCCATTTTGCAGGCATCCTTCATACACTTTATTAACTAAATACGAAATAAATAATGATATTATTTAAAGGTTGAAAAATCTTCTTCGATGGCGCTACAGTTCAAATCGAGCTTTGGCCTCCCTCAGCAAGCGCCTTCAACGTCCCCTGTCACCAGTTGCCGTCCTCCAGTTGGACACTTGAAGAAGCTGTTCAACGTCCAACACACATTTGCCTTATTCTGCCAACCCTCCTTTTCCCACCCGGATGCCCATACATATACAATTCTTCTGGCTACTTGTGTCTTAGGCAACCTTTGTAAATGGCCCGCCTATCTTAATCCAAGCAATCTTATATGGGTTGAGATTCATGAGGCCTGATAAATGGTGTGCAATTCATCATTACACCGGATTCTCCATGATCCAACTTCTAAAACTAGTACTCAGATCCTCCGCAGGACTTTTCTCAAATGAGTCCAACACCTTTACCATTCTCACTGTTAATGTCAGTGCCTTGCAGTTATACGCCAATACAGTTGACTATAGTTGTTAGAGGTAGATTAAATTTTCCATTTTGCAAAGGGTAATTCTTCATCTTCTTCGTTTAGTAGACCTAATTGATCTGTTCTTCTACGCCTCCTGGGATGACGAAGTCCAACTATCCTTCCATCATTTGGGTGGTCTTCCGGGAAGGTGGCGACCTGGGGGCTACTCATCACACATTTTTAAAAAGATCTTAACTTGCCTAAATCTTGAAAATGTTTAAATCAGTACTCGATCAAAATCCAATATTAATATTTCTCTAGGTTTAAAATCATGAAATTTTTTTGATATCTACGTTAGGTATGAAATTATCATGAATCGTTGTGTAAATTTATAGTATTATTTCATTAATTTAACCTTAAAGATTGCTAAAGTCTGAAGCTAATCTTAATTTTACTGTAATCAACTTCATGAGTAGCCCTGCTGAGAGAATTTCATTCGCCGCTATATACGCAAGTCCATTGTCCATCCTGGCTACGTGTCCCTCCAATGTCTTCTTCTGGATCTACTCCACCAAACAAGGTTCTTTATTCCACATGTTTTCCTTATAAAAACTGTAAATCAAAGGGTAAATAATTATGGTTAAAAAATCATACAACAATTTAATCAGTATAATGTATAATTATGATTCATTAATATACCATAGCTGTCAATTAAATATTGACCTTAGAGCCACCATTTTCAGAACACAGGATATTAGGAGATCAGATAAAGTGGGAAGTATTTCAGTTGAAGAAATTTATAATAATGATGGTGATTCATTAATATCATTAATATGATTCATCAATATCCTACAGCTGTCAATTTATATTGGCCATTGAGCCACCATTTTCAGAACAGAGGATATTAGGAGATCAGATAAAGTGGGCGGTATTTCGGTTGAAGAAATTTATGGTTGTTATTTATGTAAACAAGACAGTCTCGTTTGACACGAAACATGGGATCGTTTGTCTATTGTGCCTACCTATGAACATATATTTGGAAATTTATTATTGTTATTCTCGGCTCTATTTTGATTCATTTTTAGCTGTAGCGAAATAGATAAATTTTCCCGTCGATTCCAATATTTTATATAAGAAATATATTAAATATGATTGCTATAGCTTACATTCATGTTTTTTGGGTAAAATTTATTAAAAAAACCCGGGTTTGAATGAAAGAATTTAAAATAACTACTAGGTATAAGGAAAGTAGGTACATATATGTATGTAGTTTAAATACTCGGCGGATATTTTTTGGTTGTTCATATTAACCGTTTTGGCATGTGAATTTTGCCATCGACCGGCTAGTTGAGACTCAACTAGCCGGTCGATGGCAGGACTCAAAATATAGTCTATAGTGACTCAAAATATAGTGACTCAAAATAATAAATAGTGGTTTAGGGCAAAATTCACATGCCAAAAAAGTAGGTACAATTTATTCCTACTCCAAAATCAGTGCGCTGTGTACCTAAATACTTTGATTTCATAAAATTGTTCAACATTTTTGATTGTTTCATTAAAATGTTATGTCGTCAAACGAGGCAATTTTGAAAAGAATAAGAAATCAAAGAATAATGATAAAAAATATATTTAATTTTAAGTTCTATTTTTTTTCGTTTCTATCTAAATTTTTCGCAACCGCGACTCCCGTTCACCGGTATCGCTCTATGCTGAGCATCGTCAGAATGCGAACAATAGTGATGAAGACAAAAAAAAAAAACAATTGTATGTACCTATAAGTTTATTTATTTCTCAAGGAAACATACAGTTTTATAAATATATTGTAATGGTACAAAATAACAATCAAACAAACCAGCAAAGATTCCATAAATGGTTTACAATAAGATACCATATGAAGAAAAAGAACATTAGCTATAGCAAGAGGAAGAATTAACAAGATTGAAATAAAACATAAATAGTAAAAAAAAATAACCAGTTAACCAGTCCAGAAAAAAAAACAGTTTATACGTATCCACATATAATGACAACGAAAGGTAATTTTCTCCAAAAGATATGCAGAATCCACGATGCAGTTCACTATTTTAAATAAAAAAAATAGAATAAACCCTGCCTAAGTCATCGAACGAAGGACAGTGAAATGATTACTTTATGTGGATGATGTTTTATAAAACGATTTGATTTATTTCAATGAGGGGACAAAAATAATTTGATTAATTTAATGAGAGATAAAAATGTAATATACCTTTGTAATAATTTGAAATTTAAATATACTCATAGATGATTGTATAAAAAATGATAAATAGCAGTTAAACAATTACATTTAGTTTTTATGAAACAAAAAATTGTTCAACTTAATCGCAATATTAAATTAATCAACATACATTGTCATCGGGAATACACAAATTCTAAAAGTTTCAGATCCCTAACTGGTCGGGAAGTTAGTTAAAAATCATTTGCAAAATTCCAATACGGACAAACATGTGAACTTTAATAAAAGCGAGACAAAATTGCAGTGCATAATGCAATTGTAGTGCCTACTATGACGTATGCCAGTGAAACATGGACGTGGCAAAAGTCACACGAAAGTAGAAGAAATGCTGTAGAAATGAGATCACTAAGAAGAGTAGGTATATGATGGAACGATATATTATTATGATAGAATAAAAAATGAGGATATAAGGAGAGAATGCAAGATAAAGAAGGATATAATAAGTAAAATGAAAGTGAAAGCTTTGAGGTGGTTTGGACATATTAAAAGAATGAAAGATGAACGACTGACCAAAAAAATATACATGCGTGTAATAGATGAAGTGAATAGCAGGGTTCGTCCCGGAAAGGGATGGCATGACCATGTGAATATTTTAAAAGAAAGAAACATAAGAAGCTTGAACAATCGATGAGCATGTATAAGACGATGCATGGATGTAAAGGAAGCAAGGAATATATGCAAAGATAGGGAAGTATGACGCTCGGTACTTACCCCATAAAGGACATGGCGTGATGGTATGTATGTACAAGATATAAATAGAAACCTAGATGATTCTTAAATATTTCACAACGCTTTCTTTGCTCTACGCCACTTTATGACTATAAATGCCAAGAAATGTGGCATTGTATATAAATATTTTATATAAACACATAAATTTTAAATTAAATAATATTTTATTTTATTTGTGAATTAAAATTTATTTCACTGACCTGTAATTTATTTTCTGTGCGGATAATCCACGGATGTCGTGATACATAATAAATGCACACTTCTCTAGACGAAACTCACTGACTCTGTGATGAATGTTCCGGATGGCAGCTTCCGTGCCAGGGTACAATCCCACAGGATGTGGTCTACGTAAAACCGTGCCCTAGAAAATTATACAGCCCCTTGGAAGACACATAACTTTTCCTACGATGAACTAGCAATCATTAAATATTGTATCTGTGTTGAATAAAGAAAATGTACGTGAGAGAATAACGATACAAAATTAAACATTAGACTCGTGAATCGCTCAAACAAACTCTGGTTGAAATAATTTTTATCAAACAATGTTTAGAGAATATTTAAAATGGTATCATTTTTCCCTTAGATGAGTGCATTTAATCATCTTGAGATAAAGATATGAGACACACACTTACAAATATAAGCATGCGGACTGACTGACTGACTAACTCACGATTACAAATATTAAAAAAAAATATATAAAACAATAAATCTACGTAAATTTTTTATATCTTTTTCGAATCATTATCACACTTAAAACCTTTATTTGAC
This sequence comes from Molanna angustata, assembly GCA_963576475.1. Lineage (NCBI taxonomy): Eukaryota > Metazoa > Arthropoda > Insecta > Trichoptera > Molannidae > Molanna > Molanna angustata. The sequence continues at coordinate 9,669,081 of OY754965.1, forward strand.
GACTAAATTCTTCCCTTCCCCATACTTCCCGTATACTCCCTTTTCCTCTTTTTATCTTTTATTTTTGCGTTTTGTATTTTTTATAAAAAAAAATTGAAATGTACTCTATGTAATTGTTAAAATGATGGATGCAGTTATTGGCGCCATAAATATTGAAATGTATCTACTTTAATTGTGTAACTGTTATAGCTGTTGTATCCAATAAATTATTAAATAAAAAATTAAAAAAAAATATGAGACAAGAGTGAATAATTTAACAATGTTTATTAATTTACTTACAATTCCAGTGTTTTCAGCCCAGAGAACCAATAACTCTTTTATAAATAATAATTATATAAAATGAAACGATTTATCTGACACTTTGTCGCTTTGTATTTCCGGCGAAAAAGATTAATTTAAACAAATTATTAATAATTATAACATTTATTGTTACAAGAAGTTAACAAATAAGAGTACATTGATAAAAAATATTTATATATAAAAACAAATTTTCATCTCAATTGGTATGTAATAGCTATAGCTGTTAGAAACCAATCCCAGGATTGAAACTGATAAGAAGGAAGAACCATGTTCAGCTATGTTGCAGCTGTTGGAGGCTTGTCCCATGTCCCATCACAAAGTAATTAAAATGGTATAGGTGTGTGTATGTTAATGGTCCAGTACATTACGTGAGTATTGAGAGTGCCTGTGCATGTATGTTAGGAAGTGTATGATCAATTGTGCTGAATCCACTTTAAAATAATGTTGTTTAACTTACAAAACCAAAGACTGCATCCAATATAACACAGGGATTATCCCTAGCATATTGGAGAACAAAATCGCTAATTGACAGCAAAGCGCAAGAGAGTGTCAATGGTTTGGATGTGTATGTGTACCTTTCCATTGTCTCTGTCTGAAATATGTATAGCATTTAATCTTTTTTATATATGTACCTTTATTATTGTTGTCAAACCTCTGTATGTAAAATGCCATGTTACATATTATAAATAAATAAACATATTATATACACAACGCATGCATGCGCGCGTCCGTTCACACGCATGTACAATGTACATACACATATTATATACATAATTTAATTTTCTATAAAAATGTGTACCTACATGATATCAGTACATCACAAACAGTACAATTTTTTTTAACAAATTTTTATAAAAATTTTATTTAGTGACGACATCGTTTCATACAATTTGTATGGCAGTATACACAACATCTACGGGAAACTACTAATAGTTTAATACTTATCTCCATGCATACATTCCATCAAGCTTTTTCATAATATAGTTTTTCAAACATTTTTCATTAAGAAAAATATTTTTTTTATGATAAATTAATGTGTTTAACTGTCTATATTTCCAGAGTTTTTAAAAATATCGAAAAAAGCCGAAAACCCCAACTAGATAATTTAATTTTCTATAAAAAATATTAACATTATATTAGTACCTACATCTTAAATTTTTTTATAAAAATTGAATTTAGTGACGACATCGCTTCATACAATTTGTATGGCAGTCGCCTATACACAATATCTAATAAGAAGACTTAATAGTTTGATACTTCATCTCCAAACATACATACATACCATCATGCTGTTTTTATATTCTGCGTAGGAAAAAAGGACCGACCTCCATACATACTATTCTGACATATATACCTGCATGTTTTGTATAGAAAACAAAAAATCTTAAAATATGTAATATTTTTTTTTAATGTTTAAAGTTTGATACTTACATGAATACTGGAAATTCAAAAAGCACTAAGTGCCTTAATGTTCATTTTGAGATACAAGACAAAATGTTAATATGGTAACATTAAAAAAAATTCTATATTTGTAGTAATAAAACTTCAGAAATATTTAAAACTAGTTTTTTATTCAAAATATAATTAAAACATAGAAAAAATAGATTTGGAAAACACCAAGTAAAGAAAGCCCTAAGTAACAGGCTTTGTAACCTTAAAAGGCACTAAGTCTCAGTTGATAAGCATTTTAAAAGGCACTATGTTCACACGAGATAAGTTTGAAATAATTTTATAGTGATGTGCGGAGGTTTTAAAAATTCACGGAGGCTGTACAAAATATATCTATTTATTTATTTAAAATATACATCTAAGTACAACTGCAATGTCTCACTAGGTAAATAACCTGCACATCCACTAGCTGCCATCAAAACAAAATAATAAAAATCAAAATTAATTTTGAGCACTTTTTACCACGCTTATTGGTGGTTATTTTTTTAAGAATGATGTTACCATGTGGTGTCACATATTCACTTCCACTTATTTTAATTTTTTTTATTCTTTATGTGACATTTAACATACTTTTTCATTAATATTGTTAACACTACTAAACGCCGGTGTCGCCCGCGAGTCAGCCATTTTAATACTAAAACTGCAAATTACTCGTGTCGCTTAGTGCTTTCTTTAAATACTATTGCGATATTCATACCCATATAACTAGGAAATTAACGCAAATTGGTCATTGGTGCGTTATTTAATGCATTGTCGATGGTACATATGTACCAATCTGCATACTTATCTCGAAATTTAAATTTTTGGCACATAGTGCTTTTTGAATTTCCAATATTCTTCAACTATACATACTATCGCCATGGACAGTTGGATCTCATGTGTTACATGCAACTAGTTTAAATATGTGGATATAGGTAGGTACTAACCTGTTTGCAGTTAATTTGAGTAATTCTCACCGGTAAATTAACACTACGCTCATTTGATGTACAAAATGCCTTCAAAAATTAATGAAAATATCTTGTTGAATTACTTTCGTTTATCTCTACTTTTGTCGCATGTGTGTGTGTGTGTGTGTGTGTGTGTTTTTGTGTGTGTGTGTGTGTGTGTGTGTGTGCGTGTGTGTGTGTGTGTGTGTAAATAGGTCGAGTTAAACAAAAATACAATGAATGCTACTGTACGAGGCCTGGAGATCAACACTTTTTAGCTGTAACCCCTTGCTAGTAATTACCATGCAAGGTGGAGCTTGAAACCCTAACTAGTTTACCCGGGTAAACCTTATGGGATTAATTTAAGGGAAATGTCCACGCGCAAAATTTACCGCGGGATAGTAACGATGTCAAACTTACGTTCTTTCTCGCACGAAAGAGTTGATTTATATTTAGGCTACACCTTGTTACTGTTTTTCAACCTAACACCATTTGTTTGTCTTCTTTATAGAATTCTTAAATATATTTAAGGTGCAAGATAGTCCCGTTTAACCACAAAATAACAACTAAAATGCAAAAATAATATATATGTAATATATGTACAAAAACAGAATGTATAACTTAACAGACTGGGTTATTAAATTATAACTTTTCGGATATTTCATTTCTAAATTAAATAATTATTGTGAAAATCTTGCTGATAGTGAGTGAGGTCTTTCTTATTAGCATATAATAATTCCTTACAATATATACAGTGTATTAAAGACTGTATATATTGTATACTAGACAGAGTCTTTTCCGAAGCAACTATGTACCTGTATAGTTTTCATTGTTTTACATTTTATTTTTATAAAATATATAAAAAATGTTACACACACGTATTTTACAGGATATAATATGACAATAAAATAAAATGAAGAAAAAGAATAAAAAAATAAATACAATCGTAACAATGAAAAAATCCCAATAATAATAACCACCAAAATACTAAATATTCCATATATTTCTTTTCTGACTCCAGCATTGCGAACACGATCTCGGAGAGTTTTTTCCAGTATTGACCTTAGAACCTTCATTTATGCTGTTGTTAGAAGCCCCTTGGTTCGTACAGTATCTGCTCTTGTGTCCACAGGATACGTTACGATCGGTCGCATGCATGTCTTATAACTATATATTATTTTGTCCTTGCTGTCAATACGCATGTGTTTTTATTTTTCCAGTACATATATTATTATAATACCCAATTGAAGTCGGAAACGCTTCAGTCCACAGTGGATCAATGTCTTTTAGAACAATATTATTATGTAGGTACATCGCAATATCTGTTAAATTATCGACGAACTTAATTGAAGGCGATTTGGATTTACCTACTTGCGTACTGAAGGCCCCAATTCTTCTCACAGTTATTATGAAGTTCCATACTTTTGCAGCACTTATACGAGAATAAATTTAAGTTACGAAAACCTTCCACTTCGTAAAATATATCAACCATCACTATTTAATCAAAAATTCATTAATTCGAATATGTTTATAGATTATGTAAAACACTGAAAAAATTGTAAAGGCAAATACTTGAGTAATTAATGGCACGAAAGAACGCTAGTGAACATTTGTGTAATGAACACGTTGTAGGAGTATTCTGTGAATGCACGGAGAATATTGAAATACGGGAGTTTGATTGGGAAATCCGTATCGTATACACAATGTATGGTATCTACTTTCTATACATACTATCGGATATCAACATCCCGCTTTTCATTACACTACATGCATGGCGACATTGCAAGTTTTGAATGACTAGGAATGTTTGTGACAATTTATACGGATTATTTTTAGTACCTACCCACTATGTAATAAAGTTGTTTTTGTCTGTACTTTTTTAACTATCCTCTACATTGTAGATTTATTTATTTTATTTATTTATAAAAATCTTACAATCTATTGAATACAATTAATATGCAATAATGTATTCAACCTCACTAGGATAAATCTGTATCGAGGTTGACACAAAATACTGAGACTGCGGCAGGGAGACGCACTTGCGTGCACACTGTTTAACTTGGCGCTGGAAAAGGCTATCCGAGACTCGGGTATTCAAATTGGTGGCCATATCTTCAATAAATCTGTGCAACTCCTTGCCAACGCTGATGATATAGATATCATTGCACGCTCAGAAAATGTTTTAAAAATTGCATTTTAAGCCCTGGCCGCGTCAGCAAGGAATATGGAGTTGATGGTAATCGAGGAAAAGACAAAGTATATGCCAGTGCATGAACGCCGAAAACCGCCAGATTTGCGAGTTGACGATTACACATTCGAAATTCGTATCTCGGTACTATGGTGACAAGTGACAACAATATCTCGACGGAAATTAAACGCTGAATAGTGTCCGCAGATCGGTGCTACTTTGGGTTGCATAGGCACATGAAGTCTCGTCACCTCACCAGAAAAACTAAAGTCCTCCTCTATAAGACTCTTATTCGGCCAGTAATCTCATATGGATCAGAATGTTGGGCAATCGCTAAATCTGATGAAAGAACCCTTGAAATTTTTGAGAGGAAGGTGCTGAGAAGGATCTTGTGAAAACGGAGAGTGGCGTATCAGGCACAATCACGAATTGTATGATCTGTACAAGGAGCCTACCATACTGACAGAAATAAGAATAGGAAGACTCAGATGGGCTGGACACGTCCAACGAATGAGTGAGGAGGACGTCCCAAGACGAATCATGAATGGTGCACCGGGGGGACAAAGAAAAGTTGGAAGGCCGAAGCTCCGATGGCTGGACGGAGTGGTGAAGGATGCGAACAGCATCGGCGTCCATGACTGGCGTAATGCGTCGCAGGATCGACAGTCATGGAGGCGGGCTCTGCAGGAGGCTAAGACCCGACCTGGGTTGTGGAGCCACAGATGATGATGATTTGGTTGGCAATAGAAAATTACGTTATTCACGAAACGTAAGCAAATTCATTTTTACACAAAATAAGATAACTGTTTACTCGCTGAAAAAGATTCGTACTTAAATAAAGATTTCATTTTCCATGAAAATAAACGTTAGATTGCTATAAAAAGAAATGTCTAATGTTTTCTGTGCGGAGAAATTGTTTAAAAAAAATGTTTATTTTCATTGAGCATGAGAAAGAGCGCTGGTCATAATGAGAGAGCCATTATTTGTGGTAACTAAGGTGTCTGAATAGAAATACCCACTCTTCGCTATTGGAAAAAATCTCCCAGAGATTCCAACGAAATGTATCAATTTATTTTATTTGTATTTACAAAGAATATTCTGGACACAAAAAAAGTTGAATTTGTAGATGTCATCGTGTGTACATTTCAATATATTGAATCTTATACAAAATTATAAAACGACAATTCTGTTTACACAATGAAAATAGCATTTGTAATTCAACGTCACCTTTTCTTCTTCTTCTTTTTGTGCCGCTCCTAACGGATATTGGAGACCATCACACGAAACCCGATCTTGCGCCAACCTAATGTAGTGAAATGAGGTAGAATTCATTGTTATTTATAAAATTAAATCCATACCAGATCTTTTGCTTCTGCTGGATCCACTATCGTCCGGCTAGGACACACGGTAGAGCATTTCTTTGATTCTCAGAGGGAATACAGGTGGATAATTGAGAAACAGCGTGCGTGACCAGAACAAAACTGTATATTCTTTTGTGTAAGAGAGACAAAATTTAATTAGAGATATAATGGTACATATGGGTTAGTGTGATATGAGTTAATGATGGTGATGTTTGATGATTAAGAATAGTCTTACTTTCTAGGGTGGCCAACTAATTAAAATAAACAGTGATCACTATTGTACATTTATATGAGCCTTAAGTATTTGAATATTTCAAAAGTCAGTTCCAGATTAAATTTATTTTTCAGGCCGAAGGCCCAACACTGAGTAATTAAGGAATTTCTTTTTTTTTTTTTTTACCAAACTTAGTTCTAAGGGTATGTCGATATCAGTAATTCTAAGGACGATTCACGAAAAGGGGGTGTGCGAAAGTCAATGATCTCAAACCTTTAGTCCGACGGTGGGGAGAAATTGCCTTATCACGTACTCAACAAGGCCTGATGTTTCCAACCGTGATGGAGGTGAAGAAGAGAAGCGGCAGGGGCGATCTAATGTTGAAGGCGTTCCAGACTTTCTCTCATCAAGGGGAGAAGCCTAATCCGAGGTGATAACAAGGTAGTTGGCATACTGTCAGTTGTATACATCCCGTGTGGCAGACATAGGTGTTAACACTTCGTTATGTGTTCATACAACTACGCGAAGTCACTTTGAAGATTAATAAACATTACAAAACTGTCACGAAGTAAGTCTTGCGACCCTTTACTCAAAAGATAATGATCCTACGTAGCAGATTGCGGTGTTAACACTTCGCTATGCGTTCATACAACTACGCCAAGACACTTGAAAATTAATGAAATTGAAAAACAGTCACGAAGTATGGCTTGCTACCATTTATTCAAAAGGTATTGCTCATACGCAGCAGATTGAGATGTTAACACTTCGTTATGTGTTCATACAACTACGCGAAGTCACTTTGAAAATTAATTAAATTGAAAAACAGTCACGAAGTATGGCTTGCTACCATTTATTCAAAAGGTATTGCTCATACGCAGCAGATTGAGATGTTAACACTTCGTTATGTGTTCATACAACTACGCGAAGTCACTTTGAAAATTAATGAAATTGAAAAACAGTCACGAAGTATGGCTTGCTACCATTTATTCAAAAGGTATTGTTCATACGCAGCAGATTGAGATGTAAACACTTCGTTATGTGTTCATACAACTACGCGAAGTCACTTTGAAAATTAATGAAATTGAAAAACTGTCACGAAGTATGGCTTGCTACCATTTATTCAACAGGTATTGTTCATACGCAGCAGATTGAGATGTTAACACTTCGTTATGTGTTCATACAACTACGCGAAATCACTTTGAAAATTAATGAACTTAAAAAAAACTGTCTCGAAGTATTACTTGCGACCATTTATTCAAAAGGTACAGCTCGTACGCAGCATATTGAGATGTTAACACTTCGTTATGTGTTCATACAACTACGCGAAGACACTTTAAAATTTAATGAAATTGAAAAACTGTCTCGAAGGATGCCCTGCGACCATTTATTCAAAAGGTACAGCTCGTACGCAGCAGATTGAGATGTTAACATTTCTTTATGTAGTCACACGACAACGCGAGGTCACTTTAAAAATTAATAAAATTAAAAAAAACTGTCACCAAGTATGTCTTGCGACCACATATTCAAAAGCTATTGCTCGTACGCAGCCGATAGAGATTTTAACACTTCGTTATGGATTCACACACCTACGCGAGGTCACTTTGAAAAATTAGAAAATTAAAAAACGATCCGAAGTATGTGTTGCGATGTTGTTTTATACGCCTCCTTCACGCGTAAGGCGGTATACTCAGAGATCCGACTAGGATTTTTAGATAACTAGTTTATAACAACATTCTCTGTTTAGTTACAATGCCTTACATCGATTTCAGGCATAAAACACAACGAACTGAGTGAAATTCGCTAATTGATGGCGGATGAAAAACAAAGCGTGGTGTTATGACCGTTAGAACAGACGCCGACTGCCAGCGGGAGTTGACGGGGGCGACGGTAGGTGTTTTGAGGGGAGCGGGGCGGGCTGCTTGACACACAGCTGCGTTTTTAGCGAGACCTTGAACTAGTTCAAGACGTAATTACTGCCGCGAAAATTAAATTTAAAAAATTAAAAATTTAAATACGTAGCGAGCGTACCGCTCGCTACACTCCAATCAAAGTTACCCAAACAAAAAGAAAAAGAAAAGAAAAAAAAATTCCGTAAGCCGGCCTGTGCAAATTGGGGAGAATGAAAGACCCTAACTGTAATGAAGAGAAGTAACGAGAGAAACTTATAACCACGACCAGATTCTTAGTTTATGAGGAATGTGGTGAGTTGCGTGTTCTCGGCTGGTCACACCAGTACATCGCAACCACCTCCAGTAGTGAGACCGACCTAGTGACTCTTGGTCATCGTAGGTTTGTCGAGGGTGTAGGCAATGGGTAACATACTTAAGGTATGTGCCCCCCTACTCAAGATCAAGGTTTCGTACGTGAATCATAATTGATTATAGCATTCAGAAGGAATACGCCCTAATTGTGCGAGTTCGGAATCATACTAATGTTCAAACTTCGTTGAAACCTAGGTTAGACTCGAATAAGGACTCCTACTCGCGATACGACACGATCGGGGTTATATGTTGGGTTGCGCAGCGGTGTGGTACAGATACCAATGTTCGGCAACTAGCTTCTACCTATAGCTATGATTAATTCTAGGAAAACACTCCATTGATGAACAATACAGGGGGGGAGCACCGAAAGAATTAGAGTTGCCAATCTAATAGGCGAACTCTCTTCAGCCTTACCCAAACAAACTTAACAATAATTGGCGAACTCGAAGCTAGTCGCTTTCCTACACGCATGTGAGTTGAGCAATCAGATATCTCACTCAGGGGAACCGACTGGAAACATCAGTATAATGTCGCGGAGCAAGCGTGCTTGAACAGTCCGCTTGCTATGTGCGAAACAACAAAATTAATGACTTACATTCACAAAAGGAAAATAACAATCTTGTAGCTACAGTTTGTGACCACACTGGATAGCTGGTCAAGCGATCCATCACGATGGACGCGAATCGATGCTTGCCAATTCTCAACACGACTCACAAGTGAAGACTTGGCATCAGGCTACTACCTGGGATTCCTTCCTAACCACAGTTTACAAATACAATGAATATAAGGACAAGGGGCCTATCACGACAGACGCAAACTGAAGTTATTATTCACTTGCAGCGACAGTTCACAAATACAATGAATATCAGGACAAGGGGCCTATCACGGTAGACGCGAACTGTAGTTTGCACAGCCTCAAAATGACTCCTCAAGTGAAGACTTGGCATCAGGCTACTACCTGGCATTCCTTTTCAACGACAGTTTACAAATACAATGAATATCAGGACAAGGGGCCTATCACGACAGACGCAAACTGAAGTTATTATTCACTTGCAACGACAGTTCACAAATACAATGAATATCAGGACAAGGGGCCTATCACGGTAAGCGCGAACTGAAGTTTGCATAGCCTCAAAACGGCTCCTCAAGCAAAGACTTGGCATCAGGCTACTACCTGGGATCCTTTCTCAACCACAGTTCACAAATACAATGAATATCAGGACAAGGGACCAATCACAATAGACGCAAACTGAGGTTCTTCACGCAACCGCTTGGTACTACCACTCTTGCTTAACTCTACACCGGTCAAGTAGTACCCAACCGAAGGGAATCAAGCCAAATGGCGAGTTGACAATCCAGTATTCAACTCGTTAATAATACACAAGAAAAGGGCGAGTTGACAATCTAATATTCAACTCTGGGATAATACACACAAAACAAGGGAGAGTTGACAATTCAATATTCAGCTCAGAAACACTTATATATAATACAAGGCGAGTTGACAATCCAGTATTCAACTCTGAAATAATACACACAAAACAAGGGTGAGTTGACAATTCAATATTCAACTCAGAAACATTTAAACATAATGCAAGGTGAGTTGACAATCCAGTATTCAACTCGGAAATAATACACACAAAACAAGGGTGAGTTGACAATTCAATATTCAACTCAGAAACAATTAAACATAAAACAAGGACGAGTTGTCAATTCAATATACAATTCGGGAACTTATGTATTCTAACAAGGAAGTCTTTAGCGAGAACTCCTAGTAGTACACAAGGGGAGGGAAGGGGTTATATACAGTTAGGGCTACCACTTAGGATGCCTGTCAGAAGGCGGCTAGCTCCTTCAGGAATGGAGACAGGATCCTAGCAATCATGCATTGGTCACAATTATTTATACACATACCCTTGCGTACATCATTCTTTTACAGATAGTCCTTACAAAATTCATCACTACTTTAATTTCACGCGATCTTTAATTGCCAGCACATTTTATGACGGGTACATGACTGCAGGGCATAATTGAAAAGGGGGTTACATAATTCATCCGGAATGAGAAGTGTATCGTTAGGCGCCACTGATTTTTTTTTTTTGCGGATCAAACCAGAAACCAAGTTTACAATTTGCAACTTATCAATAGGTTTATTGCTAGGTAAGGGTCCCAGCACAACAATTAATACTTAATTAAACTTAATCAGGTCCTTGATATGGTACCTGCCACTATGTTTACCCTCGCAGTCGCGAACCTCGTAAATGGAGTCCGAAATTTTATTCGATACGACGCATTTGATGAATCGAGGGGCGAGCTTGTTTGAGAAGTACTTTCCAGCGTCAGATTGGGTGAATGCCCTGCGCCAGACCACTGCGCCTACGGACAGTGAGCAGTGTTTCCTACGCAGGTTGTATCGTTTCGCGTTTACTTTGAACGCAGTCAATAGTGCGCTAGATACCTTCTCGTAAAGTTGCTCCATGGTTGAAAGGCTCGTTCCATAAGAATTATCCGTGCTCGCTGGCTCCTCCGAGCTATTGGTGACCTGTTCCATTTTGTCGTGAAATGAAGCATGCGGACAGGGGTGGAACCCGTGCGTCAGGAAGAACGGTGTGTAACCGGTGGCGATGTTCACGCAATTATTGAGGCAGGAGCAGATCTTAGGCAGCATTGTGCACCAGGTTCGCTGGTTCTCCCCCACTAATATTGACAGGGCGGTTACGATGGTAGAGTTGTATCTTTCCACAGTATTGTTCTGGGGGTGATAGTACGCGTTATTATCTCGTATACCGAAGCGATTAGCGAACTCCTTGAAATCCTTGGATATGAATTGCTTGCCGTTGTCCATAATTAAAGTACGAGGTACACCGTAAGGCAGAAAGATCTTTTCTTCTATCAGTTTGGTGATAGCCGGGGCTGTGGCACGTCGCAACGGCAGTGCCCATAAGAATTTCGTGAAGTTATCGACCACCGACAGTATGTAAATATTTTGTTTATGTGAACAGGGAAGCGGCCCAACAAGGTCTACGCTCAATGACTGCATGGGATGATCTAGACGTTTAGGCACGCTCATCAAACCCAGAGGTGCTTGGTTGTTATGTTTATATGCCTTACAGGTGTCACATTTTGATACAACCTGTTTAACCGTGTTCGTAATGTTTTTCCAATAGAAGGTCCGTGAGACCACCTCCAAAGTTTTTCTGATTCCAGGGTGGCAAAAGTTAGTGTGGAAGTCCTGTACGATACTTTCCTGTTCTCCGGCGGGCACCACGACCTTCCAGGAGCTATTTCTGAATGGAGGGTCAGTTTCGGGAACAGTTTTACAGTATTTGTAGAGGTGTCCGTTACTTATCATATAGTTGGGTGTGGAATTAGCATTGGTCGAACATTCCTGGAACAGACGTAGATAGGCTGGATCAGTAACATTCTGAAACGGTGTAGGGAACGTTAAACTGGATACTTCAATTCTGCTTAGTGCGTCGGCCAAGTTGTTCTCGCATCCCTTTTTGTATACAAAGTCGAAGCTGTATTGTGAGAGGCGGCAGGCCCATCTGGCCAGGCGTCCCGATGGTGAAGACAAGTTGTTCAGGTATTTAAGACAGCCGTGGTCGCTGATCACTTTGAAGTGCGTTCCGTCTAAATAACTCCTAAAGTGGTGTACCGAGTCCACAATGCTCAAGAGTTCCCTCTCGGTGGTGCTGTAAGACCTTTCGGCAGGTAGCAGTTTCCTGTAAAAATATGCAATGGCGTGCTCTGAGCCGTCCGGGCTCCTTTGGGCCAGGAAGCTCCCAATGCTCACGCCGCTGGCGTCACAGGTGAGTACGTATGGTAGGGAATAGTCGGGGGGCTTCAACACCGGAGAAGATATCATTGCGCTTTTTAGGCTTACGAAGGCTTGTTCAGCTTCGTCGTCCCAAGGGAGATTATTCTTTGTGATTTTCTTGCTGGTGAGGCGGCATAGAGGGGATGCAATACGAGAAAAGTCCTTGATGTGTCTTCTATAGTATGCACATAATCCAATGAACCCGCGAACCTGTTTGACAGTTGAGGGCCTAGGGTAATTGACCATCACGTCAATCTTTTCGGGGTCGGTCCTGATGCCTTCTCGGTCGACTATGTGGCCGAGATACTTTAAGCTTTGTTTGCAAAATTCAGATTTTGCTAACTTAATGGTTAGGTTGGCCTGTTTTAGTCTGTCACACACAGTTTTCAGTAGCTTGCAGTGTGACTGGAAGTCCGGGCTGCATACCAGTATGTCATCAAGATATACAAAGACGTGGTCTCCCTAGTCTGTGAACAGTCTATCCATCATACGTTGCATTTCGGCCGGGATATTTTTTAGTCCGAAAGGGGTAACCTTGAACTGGAACTGTCCTCGGCCTTCTACGAAGAAGGCGGTCTTTGGCTTGGATTCCTCGTCCAGTCTCATCTGCCAGAACCCGTGGGAGAGGTCCAGGGCTGTGAGGAACTTAGTGTCGCGCAGATTGTCCAAGATGCGATGAATGTTGGGCAACCGGTAAGAGTCAGAGCGAGTGATCGAGTTAAGGCGACGTGGATCAAGTACGAAGCGCCCAGAGCCGTCTTTCTTGGGAACAATGAAAACATTGTTCAACCAGGGGCTCCGCGCCGGCTCTATTACGTCGAGTTTGATCATTTCATCCAGTTCTGCGATGAGTTGTTCGCGTCTTACGTGAGAAAGGGGATAAGTCTTTTGTTTAACCGGGGCGTGATCACCAGTGTCTATGATGTGGGAAACTAGGTCGGTGCGGCCTAGTCCCACCTTTTCATAAGCAATCTGGTCGAACTCTTGTTTGAGCAGATCCAGTTGTTTCAATTCTGCAAGAGAAAGGTCGGCTGTAGAGTTTAGACAGGAAGGGGTCGACAGCGGTGAAATGTACAGGGGAGGCATGTTGATAGCATATAATGATGACACCTTATCTGGGAATAGGGTCGGGGTTAGTCCGGACTTCCTCAAGAAGGGTGCCCCCAAAATAAACCCTTCTGCAAGAGACGGAGCTACAAGAAATTCAACAAAGGTTGTTTGCTTATAAAATCTGAGGGGAAGCGTGAGGGAGCCCAGGATCGCATGGGGATGGCCGTCCGCTGTGTGAATGGAAGTGTCGCCCGGCACTAGGTCATAACCCAATTCGAGGAAATTCTTGTATAATGTGCCACCCAAAACATTAACTGCAGCTCCGCTGTCTAAGAGCGAACGGAAGGCGATGTTGTTGATTTTGAAGTGTAGGTATGGACGATCGTCTCGCGCATTCGTGATGGCTGATACATGTAGGTATTTAGTATTGTAGAAGAGTTTGACCGATCTCAACCAGTCCTCCCACTCTGTCTTTTGTTGAGAATGGGACGGTCTATAATAGGGCTGGGTGGTTATTCGTTTTTTGGCAACTTTTGGAGGAGAGGTGGGGGTCTAGAAACGTCTGGGAGGTTTCTGGGGGTTGTCGGAGGGTGACCTTGTGGGTCAGTTCTCTGGTACTTTTGAAAGCGGGGAGAGGTTCGTCTTCCGAGGGGATTCGCTCGTGACCGATTAGGGCACAGTCTTGCAAAATGTCCGGTTCTTCCGCAGGAGTAGCATTTGGGACTGTACGGACGCGGTTCAGGGTTAGACAAGGAGGCTGCAGCCTTGGTGCGCCGGGGCCGGCGGGGGGAGGTAGGGGCAGTCTCGTCCTTGTGGCCAAGCGACATCTGTTCGAGTGTAAGACACAGTCGCTCCAGATCCAATACTGTCGTGGGTTGTGAGCCGATGATAATAGGGAGGAACTTCTTGTCGAGTCCTCTTTTGAAAACTTGAAGGAGCTCGTCCTCTGGCAAGGGTGAGGACAATGAGTTATTTTTGTTGATGATTCGGCAAATATAATCGGCCGCAGATTCAGAGACCTGCTGTCTAGAGGACCAAATTTCTAGCTTGATGTCGGTAGAGTAGGTTTGTGACTCAAAACGGTCGAGAAAGAGTTTCTTCAATGTGTTCCAGTCGCAGTTCTTTCTAGGGTTGGTTCGATAAAATAATAACGCCCGTCCTGCGAGAAATTCAGGAATGATTGTGGACAATAAGTTGGTATTGAACCTACGGGAAGTAGCGATCTCTTCCAGGCGTACGAGGAATTCTCGGACGTCATTTGTTCCATCAAACTTTGGGACAGGCCACGTGGCGAAGTTTGTGTTTATAATTCCTCCAGGATCTCGATCGCCACGTGAGGTATAACTCGACGAGTTGGAGAGCGGAACGACGGGGGATTGGGGCAACAAGGCGACAGTTCCTGGGGGAGGGGCGCTCTGGGTTCTGGAGCTCGATTCGGAACTGGATGAGAATGGGCGGGCTATTAGATCATTCTCGGCGGTGTGGGAGCTCTCGGAAACCGACGCCAGTTCGGGGGCGTTCTCAAGTGAGTGGTACGCTACAGACCTACTGGGGATGGCTACGTTGTCTGTATTAAAGGGACGGGAGGCATTAAAAGCATTGGCCTGGGAACGCAAGGAGGCCAAATTGTCGGTAGGAACGATGTTTCTGTCGCGCAATGCTTTAGCAAGGGTTTTTGCATTTGCAAGGTTTATTCTCTCGATTAAATCCATGACGTCGACTATTGCGAGACAACAGAGGAAACGAGGATTTCCGTTACGACGTGGTTACAATATAAGAGGCTGTCAGAATAAAGGGGAAAAAATAAAACACAAAAGAACAAGCAGTTTCGAATGAGGGTCCGCTCGCAGATCTCATTGAGCAGGCTGTCATCAAAGGACAAGTGAACGTGTCAATTGATGAGAGTCATAGCCCCACGTTGGTAAACGTCAGTGTAGTGAAATGAGGTAGAATTCATTGTTATTTATAAAATTAAATCCATACCAGATCTTTTGCTTCTGCTGGATCCACTATCGTCCGGCTAGGACACACGGTAGAGCATTTCTTTGATTCTCAGAGGGAATACAGGTGGATAATTGAGAAACAGCGTGCGTGACCAGAACAAAACTGTATATTCTTTTGTGTAAGAGAGACAAAATTTAATTAGAGATATAATGGTACATATGGGTTAGTGTGATATGAGTTAATGATGGTGATGTTTGATGATTAAGAATAGTCTTACTTTCTAGGGTGGCTAACTAATTAAAATAAACAGTGATCACTATTGTACATTTATATGAGCCTTAAGTATTTGAATATTTCAAAAGTCAGTTCCAGATTAAATTTATTTTTCAGGCCGAAGGCCCAACACTGAGTAATTAAGGAATTTCTTTTTTTTTTTTTTTACCAAACTTAGTTCTAAGGGTATGTCGATATCAGTAATTCTAAGGACGATTCACGAAAAGGGGGTGTGCGAAAGTCAATGATCTCAAACCTTTAGTCCGACGGTGGGGAGAAATTGCCTTATCACGTACTCAACAAGGCCTGATGTTTCCAACCGTGATGGAGGTGAAGAAGAGAAGCGGCAGGGGCGATCTAATGTTGAAGGCGTTCCAGACTTTCTCTCATCAAGGGGAGAAGCCTAATCCGAGGTGATAACAAGGTAGTTGGCATACTGTCAGTTGTATACATCCCGTGTGGCAGACATAGGTGTTAACACTTCGTTATGTGTTCATACAACTACGCGAAGTCACTTTGAAGATTAATAAACATTACAAAACTGTCACGAAGTAAGTCTTGCGACCCTTTACTCAAAAGATAATGATCCTACGTAGCAGATTGCGGTGTTAACACTTCGCTATGCGTTCATACAACTACGCCAAGACACTTGAAAATTAATGAAATTGAAAAACAGTCACGAAGTATGGCTTGCTACCATTTATTCAAAAGGTATTGCTCATACGCAGCAGATTGAGATGTTAACACTTCGTTATGTGTTCATACAACTACGCGAAGTCACTTTGAAAATTAATGAAATTGAAAAACAGTCACGAAGTATGGCTTGCTACCATTTATTCAAAAGGTATTGCTCATACGCAGCAGATTGAGATGTTAACACTTCGTTATGTGTTCATACAACTACGCGAAGTCACTTTGAAAATTAATGAAATTGAAAAACAGTCACGAAGTATGGCTTGCTACCATTTATTCAAAAGGTATTGTTCATACGCAGCAGATTGAGATGTTAACACTTCGTTATGTGTTCATACAACTACGCGAAGTCACTTTGAAAATTAATGAAATTGAAAAACAGTCACGAAGTATGGCTTGCTACCATTTATTCAACAGGTATTGTTCATACGCAGCAGATTGAGATGTTAACACTTCGTTATGTGTTCATACAACTACGCGAAATCACTTTGAAAATTAATGAACTTAAAAAAAACTGTCTCGAAGTATTACTTGCGACCGTTTATTCAAAAGGTACAGCTCGTACGCAGCATATTGAGATGTTAACACTTCGTTATGTGTTCATACAACTACGCGAAGACACTTTGAAATTTAATGAAATTGAAAAACTGTCTCGAAGGATGCCCTGCGACCATTTATTCAAAAGGTACAGCTCGTACGCAGCAGATTGAGATGTTAACATTTCTTTATGTAGTCACACGACAACGCGAGGTCACTTTAAAAATTAATAAAATTAAAAAAAACTGTCACCAAGTATGTCTTGCGACCACATATTCAAAAGCTATTGCTCGTACGCAGCCGATAGAGATTTTAACACTTCGTTATGGATTCACACACCTACGCGAGGTCACTTTGAAAAATTAGAAAATTAAAATCGAACCGAAGTATGTGTTGCGATGTTGTTTTATACGCCTCCTTCACGCGTAAGGCGGTATACTCAGAGATCCGACTCGGATTTTTAGATTACTAGTTTATAACAACATTCTCTGTTTAGTTACAATGCCTTACATCGATTTCAGGCATAAAACACAACGAACTGAGTGAAATTCGCTAATTGATGGCGGATGAAAAACAAAGCGTGGTGTTATGACCGTTAGAACAGACGCCGACTGCCAGCGGGAGTTGACGGGGGCGACGGTAGGTGTTTTGAGGGGAGCGGGGCGGGCTGCTTGACACACAGCTGCGTTTTTAGCGAGACCTTGAACTAGTTCAAGACGTAATTACTGCCGCGAAATTTAAATTTAAAAAATTAAAAATTTAAATACGTAGCGAGCGTACCGCTCGCTACACTAATTACTGACATAGCATCCGAAATCCAAAACGTTTGCCTGAGATTTTTAAGCTAAGGCTTTTTTTTCGCTGCTCCCACATATGAGGACTGCAAACAGCCCCTTAACAGATCGACGAAAAAATGCACATCACGGAAAGTAGCTCATGGAGACCTCTAGGTTTGCAATCTCGGCATCATAGTTCAAAATGATCAATCGACCAATGTGAATAGAAGATTTTTTTAAAATGCAAAACATCAAAGGTGTGACCAGGATATCTTTAAAAAAAACTTAATGGGAATATAACTATAATTGAACTTCTTGAATGCTTTAAAATTGTTCTTCGAGATCACGAAATCCTCATGACCAATGGGACCTTGAGCAACAACGAGAAGCTTCGATCTATAAGAGGACACCATTGGGTGGCACAAATCCCACAGGATTTGTTCCCAAGTTTGGTCCGGGCATTGACAGAGCTGACACGAGGAAGAGGAGGCAGTTTTTAATCGGTGAAGGTAAAATTTCCGTGCCCTGAGAAAAATTGGGAAGTCCAAAAGTCAGAGACAACCCAGGAATATTTTAACCCAGGAAAAAATAATACTTAATGTTATTCTTCCCACTGAGCAGGCCGTCCAACGGGACAAGATGTAAGAGCGAATCTTTGGCCTGAGAGCAAGATACAACAATCATTTTCTCATGTTATTCTGTCGCTGGGAATGAGTGTAGCAGTCGGGTCTTACGACCTGAACTGCCCCTCTGATATAAATAAATACAATCACGTAATCATTTTTCTTAAAGTAATGTCTTGCACAGTCTTCCGTCATTTTGATATCTTGCAATCGAGTCATCTTTGAATTTTTACTAATGACAGTAAGTTCCAACTAGACGTAAATTTAAAAAACAAAAACTTGGAATGAGACCTGAAATGAATTGTGAAAAAGTTTATTTAACTTGTTCGTCGACAAATAAATGTCACAATAAATCAATACAAGGTGAATTTATTCCTTCAAAACAAGAATAGAAATGTAAATTTGACAAAACAAACAAACCTTATCTGGAAGCTTAAGAAATACAAAGGACAAATACAAATTGAATTCAAACAATAGGTTCTGTAGTCATGAATCGTTTTCAAAATTAATAATGCTTATTATTATTCATTTAAATTTTCTGTGCAGCACCGGCTTGGAATAGTGCTTCCATTCTTTTCTATTGTCGTTTTCGGATGTTCCGTAAGAGTCGGGAAAGGTATCGAAAATTCAACAGGCAAAATAATATAATTAGAGCTCACCAATGAGGTTATCCACCCATTCTAGAAGAAATCTTTTTAGTTGACGAAACTAAAAAAGGTAATGAAAAGGATATTCCATGATGGTATGAATAAATGCATAGAATTATTACACAATGTTTCATTCCTGTAAAATATTCCCCACATTGAAGGATTTGCCATAATGGGATAAATGAATGCATAGAATTAATAGACAATGTTTCATATCTGTAAAATATTCCCCACAATGAAGGATTTGCCATGATGGTATTAATGAATGCATAGAATTACTACACAATGTTTCATTCCTGTAAAATATTCCCCACATTGAAGGATATCTCATGATGGTATGAATGAATGTATAGAATTACTACACAATGTTTCATTCCTGTAAAATATTCCCCACATTGAAGGATTTGCCATGACGGTATGAATGAATGCATAGAATTACTACACAATGTTTCATTCCTGTAAAATATTCCCCACATTGAAGGATATGTCATGATGGTATGATTGAATGCATAGAATTACTACACAATTTTTCATGTCTGTAAAATATTCCCCACATTGAAGGATATGTCATGATGGTATGATTGAATGCATAGAATTACTACACAATGTTTCATTCCTGTAAAATATTCCCCACATTGAAGGATATATCATGATGGTATGAATGAATGTATAGAATTACTACACAATGTTTCATTCCTGTAAAATATTCCCCACATTGAAGGATTTGCCATGATGGTATAAATGAATGCATAGAATTAATACACAATTTTTCATGTCTGTAAAATATTCCCCACAATGAAGGATTTGCCATGATGGTATTAATGAATGCATATAATTACTACAAGTTCACTAGAGATAATATTTTTATTTTATTTAACTGAGCACAGACACAGACATGAATACCCAAATATTTCTGCGTATAATAGTTTATACATGGGAAGTAATATGTATAATAACTATTGTTATGGGAAGTACATATATAAGTTTCCTACCTACACTACACTATGCAGTGTACGGAAGTGTTTTATATGTAGATAGGTATATATTATTATGTTGCGGGAGGAAGTTACATAGTAAGTTTTGAGTTGTAGATTCAAAGATTAAACAAATGAAACATGAGAAAATGAACAGAGAAGTTATACATAAATTTAAACAAAAGAATTAAGAGGTTACGAACTGGGATATTATGTGTTTTTTGAAAGTTAATTTGGAGTTTGAGAATATATCAATATTATTAATTTGATGAACTGAGTTGTATATTCTGATTAAGCGAGGAACTGGAAAGAAATAACCGATTTTCGTATTAAAGAATTTTAAGTGAAAAATATTTCTAATTGTAGTATTTCTAATTGGTTCACGGTTAGTTTCCTATATTTCTATCATTATATCAGGAATTAAGGTCTTAAGAGAAGTTGTTATCTTACTTGAAAACTTCAAAATAACAGAATCAAATTATGTACCTAGGCAAACTTTCAAATTAAATACACAAACATGGTTCGTAGCCAACAAAATATTATCACAAAAGTTAATTTATATTGATGTGAAAATCAAATAAAGCAAGTTATAAAAAACAGGTATAAATACTCTAACACGTGTATTCACAGACAAACATAAGGATTGAGGAGGTCTCAGACCCTTACTTTCTCTTTATTAAAATATAATATATCAATATTAGATGGGTGGTGGCAGATCGGTCAGCGCGCTGGATTAGTGATCCAGTGGTACAGTCTCAGTTTAAGAGCTAAACTCAAGTTTTACAAAAATATAGCGTATTACAGTGTCCGTTTAGGCCTAATCTTCCCTCAAATACGTCACTAAAACGACAAATATTTAACTCAAAGTTTCTGACGGATTAAGTACTTAACGGTGAGTCATCTGTCATTTGCTAGGCAACGATTGTAGTTTCAGTGTTCTATCACTAGAGGTGTTAGTTGTATCGACGGTGGCGCCACACAACAAAACAAACTGACAGCCATATTGAAACGAACATGGGCATTTAAAAGCATTATTTTGGTGAAAAAAATTAAATTTACCATGTTGGATAATAAAACAATAGTATTTCAAGTCGTAGCGTTCCGTTTTGTGGTTGGTATTATTTGAGGTTATTTAAAATTTGACAGATAATAACCACAGAAAAAGTATAATATGTCTATAATTGAAGACTTAGTAACTGACATGTCATATTGCACTGTAATACGGAAATGGATTCAATCTCCTCTTAACATTAATCTTGAGTTTAACAAACTCAATGAGTTGAGGGCCAACTGTAATACCGGGCCCAGGTTCGAATTCTGCCACGACCGATTTTGTTCACCACGTAGCACAACTAATTTTATTATTCCTAGTCTAGGAAATGTATAAGGATGTGCATATATGTATGTACTTGTTACAAGGACATAATATTCATTATTTAAAAAACAAAACCTTATTTGTATTTGGCTGTGTATACAAATGTTAGTCTATCATCTACATATGATAAACACACTCTTGTACTCTGCGCAAGTAGCGAGTTTATTGCCATATGACAATTTCTTCCAACTAACCAGTGTTTCGAAATAAATTTCTCTTCTGCTGGGGATCGAACCCAGGACGCCTGCACCGAAACCAAACGGCTTACTAGCTGTGCTAAGGCGGTCGACAAATACAACATGTATACCTTAAAGTATTTTTTACTAATTTTGTTAACTTATAGTATGAATTACCTACTTACCTTATTTATAATATTGATACCAAATATTTTTCCAATAACCTATTTAGGCGATAATCATTATTTGTCCTGAAACAATTTATATTTGTACCTTATATTCTTTTATCTTGAGTATAAAATCCAGTACATTAATGTAATGATATCTCGACATAGAAAATTGTTTATCGTCCCTCCTATTGAAAGAAAGCTTAGAAACTTTTGAATGCTGTCCAACGCAGAAATATTCCAGATATTTCTTTCTGTGGAAAATAACGTATTTATTTAACCGTTGACAAAATAATAGGAAACATCTTTAACGGAAAAATAAATTGAATTGTATGTCCAATTATTTCTAAGATCTCCTTGTCCAACAACAAAATAATTTGATAGATTTTATAATATACTAGCGGACTCGACGGACGTTGTCCTGCCCTAACGTTTGCTAACCTACTATTATGTGATTAGGAAAACATTTAAATAAACAAACGTCGGTAAAATTTTACGGGATGCAATACAATACGCCAACGAAATAATCGTATGGATGTATATGTATGTAAATACAATTCCCCTTTTTTAGTTAGGTTTAGCTAGCTTTTAATAATAACAGCAACTCGCGTGAGCGAGTTGCTTTATAAATTGAATTGAAATTGGTTACAAATAAAATATTTTCAACGCGTTTGTCACTTGAGGTTAGGAATGTGTTTAGTATGTATTCGCATTTGATAAAATTTAAAAAAAAAAATCTTAACATATTATTTACGTAGATGTATGATTCCTACTATTTTTAATTCTATTTTAAAATGAGCTGTGGTGTATTTTGGCCTAACCAACCAACCACCGGTGTGGTGTGGAAACCAGCGACAGGTGTGCGCGTGTGAAATACCTCTTAAAAGGAGGCACTAGACATGCGTGTATCACAGCAGTCTCGTCTCACTTAAAAAAAGCAGCATTTAGAATGGGTCGTAAGCCATGTATGAAGTCATTTTCCACTGTTCCATTTTTTCGATTGAATATGAACAATCCAGGGACCCACTCCAACACAAACAAAAAAATTCTTCGAAATCGATCCAGCAGTTTAGGAGGAGTTAATATACATACACACACGACATACAGACGTATTGTATATATTTATATAGATGAATTCATTTGTAAACATATTAAATAACAAAATATATTAAGTCAACTTTAAGAAATGTTTTGAAAATTCTATTATCTCCTATTCTGGAATTGTTTGATAATTCTGCTTATTCTTGATTCCCGCAATCAGTTTCATTGAACTTACCTATATTATTTTCAAGCAGTTGTTGTTGAAGAGCCAAGAAGGCCAAGTGCCTTTAGACTTATAAAAGGGAGAATGATTGCGTCTTGAATAAAATATTTATTTTGTAAATTGTAAAACTAAAACTATTTCTACTCAGGAACTTTTTACGATATTTTTAAAATCATAATTTCAGTGGTTATCCTTTACTCTCATCTCGCCTCTTGTTCCTTACCAAATATTTTACGTGATCCAATATTTTAAATAAAAAAAATTGCACAGTTTTCTTTCACTTCTCCCGTACGATAGCGACTTGTTCATTATTTAGTCATGCAATATGTTAGGACTGTCTTCCTGATCCTATATATTACCATAGAAACTTCCTACAGAAAACATTAATCTCCTTTATATCTTCTTTTTCATGCTGGTTTTTACACATCTGTTGGATTTATATATCCCAGTAGATGAAACCCAAAGCAGCAGAATTACTTAGACTAAGTAAAAAGGTGTACATTTTATATACATTTGCACATATTTTGAACATTATTTTTGTAAGTAATATAAATTTAAGCTCGAAAGAGGGAACAATTAAGGGAGAACAAAAATGGAAGTATTTCAATCTGACAAAAATATACTATAAGCTCTAAGTACACTTTATAAGATACAAAACTAACAAAGCAAGAATATTATTCACAGAGAAAAAACTGTATTTCAAAGTTGGTATGGAGGTATTTATTTATTTAAGACACCAACATAACACTAGGTGTGCGAGGACATGAACTGCGCCACATACATATGTTGAGCTGAAGAGGGCTGCAGAAGATAGAGAGAAGTGGAAAGCGAGATGTAGACTTCTTCTGCAAACCAAGCAGCAGGATTGAGACTTTTCCAACTGTCGATTTGTTCAGGAGAACTATGTTCTCTTAACATATCGACAATGTTTCAAGCCAGGATACGCGAGAATTGTATGCAGAGGTCTACTTTTTTCACGGCTTTTCCAACTTTGAAGTCAAAAAACACCAACTTAGAGACTTCGCAGCATATATGTTCCGTACACGGATTTACTCAGAATTCGGAGTAAAACATTTCGTGTGTCTGTGTGTGTCTGTGTGTGTGTGTGTGTGTGTGTGTGTGTGTGTGTGTGTGTCTGTGTGTGTGTGTGTGCGTCTGTGTGTGTGTGTGTGTGTCTGTGTGTGTGTGTGTATCCCCTTATAACTTTTGATCCGCTCAATTTACTGAGACCAAAATTTCAGAATATATAAACAGTTATAGGCCTACAAAACTTTTATACTCAGAATTTTGAATTTTTGTTTCAGTCAGGGGTTATCAACTTTTGAATTTTTACTTTATTTTTCCATATATCTCAGAAACCATAAAAGCTAGAACGCTGAAAATTGGTATAAACATAGACAAATACAAAATCTCAAATTAATTTTTTCAAATAAATTCCAGGGTTTCTCAAACATTTTTTATTAAGAAAAGTATTTTTTTTATGATAAATTTATGAGTTTAACTGCCTATTTTTCCAAAACTTTTACAATTATCGAAAAAAACCGAAACACCCCAACTAGATAATTTAATTTTCTTTAAAAAATATTAGCATTGTAGTAGAAGATCTCAATTTTTTTTAATTTAGTGACGACATTGCTTCATACATTTTGTATGGCAGTCGCCTATACACAATATGTAAGAAGACTTTATTGTTAGTATGCAGATCTTAATTTAAATTTTCTTTGAATGTATTTTTGTATGTATTTCTTTTCATGTTGTAAAAGCTATAGACTTACCTCATTTTTCTTTACATTTTTTTTAATTTTATTTTCATTTTCATTGTTTATAGATTGGGTATGTTTGTTTTTTTTTAAATAGGTATGTATTTTCACACATTATAACGTACTATATTTTGTATCTTTTGTGAATACGTAAATAAAATAAATAAATAATATTGGAATATATTCACACACAAGTCAACACATTATTCAAAAACATACGGTCTTTAATCTCCAATGACAGGCGTATGTCACATAGTTTATATTGAATATAAAATTATGTTTCAACAATCATCGTTTGAAACGTGCTTTAGTATTTCCAATAATAGTTGATAACTTTAAAAATTATATTTACTAAAAAAAAATCATTTACTTACTACCAAGTGCAGAATAATAACAATGTTACCATCACAGCACAAAATGAACGAACTCGGATATTTATTGTAGGTTTTTTTATTGCTTCCCGGGGAACTAACAGGTACTATGTCAAATATTAATTTAACACGCACTCAATAACAAGTTGCCACATTCTGGAAACTTACTGTATTTATCGTCTCACAGATCCAGACTGAAAACACAATTAAAAACCCGGGACCTTTGGATCAGCAGTCAGATACCAAACCAACTGAACTACAAAGGCCGACAGGTTTAGCGCACTCACATATTTAATGTTGGTTTATGGGACTCAGATATTTAATGTAGGTTAAGCGCACTGAGATATTTAATGTTATTCAATGTAGGACTCATCCTTCTTCTTCTTCTTCTTCAATGGCACTACAGCCCAAATCGGGCTTTGGCCTCCTCCAGCTTTCGCCTCCAACCCTCCCTGTCCTCAGCCACCGTTCCCATCCTTACTATCCAAAAAATAAAAACAATAATCGAAACGAAATAAAATGTCATTATTCATCACAAATATATGAAACAAAGCGATGTGAATGAAAAACATGAATAGATTTAAAATTGTGATGTATAAAAATATTGATAATATTTTTATGCATCACTATTATTATCAATATTTTTTTCAATAGAGAATACACAAAAAAACACAATTATCAACTGTAAATAACTACATAAAAACAGATGACGAGACACAGCATATATGTAAATACGCATCATGTGTGAAATTTGTACTAATCATCATTTTTTTTTAAATGTTTTTTTTATGACTGAATGTGCCATCCAATTTTCATTTTATTTTATACCAGTCTGTGAGCAATGCTTCAAAAACCTTTTTTTTCGTACAAAAACTTTTATATTAAACAAAAAGATACATTAGATAAAAGCAAACCCTTTACACAATAAAGAGATTGAAGAATAATTATTTACAGTAAAAAAATAACAAATAGATATGAAAACAAAAATATACATTCATAAAATGAGTTTTGACACAAATAAGAAATAGAAAATATATGTAAGTACCTATATTTACAATTAAATGCTATGAACGCATATAAAAATTAAAAAAATATATTATTTTAAACATACAACACTTCTCTCCATCTTTTTGACAATATAAGACTTGTCGAAAAAAAACATATTAATTTTTTTCTATAAGAAAAGTAATAGACAAAGGTTTTATTCTAATTTGTCATTATCTGTGTAGATTTTTCAAATCCAAAAAATGCACGCTTATTTCATACATAGACACGTACAAAATAAACAATTCTGAAATCCGTTTGAATTTACGACCCTCTATAAAATGCAAGCAAATATCCGCTCACGTAAGCTTTTGAAAGCTTTGCGAATAAAGCTTTACACTTAAAGTGTTTATACATTAAGTTTTGTTATCTTTACAATATAAATAATATTTTCATCATATAAAATATAACTTTGTTCACTCTCTTTGATAAAATGTAAAAATATAAAAATGAATTCACATATCATATGTTTTCCATATTGGACAGAAGAATTATATTATAGTATATAAAAAAGGTCATCATTTATACCACTACAGAATTGTTCATTTACCTAAGTAACTTTTGGCAAGGTCTATCTGGGCAAGGATAGTTGGGGCCCTGAGCCTACAATAATAGAGGACAAATCAACAGCTGGAGGCGAAACTCTTAGAATAAACATTGTTGAAGAATAATTGCATATAACACGATCAATAATGAAGAATTAATTAATTTATTTATTCGTTGAAATTCTTTTTAGTAACACTGTGGAAATCCATAATAATTAAGTAAATAATTTTTTTTTAATAAAAATTTTGGTAACAAAAAAATTTTACTTAATTTATTTATTTAAGGTTTGATTTAAGAGGACATATAACGCTAAATCTAGTGCCTGAAAACATGATTTATTAAAACCGCCTAATGCACTATGAAGTTACGCGTTAGTAAGGGTAACTATCGCGTGCGTTAAAAAAGGTTTATACTTAATTTAAATTATCGGAAACCCAAAATTTGTAGATTTTTTGCATTTTTCAAACAAACCTTAGTTGAAATTAAAAAACTTTATCGGTTATTCACTTTGATTTTACGCATTCTTTTAGCATATACAAGATTTATTTCTCTACGACACATAGTTTTGGAGTACTTAATTTTAAAAAAATGCTGTAAAAAAGGATATTTTTAATATTTCTTTTAGGGTAATTTAGGCTGAATTTTAATATTGTGTGACGAACATTCACTAGAGAAATGTTGTATAAACTTATGTTATTTTTTCTAGAGGACTTTCTACCTATTTGAGGAATTTGATTTTAAATTGGTGTGTTTAGCTTTATATGCCCCCTTAAATGAATTAATTAAACTAAAATTAAGATGGTTAGTATAAATTATAAATTTCACTTACAATTTAAACTAACCATCAAATATCAAAAGAGTTCAAAGATTCCTCGTTTTCTTTTCAATTAGTCCACATGGTAGTAATGTAGAAAAAAAAACAAAACACTATTTATTACCTATCGCTTACACAGAAAATGGAAAACAGTAATACCAATTTTCAAATAAAATGAATAGGTAACTGTTATAGCTACTATCTTAAAGTTTTAATGTGGCAAAGTTTCTCAGTTTACTCTTCCACAATTTCAACTTTATTCCCATTAGATTATCGTTTACCCATAAAGCGTTTTATCAAATAGCTATTTAAAACTATCTTACTTGTATGGATAATTGGCACCGTGATGTTTATCCAAGTTTAAATTTATGTCATTTCTGTGCTTTCAAAATATATGTTCGTTCCTTTCTTCACAAAAAGGAAATGTGACTTTTCAATGCATATATCTTCAATATTCGATTAAAAAAGAATAAAAAGTTGCTATTTTTTTTTATTCGTCCTTTTCCTCATGACTGAGGATAGCGGCTGTAGTCTGTCGCCACACGTATGGCCCGCCTCCATGCCAATCTGTTTTGGGCTGAACGTAGAGCACCATTCACCGAAGACCCCATTGTGGACTTAACCAAATCGCTCCATCTGGTCGGTGAGCGATTACGAGATGTCCCTCCACGCTGCCCATCACAACAAGCTTCTCTAAGCAGTCTGGTTCCCTTCTGGCAATGTGTCCAAAGAATTGAAGGATACGTCTGTAACATATCGTCGATAGACGATCCTCGATCCTTAGCTCGTCTAGAATTGACAAGTTGCTATTATCTGTACAAAATATCGTTTGGTAGACTTTTTGACGTTGTAAATTATATTTATACAAAATAAAACGATAAGCACTTCATAGGTAGGTACCTATTTATAATATTGGCAATCTGTACAACATAATACTTGTCATATGAATTACAAATCTTTCTCAAAATAATGAGTTTTATCATTTCTCATGATTCCCATCATTGGATCTCAAGACTGAGTTCAAATGGAACCACCCCAGTAACTTTCCTATCAAACGAAAAAAAAATATCGAAATCGGTAAAAAAGGTAAATAATAATCGATTTATAGGTGGGTAGAAATTAATTTATAAAAAAATTTGATGACAAATTTCCCATATTTTTAAATATCGGTAAAGAATACTGTTGGATACAGAGAGAAGGGAATATTGCACCTACCTGGTGGCGAATTTCTTTCTTCTTCTGGAGTTCTTCACGGAAGGCACTCACTAACTTCTGGTATCACAACACACAATATATTGGTGAACGACACCACTTCCAAACACGGTTAGGGTATATGAAGGGGGCGCACGGCGCGTAGTTTTTAGTTGATCAACACGAAATGTATCGAAACTAATTTACTTCAACTGTGTGTGACGTACACGACGACGAGTTGTAGACGATTGTAAACTGCTGTATTGTACAGCTGACTACACATGTAGGTAGCAATATACAGGGTGTTTTTTTAGAGGTATAGAACTTTATGTTGGCAACACTGTTTTAACTTGCGGCCATTTTATCAGCTGTCAGGTGATTTGTGTTTAGTTTGGTTTGGCATTTCAACATGAATAGACTGACGCCTGAACAACGCTTCCAGATTCGGTGAATGGGCCCAAAACAAAATTGCCGTTGATCCCGATTTTCATAAGAGAATTTTGTTTAGCGTTGAAGCTCACTTTTGGTCGAATGGCTACGTCAATAAACAAAACTGGCATATTTGGAGTGAAGATAATGGCCATATTTGGAGTGATATTGTATGTTGAGACACCGTTATATCCAGAGAAACTGACTGTTTGGTGTGATTTATGGGCTGGTGGTATCATTGGTCCGTACTTCTTTAAAAACGATGCTGGCCAGAACGTTACAGTCAATGGTGACCGCTTTAGAGCCAAGATAACTGACTTTTTCGTTCTTCAATTGAACAACCACGATGTGCAGGAGCTGTGGTTTCAAGAAGATGGCGCAACATGTCACACAGCTCGTGCCACAATTTATTTACTGAAGGAAACGTTTGGTAAACGCATAATTTCACGTTCCGCACCCGTGAATTGGCCTCCTAGATTGTGCGATTTAACGCCGCTAGACTATTTTCTGTGGGGATATGTGAAGTCCCTAGTCTACGCCGATAAGCCCGAAACGCTTGACCACTTGTAGGACAACATTCGTCGCGTTATTACCGATATACGGCAACAAATGGTGGAAAAATTGATTGAAAATTGAACCTCCAGATTAGATTACGTCCGAGCCAACCGTGGCGGTCATCTGCCAGAAATCATATTTAAATTATGATGCCAAAAGATTATCTTTTGAATAAAGTCAATTTCATGTCAATTTTAAAAATTCATCCTTGATTTATTCCAATTCAAAGTTCTATATCTCTAAAAAAACACCGTTTATTAGGAGAGGAAAAGGTTTTGAGTGTTGCCATATTTACCGAACAAATACAAATAGAAGCTATAAAGACATTTTTAAATTTTACTTATATAAAGGTTTTTTGAGTTGAAAATTTGAAATAAATGTACAAAATCATTTTTCAACGAGAATTAGGTGTTATTATTTTATATTTTACCTAAAAAATAATCCAATGAGGAATCCAATACCATTAAATTTAAATCTATCATATATTTGCCTTCCAAGACCATTTGGGGGCTTCTTGAATATGCTTATTTTGAGATCCAAGTTAATGTTAAAATTTTGTGACAGAATGCATGGACGAGAGGATTTCTAAAGGTTGTATAATATAGAGCTATGAGACAAGGTTGGCATATTAATATGACAGAGGTACACCTGTGTAAACAGGAGGATTCATGATTAATATGGTTTCTTTGATGGCAAATGTAAACTTAAGTCAAGTAAACAGACTCTCAAAGCAACCGAGTTTCATGACGAAAACTTGAGATTTTGTGAATAAAACTACGTTTGCAAAGACATATAATGTGAATACTCGTATCCAGTATAATGTATGCCAGTGAGACATGAACATGGCAGCAGATTAACATGGATGTTATTCCTTATACTTAGACATTTATGTAGTAAAACAATTTTTGATAGGATCAGAAATGAAGATTCAAGATGAGAATAAAGTATTGAAATATATATTGTGTTGAATGTTCGGATACAAAGAACGAATTATGAATGTCTGACACAGCAAATATATAAATCTTCAGATTCTATCCTGGGATTAGTTGGCAGCAAGCCGATATTTGTCTTTCTCTACTCCGCTCCATCTTCAGCTATCATCTTTAAAGGTAAAATTCCAGATACTCCCGGCAAGTGCATTCTCTGGCAGCGAATCCCCTCAAATACATTAAACAGGAGAACCTCTTATCGCAACACAAAACTAATTCAATTTGAAGTTTAAATTAGTATACAAAACTGAAAAAAGTAGATGGAAATGTATGAGTAAAATTGCAGATTGGGTTCTCAGAGAGGTAATAAATATCATGAATATTTTGTGGTTGAACATTTTTCATAATAACTCTTAATTGACACTCCTTTCCCATCCTCTCTCACATCCCACAATCTCTATCTCCCTCCTTTCTTTGTTACTGTGATATTACATTTAATAATATTTCCTTTTTATCTTTCTGTTTGTTTTTTGCTATATATTGAATGTACCTACCACTACACTATTTATGGCCTCACGTTGCTTTGATAAGTTGGAAGAAATTGCCTTATTGGAATAAACCGCCACTGTACATTATTTTTTTTACCCAACCTAGTTTGTAACCAACCAACAATTTGAAACAACATTGTACTTATTCGTTAATAGTTAAAATATACCTGCATGTTTGTTGAATATGTGGCTAACACCACCAACTGCGGTTCATTGCTTTTGAAATCATTAAATATTCAACAATCAACAATAAATTATGCGACATTGTTATATTTAATCTAAAACAATTTAACTGTAGGTAGGTACAATAAATTTGTTATGGCTGAGGTGTAGATGAGACAATTAAATTCAATAGACTTAGGTATATATTGAATAGTTAACATGTAAAATAATTAACATGTCAAAGGAAGGAAGATATACGTTATAATATAAGACGTGAATAAACTGTAGATTAAATTTATTCTACTACTTACTTACTTTCCGTGTCCGGAACACCATCAAATTAGAAACCTCCAGTGCTCGGCCACCCGTATGCCGTTTTCCTTCGCTGTCACGGTGTCTTCATGTGCACATGTAACTCCAATCAAGGGGCATGAGAGAAGGTGCGAGTTGTCCTGCACTGTGCCACATTCACAGGTATCTTCCTCTCTGTAGCCCCATTTTTTGAGGTTACTGTAGCAGCGGGTGACGCCTGTTCTTAATCTGTTGAGTGCCCTCCATGTTGTATATGGTAACTTGTGTCCCACTGACATCTCCTCGGCTGGAGGTAAGTGTGTGGGACTGGCACTCTCTGCACGCCACAATGACAGCCTTCGGGCCCCGGGTGGTTCGACCACAGGAGAAGTCGACTCCAGGAAACTCTTCCTTGACTTCAGTCTACACTGACGCGTCTGAGATCCATGCATGGGGTGTCTAGGGTCAGAATTAAGCTTGCTCCGTTCGGTTTCCGCTGCAACACGCCGTCTGATTTCAGGGGGGGCAATACCTACAATTGGATATATTTCTTTAATTGCAGTTGGTTTTAGACAGCCAGATATTATTCTGGCTGTCTCATTTATTGCCACATCTACTCTCTTTGCGTGCGCTGAATTGTACCAAACCGGTGCAGCATATTCAGCGGCAGAGAAACATAGTGCTAGGGCCGAGGTTCGGAGAACATGAGGTTTTGCTCCCCATTTAGTGCTTGTAAGTTTCCTGATAATGTTGTTTCGGGAACATACCTTGGCCTCGACCTCTACACAGTGTCCTCTGAATGTCAGTGAGCGGTCAAGGCGAACGCCTAAATACTTAGGTGCGTCGCTGTGCTCCAATTCATGT
Source organism: Molanna angustata (assembly GCA_963576475.1). NCBI lineage: Eukaryota > Metazoa > Arthropoda > Insecta > Trichoptera > Molannidae > Molanna > Molanna angustata. The sequence goes on from OY754965.1 coordinate 9,701,600, forward strand.
CCTTGCCACCGAACTCTCAGTTTACTTCCCGCTTCTCTATTGCGCAAGTGAAAAGCGCAGACTTGAGTCTTGGATGGATTTGGTTTGAGGTGGTTCTCTTTGTAGTACTTTGCCAGTTCCCGGAGTGAGTTTGACAATCTTCCTTCCACTTCGTCAAAGGTTTTGGCCTGTGCTGCTACAGCGGTATCATCTGCATATATGAACTGTCGAGTTTGAGGATTTATGGGCTGATCATTAGTATATATGTTGTAAAGTATGGGTGCCAGCACACTGCCCTGCGGCAGTCCATTTTTCTGGTTCCTCCAGCGGCTTTTCTTAGATTGGAGAGTCACAAAGAATCTTCGGTTTTGTAGGAAGCATTCTATGAGTTTGGTCAGGTGAAAGTCTTTAGTGATGTTATATAGTTTCCACAAAAGTTTCCGATGGTTTACCGTATCGTACGCTGCTGATAGATCTATGAAGGCCACCCCAGTAACCAGACCTCCATCAAAGCCATCTTCAATATGTTGGGTGAGGTTTAGGATCTGGCTACAACATGACCTGCCTGGCATAAAACCTGCTTGTTCTCTTATTATTTTATTCTCTATTGTTCCGAACATGCGTGTGAGAATCATCTTTTCGAAAGCCTTAAAGAGGTGACAAAGCAGGGAGACAGGACGAAAATTTTTTGGGTGTGTTGAATCTTTGCCTGGTTTTAGTAAGGCAACGACCTTGGATTTCCGCCATATCTTTGGAATTTGTAGTGTAGTTACACACCTGTTAAACATCTTTGCTATCCAATCTCTGGTGATTGGTCCAAAATGCTTGATCTGCTCCGTTCGGATGTCATCCAGGCCTGCCGCTTTATTATCCTTCATGTCTTTAATAGCACGGTTCAGTTCGTCAATACTAAATGCGGTATTCAGAATGTCATTTTCACTATCTGTTTCTCGCTGTATTTCCATCCTTTTCTGATTTGATGTTTTCCCATTCAATAGTAGGTGGTGAGCCACCTGGTCTGGCGTTACGTTATTCAGACCTAAGGGTGGTGCTTGTGGCTCGTTATTAAGATTTTTTATCAATTTCCACGCGCGTCTACTATTTTGTTTCATATCAAGATCAGATAATAGTTTGCACCATCGGTGTGTTCTTGACTGAGAGATTGCTTGCATTACCATTTCGCCTATTTGGATGGTCTCCTCAGAGAACGGACTCTCATCATAGAGTTTCTGGTATACCTCTAATAGTGCCTTAGAGTCTTCGTTAAGACCTGCTATAAATTCGGTTCTGCATCCACGAGGTATGTGTTTCCTGGATACCTTCTTGACAAGGTCAATGAAATCATCATAAGATTTTGGGTCAGGATCCAGGCTCTCGACCATGGAATCGAGCTCCCTAGAGTAGCCATTCCAGTCTGCTTTCTTGAAATTAAACCTTCTCTGAAAAGGGATAATTTCAGGTTTAACTGCTGCCGTTATTACACATGAAATTGGTCTATGTTGCGTTCTGGGTATCGGTGGAAGCAAAACCTTAGTTGCCTGTTGGCCAATTTTTTCACTCACCCAGATGTTATCCGGATTGTATCCTCTTCGCCACCTACCACTCATGAATGATGCTGGTTGTTTGGGATCGTAGAGCAGTTTGAGATTTAGATTTTCAGCCCAGCTTTCAAGTTTTTCTCCACTTTCATCAGTTTCGAGATATCCCCATGTTGTGCTGTGACTATTAAAATCACCCATGACAATTCTTATACATTGTGCATTAAAGTTAATGGGTTCTTCAAAGTGAAAAATCTTCAAAGGTGGTTTGTATACTGACGTGATGGTACATCTATCAATTTCGATCGTCAGAATTTCAATGTCATCCATGCATGTTAAGTGTGCTGGCTTTACTGTTATGTTGTTTCTTACAAAAATAGCACTGCCATATTTGTCATGCGGTCGTTCCAGGATCAGCATCATACCATCGATGGCTGGTCTTCGACTTTCAGGTCCCCTATGTGTCTCCTGTAGCAGTAACACGTCATAGTCGTTATTCTTACAAATATCTGATAGCAGGTTCTCCTTGTCAGTTGAAAGGCCTTCAATATTGATTGAAGTTGTCGCAATAGTTGGCTTTGATAAAGGCCTTTTTAAGTGACTTTTTCTTTGTTTTGGTTGCATTCTTGTTTCTTTTTCTTTCTGTGGTGTTGTTGTTGTTCCGGTGGTGAAAGGATTAGCCGGCATTCAGCCGTTTCCAGGGGGCGCCCGATTGCTTTTTGAAGTCGTTTCTATGTGCAATCTTCGTGGAGGCTCCTTTCTTGCTCCCCCTTACTTAAACAAACATATGGTAATAAACTCGCCACTTGCTCAGGGTGCAAGAAAGCGTTAATTTGATTTAAATAACAAGTAGACGAACATAACGTAGGTAAAGACAGATGGTGAACGACTGAAAAATAATAGAACTAATTGTTTTGTTGTAAAAAAGTACAACAATGCATACATAGGTACAATTAAATGTAATAAATAAATATTTTAAAATGGTGAACACCCATTTAACATGTTTGCGTCAAAAAAAAATATCTAGTTTTGGTATTTGAACTTTTTAAGAGAATTTTCAACATGATCCTCTAACACAAGCCGAATGAAATTTAGAGTTTGCTCTCTATGAATGATATGAGTTTTTTTTTAAGATAGCTGTTGGAAAATAAATTATGTGATATTATATTTCTTAGAACCCCTGAAAGTTAGTAGAAAATTGAGGCTTTCAAAAAATTTTACGATATTTTTTTTTATTTATTAGATGCTGACTTACAACGGTATTATTTTTCACAAAGATCACTTTTGAACTAGAAAAAAAAAATCGTGATCGTATACATAATAGTTTAGCTTCAGTAATGTAGTTTAGTCAGGAAACCAATTTATATTCAAATTTCACACAAAACTAAACAACTTTTGATCCACTCAATATCGCTGAACATACGTGGTGGTTAAATCGATAGGTATTGAGGTCCCCTACTGCACTGATTTGGATGATCGACCCTTCATGATACACCGTGTATTATTTAAAACATCTCTTTTTGTATGCATTATTCCGCTGAAAAGTCTGGCCTAGGTCCTTTTTCTGCCGATATTAAGACATTTTCTATATAGCTTAAGAGCCAGCGACGGCTAGACTTAGGTAAAAAAAACGTATAAAGGCTGATTTAATTCTGTGTAAGTTAAATTAATTATCCCTTACGCTTTCGCAGGCGTTGTGAACATTTCTGTTACTCGGTCAACTTTGAACGATTGAACTTCAAGGGTATCTAGGGGGATGTTTCCACTAACCAAGTTGCCTCTAAATGGAAGACGTGATTTCTAATCGTCTTTCGAAGTAAATACAAAAATATCACGTTTCATACTACTGGATAACTGACGTGTATCGAAGGTTGTAATCTTAAAAATTCACTATTACTCAGGGTTCATATTATTCAACCGTTGATACCTGTTTTTCTTACATAGAAAAAATCACCATTTATGCTTTTATGTAAATTTGACGCTCGCAAACTCTCGCTCTTTTATCTCCCAACCCGGTTATTGGATGACTTTCAATAAAATTTCCATTCGTTTAGGGTTTTCAACACTTCCTGTTCCGTGTTTCGATCAGAAGCTCGTAAAAAATCAAAATTCGTGCAATGGAGACATTAGCATCGCTGCATTTATTGCTTCCTATGACACTAAAGCTGGGTTATTTCAGCAAAAGTATAAGTAATAATACAGTAAAAATACTTTGATTTCATAAAATTGTTCAAATTTACGTGGTTGAAGGGCATTAGATATCTATGAAACAACCAAAAGTGCTGAACAATTTTATGAAATCAAAGTATTTTAAGTATACTTTTACTTTAATCTTTGTTCGAGAAACACAGCTTAAGTGCAGTGTCTGCGAGGTTTGTGAATTTTTCAATGGTCGGCTTATACCATGACTTAGGGCATGTAACATTTCTAGTGTTTTTTTTAAGAATGTTGATATTTTTAGACATACTAAAGTAAATATAAAAATGCCATCTCTGAGACCCATAGAGGTTTACGGTAGCTGATTCCTGCTTTGTTTTTTTTTGACTGCCAATGCTACAACCTTCCCTTCTCTATTTTTGTCCTTTTTCTTCTGAATTTTGAGTGCCTACTAATTTTTAATAGCAATTGTTTTACACTGTGCAGCTGAAAAAAAATGTTATATCCGCAAACTAAATTGGTCTATGATAAATTGTGAAAATTGAATTTGCTGTAATATCTGAAAAAAATACAACTCTCAGTTTATAACGTCAACGATACTTATCCATATAATTTTATCCCAATGGTTTTTTTTTCTCACAATTTTCTTTGTAAGACACTTTTTGATTCATTTTGTGTCTGTCTGCTGATCCAAAGGTCCCTGGTTCGATTCCCGGGTGGAGACAGTTTTTAGTTGTTTTTTTCAGTCGGGCTCTGTGAGACCCTGTTTTTAGTAAATATTATGTCACACCATTCATTAAATGTTAGTAAAGTTTATCGATTATATTCTGAGGTCATATTATCCAACTGTCGATTCGTTCATGAGAACTCAATTCTCTTAATGAATCGACATTATTAAGCCAAGATGCGTGTTCGAAGGAAAATTTTGTATGGTGTAGTGGACTTTTTGCATGCTAATAACACCAACTAGAGGCCTCGCAGCATATATGTTCCCATACATGGATTTACTCAGAATTCGGAGTAGAACATTTAGTGTGTGTGTGTGTGTGTGTGTGTGTGTATGTGTGAGGGTGTGTGTGTCTGTCTGAGGGTGTGTGTGTGTCTGTGTGTGTGTGTGTGTCCCTTATAACTTTTGATCCGCTCAATTTACAGAGCCCAAAATTTTAGAATATATAAACAATTATAGGCCTACAAAACTTTTATACACAGAATTTTTAATTTTTTTTTCAGTCAAGGGTTATCAACTTTTGAATTTTTACTTTATTTTTCCATATATCTCAGAAACCATAAAAGCTAGAACGCTGAAAATTGGTACAAATATAGAAAAATACAAACTCTCAAATTAGTTTTTTCAAAAAAAATCCAGAGTTTCTCAAACTTCTTTTATTAAGAAAAATATTTTTTTTATGATAAATTTATGAGTTTAACTGCCTCTATTTCCAAATTTTTCAAAAATATCGAAAAAAGCCGAAACATCCCAACTAGATAATTTAATTTTCTATAAAAAATATTTCCATTGTATTAGCACATCTCAAACTTTTTTTAACATTTTTTATAAAAATTGAATTTAGTGACGACATTGCTTCATACAATTTGTATGGTAGTCGCCTATACACAATATGTAAGAAGACTTAATAGTTTAATAGGTACTGAATCTCTAAATAATCCTTCGTACACGCATCTTGGATTTAACTGCCTCTTCCTTCAATAGAATTTCATTTTCTTGAACGAATCGACAGTCGGACAAATATTTAAACAAATATCAACGTTACTATAACAGAAAACAATAAAAGTAATAGCAATCATTTTTGTTTCAGTCAGGGGTTATCAACTTTTGAATTTTTGGTTTATTTTCCATATATCTCAGAAACCATAAAAGCTAGAACGCTGAAAATTGGTATAAATATAGAAAAATACAAAAACTCAAATCAATTTTTTAAAATATTTCCAGGGTTTCTCAAACATTTTTTATTAAGAAAAATATTTTTTTTATGATAAATTTATGAGTTTATCCGCCTATATTTCCAAATATTTTAAAAATATCGAAAAAATCCGAAACAACCCAACTAGATAATTTAGTTTTCTATAAAAAATATTAATATTGTAGAAGTAAATCTCAATTTTTTTTAAAAAATTTTATAAAAATTGAATTTAGTGTTGACATCGCTTCATACAATTTGTATGGTAGTCGCCTATACACAATATGTAAGAAGACTTAATAGTTTGATACTTAAATCTCCAAACATACATACCTACATACCATCATGCTGTTTTCAAATTCTGTGTAGGAAAAACAGACTGACCTCCATACTATCCTATCCTGACAAACATACCTACATGTTTTATATAGAAAATAAAATATCTTGAAATATTTTTTAATTTGTGTTGTTTATAGTTTGGCACGTATTCTTTGATAATGCATACTATCGCCATCGACAGTTGAATCTCATGTGTTACATGCAACAAGTTTATAAATTCGATTCACAGCTTAAGTTTTACTTATCCATATGACACACATCTATTCAGTAATCAAATGTCAAATTCTAATCCGTCTCATGGAAATGTCACCATCCATTCAAATTTATCTGTTATGTATGTTTGTGATATTAGTGTTATCTGGTGATACCAAAAGGATAAGTGACATCTATGGTATTAAATTTAAATGAAGATTACGTCGTGACACGTTATTGTAAATAATTAATTCCAATCGTATTATTTACATATCAATATTATATTATAATTTAACGTTCTCTCCAGAAATCGGTTCACTACAACATAATCTTGAAATAACACCATCTTTATTCAATATCATTTTCGTAGAAATTGACTTAAGTACCTCAATGTTCTTCACTCTAAATTCCTAAACAAATATAGTATATGGATATGGATTTTTTTTACATTTATAAAAAATCTTAATGATTTAAACTTTTAAAATGAATTGATTTTGTTTTTTTCAGACATCAATGGAAGAAAATATTGTGATGCCTGAAATGAGTGAGATATAGTCCGACATAAAAAAATATGGTGTAACTGTTAAAAAAATAAGAAATTAAAGTGATGTTGTAAAAAGTGTAATTCGTTAACTTTGAGTTGACAATGATGTTCACTGAGTGAAACGAAATTTGTGCAATGTCGCTTCAAAAGATTTTCCGAGCTTGAAGAAAATTTTCCAGACGGATTACCGTACAATTCTGCAATGGAAATACACAGTTAGTTTTATAGCAAAGTTCAGCATCACAAAATGCAGTACATTACAAGTAAGTACTAAATTCTTGTTATAAAACTCTTTACTTTGTAATGCAGTGTGGCGCAGAAATCGCAAACATGTTTGATTTCATTTTATTTTAAATACATGTAGTATTTAAGCTTTTGTGCGTCATGGAATTTTTCCATAACCGCTGATGTTGCCCGAGGAGAAATACGTAGCACCGCTACAAAAATATATCGTTAAAAACGATGCCAACGAATTGTGGTACGAGCTTACAGATTGGTTTTGGGCAAATTTCTTTATTTGGTAGATTGGAAATATACGATAATTTTAACTTATACTTTAGTGTTGTTTTTTCATTGAGTCGAAATTCCAAGTCTTGAGATTCCCACGAATAGCTTTCATAGTATGAATTTCAATAACTATTCAACTGAAAATCTCTTTTGAGATCTGAATCATTCTGAAAAGAAATACGAAAAAAAATAATAGCAACAACAGTTTCATTTTACGAAATAATCAAGTGATACGAAAACTTTGGGATTTTTAACCTTTTAGCTAAAAACATTTGCTTCATTGTTTTTAATCTTACTTTGCAAATCAAACCTTAGTAGAGAAACTCATTGTTTTTCATCGCTCAATGAATGTTTAGACACCTTTTGTTTGAATAAACAGTTTTGATACAGTATCAGATCTTATGTCTAGCTGAACCATTTAAAAAGATTAGATCTCGATAAGAATTCTATTATACTGTGTGCCTCTATTATAATGTAATTATCTACGTTATTTATGGAATACTCTGTTACTGAAGATTTATACTATAACTTACACAATTAAATAAATAAACAGCTTTAAATTTATTAGCACAGTTCCGTAATTAAACTTAACCTCAACATAAAGTTTTCAAATCATGCTGTTTACAATCAACTTGTTCGCAACTAAATGGCAACGTCCTTAAGAACTAATATCTCTGATAATGTCTCTCCAAAGACCAATACAAATAAAATTAAATATTTCCCTTCTGCAAACTATTTCGTGTTGCGCGGTCCAAGTTGTTCATAAATCGGCCAGTCTTGAGTGGCAAAGGAAAATTCATTTGGTGTTCATAATGGTCTAGTCGGGATATTTAGAGTACCTACCTCTTACACATGGAACTTCGCCACACTCCTAACTGGAAGCACTCTATGTAATGATCAAACTTGTATATAAGTCAAGTTGCGCCTAAGTACCAGGTTAAAACCTTTCACAAATTCATTGAATGGACCATAGATTTTCTCTTTTCATTTTTATTTCTGCATCGCACGGACAATGTATCTACCTATATTTTTTGACGTAAAATATTCGTATTTTTCTATTCAGCTCAAACTGCCCTACTTATCAATCAATGGCGTGGCGTACAGCTTTCAAAATATGCAGTGAGTTTTTCAAAAACATTTCAATGTTTCGCAATCGTGATGCAGAAATTCATTACATTGAATGAAATAAAAATAGTTATCTCTCCACTACTACGAAAATGTAGAATGATATGATTTCACATTTTTTATGTGTAATTTTACGTCAATTTGGTAGTATCGACAAAAAAGACTTAGAATAGTACTTCCACATTTTTTTATCATGAAATATTTCGCGTAAGAGCCGGATAATCTAATATACAACAAGCAAGATAACATCTCATATTGTTCAACAATTAGGTTCACAACCCATTCTTGGTGTGACGTTTCTGATAATTCACAACTTCACAACCCATTCTTGGTGTGGGTTTCGAGGCTAGTGCGAAGGGATACATAAATGTGTCGTGTCTTTTATTGGTTAACTAACACCCGCACACCTATCGCTGGTTACCTCACATTGTGAGATGGTGACCTCACATGATGATGCATGTAGGTATTTTTTTTTTGTTTTTGTTAAGTTAATCGTTGCTGTTCTTTTTTATCATTAGGTATTTATTTTTTGACAAATTTTTATCATCTCAATAGAGACGAACTCAAGGCACCTACAGGGCTTACGACCTGTCCTCTGCTGGTTTACGTGAATACTTTATGCGCTTGCGCAACGTTCACCAATTGTGCCTTCTTATTGAGTTCCCTTATCAACGCAATTTTGAAAATTCTATATATTGGAATAATGAAAAACTGATCGTTTGAAAATAAGCTATTTTTACTATCACCATCTATGTAACGAAGTAACATTTCCCGAACGCAATGAAAGCAACGGTCTTTATACATGAGGTGACAGTGCTCTCTCACAGATGTCACCCCTGTCCTGCGCCAGAATTATTAGCTCATTTTAGGATTGTTATTTTGCCTGTACCAATGTGCATATATATACGAATACTTTTAAAGTTTATGCCACTTTGAAAATATTCGTTCGTTATTTATGTTTATTTTTCATTCCTCGGAAATGTTGCCACTTTATATGTAGGTACCTATACATCGACTTCTACGAATCACTTTCAAATGTCCGTTTCCTGAAGACGTTACAGCGAAAAAAATATTTTAATGTTGGCAACATCTTTATCCCTTCTTGCAACATTTAAGATTTTCTTAGTCGTTAATGCTTTAGCATCCGGTCTTCCCATTTCCTTGCTCTGTTTTGTTTTAGTTTGCTCTTCAATTTAATTCTTTCGTATTTTTAGACTTCCGTTTTTACTGTCTTCATTGTTGATCTTGTTTATTTTCAGAAAAAAAAATCTTTTTTTTTCAACTGGTCTATTAGGGCACTTACACACTATAGACTTTTTAATCGGCCGATAGACCGGTCGGGCTCTTAATTTTAGTATGAAGATGTTTTATGCAAGTGCGCATATTACAACGATTCGATGGTGGCCAATCTGTCAAAAAAAACTTAGCAAACAGTCTAACCCTACATAGCTGTTTGATTTAGAAATAAAAATTGCACAAACAAAACTTAATACATAGGACAAAAAGACACAAATAATTCTAGTTGATACATAAGTAATTAAAAGATTAACTAAGAGCTGATTTATTTTTTACAGACTTATCATAAATTCATATCAAAACTTTTAGAGTGGTCCCAAGTTCTGATATAGTTGAGTTTTTTTTATACACCTATAATATATAAAAAGAATTCATTATAAATGTATTTCAAAAAAATGTATTCAGTACCTAATCGTCAAATTTTATGAAGAAAAAAAATGGTAACTATGTAGTAGATAGATTGTATTGCCCACAGTCATTTCATTCTTAAGACGATCTAGATATTTTTATTTTATTTCTTATCCAACGGTCGATTCGTTCAAGAGAATTCATTTCTCTTGAACGAATGTCAATACTCAGACCCGTATAAGAGAATTGTATGGCCAGGTCTATATTTTTCGTGGTTTTTTCAACTTTGAAGTCAGAAAACACCAAGAGGCTTCATTGCATATGTATATATTATGTTATGCAGATGGATTTACTTGATGAATTTGGAGTAGAACATTTAGTGTGTCTGTGTATGTGCGTGTTCCCCCTCCCCTTATAAATTTCGATCCACTTCATTCACAGAGCCTAAAATTTCATGCATACCTGCAAAACTTTTATACTCAGAATTTCGAATTTTCTTTCAGTCAGGGGTCAACTTTAATTTTTATTTTATTTTTCCATATATCTCAAAAATCAATTTTGAGCTAGAACGCTAAAAATGGAATAAATATAGACGAATACAAAATCTCTAATTTATTCTCTAATTTTTAAACAAGTCCCAGAGTTTCTCAAACATTTTTTATTAGGTATAACAATTTTTAACGATAAATTTGTGTTTAACTCTCAATATTATCGATTTTTTTTAATTATCGCAAACGCCAGGTATTTAGCAACAACATAGTTTCATTCAATTTGTATGCCAGTATACACTACACTAGGGAGAATCTCAATAGTTAGATACCTTATTTCCATACATCCATATAAGTTGTTTTCATATAAACTAAAACTTGATAAGTTTGTTAGACGCGTACCTATTAAAAATATCAGTTCCGAGAGAGTTATTTTACGCATCAGTAAATTTATAAACATGAAAAATAAAACCATTTCGATTGAAAGATTCTATTCATATATTTGAGTCAAGTTGTAAACGCTTAACAATTTCGCCAAATTTTTTTTTTTTTGTATGGGAATCGACGTTTGTTGTAGAATTTTTTTCTACAATAACAAACAACAAACGTCAAATCCCATACAAAAAAAAGCGTTTGGCGATATCGCTAAGCGTTTTCGATTTGACTCGGGGGCATTATCAATATGAATTTGATCACTCAATGTGTGTCTCTATATACAAGTTTATAGAAATAATAGTAGAAATATACTTCATAAAAATGCATTTAGAGATTGTCAATCTTTCAAGATGAAAAAAATGAACGCTTACTATGGTGTGGAGAGTTTAGTGTTGACTAGAACCCACACGTTTCAAACTTCGATATGTACTTCAAATGTTGAATTTATTTGAAATTGAAAACATTTGCTTTATTCTTAAAGATCAAATTTCAGAATTCGATAATTTCAGGAATACAATATTAAACAGTATCGAAACTCTGTCTTCAAAGTGAATAACCCCGTTATACCTACGAGAGATTATAGGTATTCTGTTCCTTTAAACTTGTCGGTATTTAGCGGCTGGAATTAAATTTCTCGGAAAGTTGTGGACTTTCTCAGATTGGATTTCAATATTTTCAAGTTTTAATTGTAGCGAACGTTAGTCTTTTAATGAAACTTTTCGCCTTTCTGCACTGTGATTAAAATTAAAATTCTCAAAACAATGGAGATTGTTTAATACAACAAAAACTTCTTAATTATTGTTTATAATTTTAAAATAACCTCTGTGATACATTTATAATAATATTTTTCATTAAAATTGTATTATTGTACGACCGGTAAAATAATGCTCATAGATTTATGACTAAAATGTAATTTATAATTAGTATAATTAACATTGTTCTCAATTATTTTAACACATAAAAAAATCTTTAATTTTTAATTTTTATCTTGTTCAGTCAATTTATATAATTTTATTTATTTTATTTATTTGATTTATTATTATTAGTTAAATCAAGGTTGCATCAATTAAACCCGCTTGATACACGCGGTTTCCAACATAGCTTTAGACCCTTATTATTTTTATTATATATGTACACCCTTAATAGGACATTTACAATAAAAGACGAAATAAATAATAACAATGTAGGAACAACAAAACAACAATAAGTGCAAATACATCAATAAAACAAATCGCACCTTTATTTTCATGGGGACAGTAACAAAAAAAAATTTCACAATCAGGGATCAATATTTTGGATTTTTTTATTTAATATGAAAAAATACATAGATGGCAATAGATGATGTTCCTTATTTTCTGGTGAATTGTTACACACTATTCAAATATATAGAAATTTCAAAAATTACATTGATAAGGGAACTCAATAAGAAGTCATAATTGGTGAACGTGGCGCAAGCGCATAAAGTGGTCACGCAAACCAGCCGATGACAGGTCGTAATCCCTGCCTCGAGTTCCTGGTTCTTCTACAATATCCCAACTTCTTCTGTGTTGAGATTTTAAAAAGATTGTCGATGAAAATATCATTTGACTCCCGAAAGTGAAAAAAATCCAATATTTGCGTTAGTATATGCAATTAAAAAAATATTCCATTTTTAATATCCCTTTCTTTGAGGAAAATGAACTGGTAGACATGTTATGTTAGGAATTTTATTAAGTATATCATCGTATTTGTAGCAATTTTTCTTGCCAAAGGCTTCTTTGTAACTGAGAATGCCGGAGAGAAATGGAAACATTCGAGATACAGTCTACTTAAACCAAAATTGATTTCCGTTAAGCTCAGCGCATGTAACGCGACGTCCTACGTAGGCGATTCAAAGCGAATGCGAAGCGGCGCGGCGCGGCGCGAAAATAACAAACAGTCGGTAACTATGGAAGTGTCCTACGTTACCGACCGCGAGTATTTTTCGATGCGGCGCGGCGCGATGCGAAACGAACGCGATCAGTTGGTTTGATATTTTCGCGCGAATTGAAAGCGGTGCCATTGTTTTTTGACATGTCAGAAATAGAAATTTTAATTTCTGTCCATGAACGTCCCATATTATGGGACAAAATAATTCTTATCTATTATCGAACCGCGTATTTTAGGATTTGGCAAAAATAAATGGGACTACAAGTAAAGACATTTATTTATTATTGCTATTTTACAATAGGATGTTGTTCAAAACACACAAAGTTTTCTCTCGCTTGCACGAATGTCAAATTTTGATATGTTTCCCGGAAAGATGTAAATTCAGTCTCATTTATTAATTCAAGATCAAGTAATTCTTCATACAAATTATGATATCCCCCATAAATATGCCTCTCTAAGTACACAATATTAGTTTCACTTCTCTGCCGTACATACTTCTTGAGTATTTTATATACGTACATCCATGACAGTAGCTGGCGGCAGAGGGAACGATTCGCGGACACGTAGGACAGAGCCGCCGCGTCGCACCGCATCGCATTGAATTCGCTTTTATCCGCACCGCATCGCTTCGCAATCGCGTTCGCTTTGAATCGCCTACGTAGGACGTAGCGTAAGAAAGCTAAAAGTAAACGAATTGTGAAGGTAATATTATGTCTTTTATCAACAAAAAAAAAACAATTTTCACATTAATAGTATAAATATTGTACAAAATTTGACATGATAAAAAATATTAACATGAAACTTATTTACAAAATCAGTTTTTAAGCAGAACCAAATATTTTAGATTTTATATTTTTCAACTTAAATCTCATGGAATCAAATAACCTATCTCACCAAGAAAACGAACAAAAGGTATTTTAGTCCGTAAAATCTGTAAAAAGTTGTATTTTAAGATATTTCGTGTAAATCGATAAGTCCGTGTAATCAATTATTAATCGTTTAATTTTAACCCTAAAACTTTGTTTAATTTCACATTTATTACAACCTTTTGCAAGTTTGATAAACTTTAAATCAGAAGTTCCGAGAAAAAGCAAAGTTGGGATTGAATTATATATTTCCTTTAATCTTCATTTCGTTTTTTCATCTCTCACTGAAAATGCTGTTCAACGACTATCTTTTGACTTTAAGAGATAATTCGCTTCTTAATTTAATGAGTACCTACATAAATCATTAAGAAAGTGAAAGTGTGTATCTAGACTGTCGCTTGTGACAACTTAGTAATATTGACACTGCCGTAAATTCTTATTTGTTTCACAAAAAAATACCTACGTAACGCCTAACGTAAATTTATTTATTTTTAGTCTTTTTTCAGTCATGTTTTCCAACAATTTTCTGTCATATTTCAAAAGAATGGAAGACCTGATAAAGATATTGAAAGAAGAGTTATGGCAGGTAATTTAATATACGGAACACAAACGGAGATCTCAAAGGAAGCCAAAATTGCCATACATAATGCAATTGTAGTGCCTACTTTGACGTATTAGAGTGTATTATGGATGTGGCAAAAGCCGCATGAAAGTCGAATAAATGCTTTAGAAATGAGATCACCAAGAAGAGTATGAAATAGTATGGCGCTTGGTTCTCTCTGCTTACCTTGTAACGAACAGGCGTGATGGTATTTTTGAATGTAGGCATATATGTTATCAAACAAATGGTTTTAACTCCTACGCTTAACAGTATACCTATCAAGATTAAACTGTTTTCTAATTTAATTATTTTTACATCAGTTTTATGGAACCTCTAATAAAACATTGCTTTATTAGATTATTGCTTATTCTAAATTATATATAATATGAATTACACACATTTACAACCATTGGTTTTTGACACCTATTACTCTTGTTTAAAATCACTTAATTTTTCTACATTCAATTTAAACGCACTGTACCCAAAATTTCTGAAATAAGATATTGTCGATTATTTTTTTAACAGATTTTTAATTATCTCAATAGAGACGAAGTTGGAATATTTACTGTAGGAGAACCGGGAAATCAAGGCACCTACAGGTATACGTGATCACTTTATGCGCTTGCGCAACGTTCACCAATTATGCCTTTTTAATGAGATCCCTATCAATTCAATTTTGAAAGTTCTATATATTGTAATACTGAAATTCTTTTCGCTTGAAAATAAGGAATTTTTACTACAGCCATCTATGTGTGAAATTATGAACAACATTCTTATTATTTTTATTTATTTTTGTTGTAACGCCATCTATTGAGAGAATTGGTTTTTTGTAAATAATGAGAGCAACGATTCTTATACCTGAGGTGACAAATGCATTTTTCGCATATAAGTCACCCCTGAATTTTTATCTTATTTACCTACTTGTACCAATGTGTAAGTAATCGAATATTTTTTTATTATTGCATATGCGCAAACATTGGATTTTTTTCCCTGTCGGGAGTCAAAGATAAAGGTCTTCCAAAAAAATCCAATGTTTGCGCATATGCAATAATAAAAAAATATTTGATTATTTTTTGTTTCACAAGAAGATTATTGTAAGACGACGACTGTCGCCAGCTTACCTATTTTCAATTTGATATTCCATCAATACTACTAATCGAATCATTTTGAAAAAAATAAATAAGATAGTTTGGATACTCATTAAGAAAAATACGATGTTTCCATTAGTTATGATCCGTATTTATTGCTCTAAAAAATAATTAGCATACCCCGATTTATGACATTTATCTTATATTTCTAATAAACTATAAGGCTTAGAGCAATATATTTTTTTTTAAATTAAAGAACACAAAAATATCAAGAAAAATACGATCTGGCGTTGCATGAATGCTTCATGTTCAGTCAATATTTTCAAAAAACATTTATTTTGGAAATTGCGCTGACTAGAAAATAAAAGTCCCGTATGACGGTCATGCAAATATGACACTTATTCTAGCGGTCGTCACAAGGAATACTTTCTGTATTCGCTCGTTTGTAATTCAGACCCGCCCTGAGAGTTGGCCAGTTCGGACGTGTAATCTGTGTCGAAAGTTGCGCTCCCATATTTATTTATTTTATCGAATTATACCTAACAACTACTAATACTACTACAAGCGTAAGGACAAAAAATATGTAAGTTTTAATATTATTAGATCCAGAGGCGTACCGCCGCCAGACTATACAATACCTAAGTCATATAATTTTAATGTTGAATTTTATTTTTTATATATTTATTTGTTTCAGTATAATCACATTTTTATACAGATGTATTATGTAAAAAAAAACAAAAACGAATTAAAAAGTATAACTAGTTGCATGTGACACATGAGATCCAATCGTCTATGGCAATAGTGTGTATAATAGAAAAATATGTAAAACTAGTTGCATGTAACACATGATATCTGACTGCCGATGGCTATAGTATGTGTATTTGAAAAATATGTAAAACTAGTTGCATGTAACACATGATATCCAACTGTCGATGGCAATAGTATGAATCATTGAAAAATATGTGAAATTAGTTGCATGTAACACATGATATCCAACTGTTGATGGTAATAGTATATGTAATTGAAAAATATGTAAAACTAGTTGCATGTAACACATGATATCCAACTGTAGATGGCAATAGTATGTATCATTGAAAAATATCTAAAATTAGTTCCATGTAACACATGATATCCTACTGTCGATGGCAATAGTATATATCATTGAAAAATATGTAAAAGTAGTTCCATGTAACACATGAGATCCAACTGTTGATGGTAATAGTATATGTAATTGAAAATTATGTAAAACTAGTTGCATGTAACACATGATATCCAACTGTAGATGGCAAAAGTATGTATCATTGAAAAATATGTAAAATTAGTTCCATGTAACACATGATATCCAACTGTCGATGGCTATAGTATGTGTAATTGAAAAATATATAAAACTTGTTGCATGTAGCACATGATATCCAACTGTCGATGGCAATTGTATGTATCATTGAATAATATGTAAAACTAGTTGCATGTAACACATGATATCCAACTGTTGATGGTAATAGTATATGTAATTGAAAAATATGTTAAACTTGTTCCATGTAACACATGATATCCAATTGTCGATGTCAATAGTATGTATCATTGAAAAATATGTAAAATGAGTTCCATGTAACACATGATATCCAACTATCGATGGCAATAGTATGTATCATAGAAAAATATGTATAACTAGTTGCATGCAACACATGATATCCAACTGTCGATGGCAATTGTATGTATCATTGAACAATATGTCAAACTAGTTGCATGTAACACATGACATCCAACTGTCGATGGCAAAAGTCAGAGATTGGATTTATGACAGGTATTATGGCGGACATTAGGATCTGGTTGATCTGTTTTGTGTGAGCCTATATGTTTGTTGTGATAATGATTGTGATTGCAGAAAGTTGATATTGTATACATATTAAGCGTGGAACGGGAAAAATCACCTGGTTCATAATTGCATATAATTGTCAATATAAATTTTTAACTGCTAGCCCTAGAACAGGATTTCCTAGTTGGGCACCATTAATCTACTTATGTATTGTTATCATTATAAATATGGTGTGATAAATAAATAAATAAAATAAATAGTATGTTTCATTGAAAAATATGTGAAACTAGTTGCATGTAACACATGATATCGAACTGTCGATGGCAATAGTATATATAATTGAAAAATATATAGGTATAACTAGTTGCATGTAACACATGAGATCCAAATTTCAATGGCAATAAAATGTATAATTGAAAAATATGTATATCTAGTTGCATGTAGCACATGAGATCCAATTGTCGATGGCGATAGTATGTATAATTGAAAAATATTTATAACTAGTTGCATCTAACACATGACACACAACTGTCGATGGCAACAAATGTTATGTGCCTTCAAATTATATCACACATTTGTTTTTAATTATGAAGACACGGTATTTCATTGTATTTTCAGGCTGGATCTATAGGAGACGATTAATGCCGTAAGTCTTTAAAATATGACAACTTTTTATTGGTTGTGTGTTAAAATAATATTTGACATAGAACCTATATTATGTTATTTGCCCGAGAAGTAATAAATAAACCTATTTCATTCTATGTTTTAGATAAAAAATGGGAAGACAAATAAAATACTTGGGAAAAATTTCTCGCAAGAAGAAGAATTGTATGACAAGGACATCCCGCAAAAGGATTTTGTGAGTATTGATTAACGTATTAAATAATTAACTAAGGTAAGTATGGTCATACACGGTGAATATGTAGGATCGAAGGATTACAAAAAATCTGTATATGATGAATGAGGATGTGTTAGGAATACTTCCTTTGTTCGATCAAGTCAAGAAAATTATAGATTTTCATATTTAATAACGTACTTTTGGTTAAATAATATTTTTTAACAGATTTTTAATTATCTCAATAGAGACGAAGTTGGAATATTTATTGTAGGAGAACCGGGAAATCAAGGCACCTACAGGGCTTACGACCTGTCATCGGCTGGTTTACGTGATCACTTACGTGATCGGCTGGTTTACGTGAAACCAGCCGATGACAGGTCGTAAGCCCTGTAGGTGCCTTGATTTCCCGGTTCTCCTACAATAAATATTCCAACTTCGTCTCTATTGAGATAATTAAAAATCTGTTAAAAAATATCTTTGACTCCCGACAGGGAAAAAATCCAATGTTTGCGCATATGCAATAATAAAAATATTCGATTAAATAATATTGTTGACGAACAAAATTATGTATCTACATCATCAGTGTCAAAACCCAGGTAATGTTATTTCTCGTCTTCGCGATTCTAACTTATTTTTTAAAATGCTTTATTTACTTACTAATAAAATTGGATATTTTTGAAGATGCTTTAAAAGATGTTATTTATGTAAATTTAAAAATGTATAAATCTGGATGTGTTATGAAGTATGCTAGTAAATTAAAGACTAGGCTACGACTATTTACACGACTCAACCATAGACGAAAACCAAAAATAACCACAGAAAACGCAGATAAATCAAGGTATAAAAATATTTACCTTTGTTTATACTTTGTTATAATTGTAGATCTCGATGAAAAAATTATTTAAAATGATGAAGTAAATGTAAAAAGATGCCAATATTATTTATTTTTTCTTCAAGTTGGTTTCCATGATGCATTTATGACCATTGAAATAATGACAAAGGTAAATATTTTTGTATTTTGATTTATCTGCGCTTTCTATGGTTATAAATGACCTTAAAACATAGACGACGTCAGAAAATTTGTCGTGGAAATAGACACTTTTTGGCGGGAAAACGCTTTTCCCGCCAATTCCGGTCGTAACAATAGTGGCATCGTAAAGATTATCATATTTAATAACTCATTTAAGGTCAAACAATGTTGTTGATGAACAAAATTATGCATCTGGATCTACGTCAACGTCTAATGCTGCTGTATATTATAATAGAGAAGAAGTAATTCCGACAGAGGAAACTGGACTGTGGGCAGCTCTGGCCGACGATCTTCAAGTGTCAAAACCCTGGTAATATTTGTTCTTGTCTTCGCGATTCTTACTTATTCATATTATTAGTTTTTTTAAAAATGCTTTATAAGATGTTATTTATGTTAATTTAAAAATGTATAAATCTGGATGTGTTATGAAAAATGCTAGTGAATTAAAGATTATCATATTTAATACTCATTTAAGGTCAAACAATGTTGTTGATGAACAAAATTATGCATCTGCATCTACATCAACATCAAATGCTGCTGTATATTATAATAGAGAAGAAGTAATTCCGACAGAGGAAACTGGACTGTGGGCAACTCTGGCCGAGGATCTTCCAGTGTCAAAACCCAGGTAATGTTTTTTCTTGTCTTCGCGATTCTTACTTATTCATATTAATAGATTTTTTAAAAATGCTTTATAAGATGTTATTTATGTTAATTTAAAAATGTATAAATTTGGATGTGTTATGAAAAATGCTAGTGAATTAAAGATTATCATATTTAATACTCATTTAAGGTCAAACAATGTTGTCGATGAACAAAATTATGCATCTGCTTCTACTTCTAATGCTGCTGTGTATTATAATACAGAAGAAGCAATTCCTACAGAGGAAATTGGACTGTGGGCAACTCTGGCCGACGATCTTCCAGTGTCAAAACCCAGGTAATGTTTTTTCTTGTCTTCGCGATTCTTACTTATTCATATTAATAGATTTTTTAAAAATGCTTTATAAGATGTTATTTATGTAAATTTAAAAATGTATAAATCTGGATGTGTTATGAAAAATGCTAGTAAATTAAAGATTATCATATTTAATACTCATTCAAGGTCAAACAATGTTGTTGATGAACAAAATTATGCATCTGCTTCTACTTCTAATGCTGCTGTGTATTATAATACA
Source organism: Molanna angustata (assembly GCA_963576475.1). Classification (NCBI taxonomy): domain Eukaryota; kingdom Metazoa; phylum Arthropoda; class Insecta; order Trichoptera; family Molannidae; genus Molanna; species Molanna angustata. The sequence continues at coordinate 9,721,792 of OY754965.1, forward strand.
GAAGAAGCAATTCCTACAGAGAAAATTGGACTGTGGGCAACTCTGGCCGACGATTTCCCAGTGTCAAAACCTATGTAATATTTTTTTCTCTATTTCGCGCGTCTCACTTTTAAAATTATATTTTTAAGACGCTTTATAAGATATTATTTATGTAAATTTTAAAATGTGTAAATGTTGTGTGAATTTTTACTTATTTTTTTATTTAAAAAAATGTTGTCCACAGGATTCAAACATCTAAACAAGGAAAGAAAAGAACTTATTCAAATTATTTGAGAAAGAATCAAGAAGAATATGTAAGTATTCACATTTTTATAAAACGATGTACTGATGTTATGTTTTATGAATGCATTCATAACTTATTTATTTTTTATTTTTGTAGGATATGGATACAAATACAGAAATATCTGGAAGACGTGTGGTCAATTTAAAATGGTTCTTTAATCAAATTCAGATAGTTTCTAGGCATGGTCCATTCGATTGTGGATTAAGTTGTATTGAGATCATATCTGAAAAACGTATGGGTCTATTTTCTAAATACACACTAAAATGTAAAATGTGCCAAAATTTTTTTTACATAGAATCTGACAATATGGATGAAAAATATAACATCAACCATCAAGTTGTAGCTGGAACAATGGCAATTGGATGCGGGCAATCTCAGTTACAAGAGCTTCTGGCATCTATAGATCTACCAAACATTGGCGATAGATTGTATAGAAAAACTCAAGCATACATATCAGATGCTTGGGAAAAGACAGCTATTGAGCAAATGGAAAAAGCTGCAGAAAGAGAAAGAAATGCAGCTATTGAAGAAAAGAGAGTGGACGCCAACAATATGGCTATAATTGATGTCATCATTGATGGTTGTTGGAGCAAACGCTCGTACAGAAAGAATTACTCCGCTCTCTCGGGTGCAGCTGCCATAATTGTCAAAAAAATTGGTGAAGTTTTGTTTATGGCAGTAAAGAACAAATACTGCTGTATTTGTGCACGTGCAGAAAAATTAAATATTGAACACCCAGAGCACATGTGTTACAAAAATTATTGTGGTTCATCGACTGGAATGGAATCGGAAATTTTGGTGGAAGGATTTAAAAAATCTGCAGCAACCCAGAAAATTATTTATGGCCGAATCATTTCTGACGGTGACAGTAGTACGTATTCAAAAATTTTGGAAGCAAGACCGTATCCCAATCACACGGTAGAAAGAATCCAATGCCGCAATCATCTGTTCAGAAATTTTTGTTCAAAACTACAAAATCTTACATTGGAAACAAAATATCCAAAAAAAATTCGGAATTTCATAACCAGGGAAAAAATTTTAACTATCAGAAGAACAATTAATAAATCAATAACACACCACAAAAAATCAAACACAAGCCTTTGGTTGAACAATTAATTCAGTTCCATTGCTATCTGAATACCTCCATATTTTATAAGTTCATTTGGAATTTCATCTATTCCAGGGGATTTTATGTTTTTTGTGGCTGAAATCACTTCATTGTTACTCAGGATAACGCTTGTTCCATCAATATTGTTCAATGTTGCAGTTTTGTTTAGGTCGTGCTGCCAAATAAGTTTATTTATTTATGTTAGGTATTAATTCATTTAAAATGATAGTCCTTTTTTTCAATGACATTATTTAACTAAACATATTGTTTTTCCCGTGTGAAGTGAGCTTTTAAATCAAATACATAACTACTTATTTTTAATTTTCTGTCTGTCTGTATATGGGATGGGATTATATTTATGTAGCCTGAAAAGTTTAAAATTATTTTTAAATAAGTTTCCATTGTATGTTATATTTATTTGTGTGTACTTATCTGCATCTGCATATAAATAAAAGAGACCTGGTAAGATTGTCGTTCTGGATTTGCACATGTTTGTGCACGGTTAAATTCATGTCAGTCTGTCTGTCTGTCTTTCGTTTGAAACCTTACTATGTCAAAATCGTCAATTTTACAGTAGAGCAAAAATCTTATAATATTACATTTTTATAATATAACATTTGAAACAGTATAAAAACACAAAGCCTCGCGAGCTAATGTTTTTTATGTTATTTTCAAAAGAAAGTAGGTATGTTTTAATGTTATATAATAAGACTTATAGAATGCTTTTTTGCATTACTCGCCGAGTCGCCAAAATTGATTTATGAGAATATATCCTTACGGTTATTATAATGCACACTGATGCCAACGTAAAATTTTGTTTGTTCCCGTCATAGCCAGAGCTCAAAAGGCACGAAATAATAAAATCCTACATAGGGAGAGGGAACAATTTACACGGAACAAGTGTTTCCTTTTGCATTGTGGGTCAGATTTGCTTTACTTGCATTGTTTTACCGATTTAGCTGTCAAAATGGTGATTCTTCACAAGTGACCTACAACGCCAATTATATTGATTTTTTGTTTAAAGATAGTCAATATTATACATATTTCGGGAAAAATATTCTTTTTTTGTGGTAACGCCTAATTTTTTTTTAATAAATACGAAAAAATATACAAAGTGTATAAATGGTTGGTTTTCGACATCTATCGGTAAATTTTCAAACTTATGGAAACACAATATAAAATCATTTTTACAAAAAATAACTTTATTTGTACGAAATTTTGTAAAACAGGGATACAGTTTAAAAATATATAAGATTACAAAATATTTAAATACCTTCTACTTTCGTGCAGGTCTTGAAATTTAATTATTATTCAATTATGGAGTATTATTTGAATGATATCACAAAAGCGCCCCAATGCGTTTAAAAATATAAGTTTTCTTCCGATGAGAATAATATCGAAATAATAAAAAGATCATCAAAATGAAATAATATTATTATCAACAACTATTGATTATTGATTACAGTTTAAAAATATATAAAATTACAAAATATTTATATACCTTCTACTTTCGTGTCAGGTCTTGAAATTTAATTATTATTTAACTATGGAGTATTATTTGAATGACATCACAAAAGCGCCGCAATGCGTTAAAAAATATAAGTTTTCTTCCGATGAGAATAATATCGAAATAATAAAAAGGTCATCAAAATGAAATATTATTATCAACAACTAGGTATTGATTATTTATTATAAAATAATGTATGCTGTGCACGTTACAACTTTAAAAACACATTCGTTCTATATGGGCAACCCAAAGTTTGGATTAATTGGACTGACATAAATAAAAAAAATACTTATGTATTTAAAAATAATCAAAATGAGGTAATTAACTACATTTTGATGATGGAGAATAGAGTGCTGTTACTCATCATAATATGCCCATGAGACACAAAGCGAAGATGCAGGTCGATAAATTGCAGCATCCAGAGTAATTTATCTTTTCACGGCACTCACGGTTATGGGCAAGCGTTCGTTCTTCCTCGCGGGTGCTCAGGTTGACGTGGCCAAGTCTTCATGGACTATTGGCATCGTCATGGGCATGTTCATGGGGCGTGTGGCTGGGGCCATGTGTCCATGCGGAGTAGCCGCAAAAACAACACTGGCAATGGACTGGAAGCCGCACCTTGTGAAGTCCACTAGACATTGTGACGTCCACCAGGTGTTGGTTAACACTGTACCGAATATATTTTTTAAGTACCTACCATAAAAGCTTCGTTTCATTTTGTTGCATGAACCGCCGAAGGCGGCCATTTACCGCGCAGCGGTAAAAAGTAGGCTGAAAGCCCTAGCTTAGAAGCTGAGCGAAGCGATGCTTCTCAGCTAGTGTGTAATAATTTAGGAGTAAGGAGAAGTTTTAAGTATACTGTATTATGTAGGAATTTTGTTAAAAAAATAATATTGTCATCTTGTGTAGTATTGAATTTTATATATTTCCTCCATAAATGAACAAATTACTGTTTATGTAAACTATTTTGATGTAAAAATTAACCCTTTATTTTCTTTTTTTCGTTATGTTTTTGATATGGTGATATGATTTTTTAGAAATGTGTTTCTGTTGTGTGGATACTTCAATACATAGTAATGTTTTCAAAATTATGTGTTTTGTATTTTGTCAAAAAAATCCTATTAAATTTTAAAACGCTGGGTTTAAAAAACTAGTCATAAATAATGTACATTTTTATAAAAGATTTTACTGTCAATTAAATTAAAATAAACCATGAAAGTGAAAAAATTATTAAAAGTTTAATATGTGAAGTTAACGTTGAAAAGGGTGACCTCAATTTTATTTTATTTACATGTTTATGTATTCTAAGGAATACAGCAAGAAGATGATCTCCTTATCATATCCTTATCCTCTTTTCTCCCCTTCGTCTTTTTATTGTTTTTTTTTTTTATTTTATATGATTCTACAAATATACATTGAATTATAAATAAGTATTTTATTCACATAAATTGGTACGTTTCATAGACACAATTTACTTCACAAAATGGATGTGGTTGGTTGGAAGATATTGCCATATGACAATAGGCTCGCTGTTGTGTACTTATTACGTAATGTGTGAAAAATATTTAAAATAAATAGGAAAATAAATAATATTATGTGGGGATATATCGATATTTTCATATATAATATTGAAGAATAGGTACCAAACTATACACACTTAAACATAAATTAATATTTATTATAAGATATTTTTTTGACATTTTTCAATTATGCATACTATTGCCATCGACAGTTCGATATCATGTGTTACATGCAACTGGTTATAAATATTTTTTAATTATGCATATGTACTATTGCCATCGACAGTTCGATATCATGTGTTACATGCAACTGGTTATCCATATTTTTCAATTATACAATTGTATAATTGAAAAATATAAGAATTATACAAATACATATATCAAAATATTGTATAATTGCCATCAACAGTTTTATCTCATGTGTTACATGCAACTAGTTATACATATATTTCAATTATACATACTATTGCCATCAACAGTTCGATCTATGTATTACATGCAACTAGTTATACATATTTTTCAACTATACATACTATTGCCATCGACAGTTGGATGTCATGTGTTACATGCAAGTAGTTATACATATTTATCAATTATACAAACACATCGACAAATCGACAGTTGAAATACCTGCTGTACCTACCCCCACAGTGTAGTTACAAAAGCAATATTTTACCGGACGGCACTGGCAGTTTCTGTATATTGCGTGCACTTATAGGTACGTAGTGTATGTGGGACGCCACTCACACACTGCTGACATAGGCCACATCCCCCTTTATTTATAGAACCGCCCACCAAACAAAAATCTTAGGAACAGTATCCCTCATTGTTCATCTATTTTTTTATTTTCAGGTGTTATTCACGCCTTCTGGTTGACGCTCCTGTTGGGAATAGCCACCCTGACAGATGCTCGAGTGGCAGGAAAGATTGGCATTTACACCAACAATTATAATGGTAATTTTTATTGATTCTTTTATACCTACATTTTTTTTTAATTGTCGCGTATTTTTTTCTAAAAATCTACAGTATGTACACATTATCTTCAGTGTCTCCCATCCCTTCAGTGCCTCCCGTCCCTTCAGTGCCTCCTACCTTCCTTCAGTTCCTCCCGTCTCTTTCTTTCCTTCAGACCCTTCAGTACCTTCCGTCCCTTAAGTATTTCAAGTTCATTTAGTACCCTCCGTCCATTCAGTGCCTCCTACCTCCCTTCAGATCCTCCCGTCTCATCCATCCCTCCAGAGAAAAAGTCAAATTACATATAATATGTTCTTTTCTTTTTTTTTAAATGAATATGTCCTTGTTCAACAAGTACATATACATCTTCCTACGTTCCCTAAAATAAGCAAATAAATGCTTGTGCTTAGGTGAACGAAATCGGTCGAGGCAGGATTCGAACTCGCGACCACTGGATTAATAGCCCAGCGCGCTAACCGCTCTGCCACCGACCCATCTGAATATTCCTATGCCGATCATTTTCCATCAATTCCTTTGTGAGATATATCATATAATTATTATCTAAGGTGAGATATATAAAAATTCTAGTTCAGTGTTCGCTTCTAGAGAGTTCACATCGAACTCATGGACGTAATGACAGAAATACTCAACAGAAGGCTACCCGAACACCTGCGAAGAGATGATTGAAGAGTTTGAACTCCTTCTACCAGAATAGTCCACCTTTATAGATCAAATGACATAATACTCAATAAAGAAGATCCGAAACCCAATAATAATACCAGAATTTTCTTAGATGACTATGGCCCGGTATTACAGTTGGCCCTCAACTCATTGAGTTTTTTAAACTCAAGATTAATGTTTAGGGAAGATTGAATCCATTTCCGTTTTACAGTGCAATATGACATGTCAGTTACTAAATCTTCAATTATAGACATATTTTACTTTTTTGTGGTTATAATCTGTCAAATTTTAAATAACCTCAAATAATACGAACTACAAAACGGGACACTACGACTTGAAATACTATTGTTAAATTTAATTTTTGAAATACTATTGTCCAGCATGGTAAATTTAATTTTTTTCACCAAAATAATGCTTTTAAATGCCCATGCTCGTTTCAATATGGCTGTCAGTTTGTTTTGTTGTGTGGCGCCACCGCCGATACAACTAACGTCTCTAGTGATAGAACACTGAAACTGCACTCTTTGCCTAATGCCTCTAGTGATAGAATACTGAAACTACATACACGCGTTGCCTAGCAAATGACAGTTGACTCACCGTTAAGTACTTAATCCGCCAGAAACGTTGAGTTAAATATTTGTCGTTTTAGTGACGTATTTGAGGGAAGATTAGACCTAAACGGACACTGTAATACGCTATATTTTTGTAAAACTTGAGTTTAGCTCTTAAACTGAGACTGTAATACCGGCCCTATGTTTTGTTTTTCAATATTTTCTAAGTATGATTCTACTATCAATTTTTTTTTCATAAACTATTGCAAAAATTATCAATATCATACCCCGAAGTTATGATTCATATCAAAATTATTTTTTTAATTTTTCTGATATTTTTATAGTTATTCTGCTATTCAGGGCGGAGACAAATCCAACAAATAAGAGATCCTTACAATTGGTTCAGCTGTTCTTAAGTTATAAATGTTGTAACCTACACGACTTTGCTTTATTGATGTAGATTTACCAAACTATTGAGATCTTCCATACAATCCGTCATTGCCTAGTCGTCAGCTTACTATTGGTGCAACAATTAAAAAATACTCGAGCATTTATACTTTTCCCAAATAAATGTATTAATAATTACAATCAAACAAGAAACGAAAAAAAACATAAATTTGAATATGCCAATCATAAGGTGTTGAACAAAGGCGTAACAAAAAATTATTCGATGAACAAATATGATTTTTAAATGATAATATTTTTGGAAGCAAAAATAATATTTTCAAATTTATCTTTGCCGGGAGCAAAAAAATAAAACAAAATTAACGAAATGGATTGGCCACAAAAGTAACGCTTTTTTTGCGAATCACCAGTCATTTTTTTGCCGTCGGCTTTTATTACTCATAATACAAAATTAAATTAAACGAAACGTGTTGAAAAAATAACTTTACCTTAATGATATTTTTCTCCCTTTACAGCGGAATTTCCAATATTTTTTCCACACAACCGTTTCAATTACAATATTAAAGGCATTTCATATTTTTAATATTTGCTTTTAACGTTTTTTTGTGTTAATAGCTGCCTGTTTATTGATATGACGCAACATTAAAATACAAGTTTTCTCGCTGTTTTGTTATGTAAATGGAATAAAAGTTTGTAACGTCGTAATATAAATAGGAGAAAGAGTTTTCACTTTTGAGAGTAGGTATGCAAATTTTCATAAATCGTATTATATTGTTCGTGTTGATAATGTACAGAAATTCGTTGAAGTTTGTCGTGAAATTATAAACAATGAACATTGTGCAGAAAACTGATGAAATAGTTTAGGGATAATTTTAGTTGCTCGAGTATTGTTTATTAGCTAAATAAAATGTATTTTTTAATGATATGATATAATATGTAGGTAGGGTTGCCAGATGATACCCCAAAGAAGAACATATCCTTCTTTTCTATAAATTGTTCTCTTTTTCTCCCTTACCTACTCCATATCCCCCTTTTGCGCGATTCTTAGCCAATATAGTTTTAAAAACATATCTTGTGAAGATTTTTTAATTTAAAAAAATAAGAAAGAAAAGCCTAAGTTAGTGTTAGGCTCAAAAGCACAATATGCTATAGATTCAATTGTATTTTTTTTTTGCACAACGTAAATCAATTTACAATATTTTTTAGAAAATTATCAACACTCCCTGATGTCCGATTTAAGTAATGTGCCGATTTTATTATTTCAATTATTTGTTGTCTTAATATATTTATTGAAAAATGATTTATTAAGTTTATGATGCAGGATTATCATAGACTGTATCTATCATAGATTATTTTATATATTCTATCAGGTACGCAACGTCCCTTCAGATATGTATAGGTATATTTTAATATCAGTACCTATGTACATACCTACCCTCCCACACTGGTCTTGTTACGAAATGATTTATAAAACCTGGTTTATCATATTTCGATGCGAATTTTATGAGGAAAGAAAATATATGACAGTATATTCTAGATTAGACGGCATGGGAAATAAAATCATTAATTTATATTTATAGCTCATGAGAGAGTGGAAAGCAACAGGTCTTGGAGTAAATATGTTCATTTTACTATCAACTATTTGTGATATATATTTTAACGTACAATTTTTTTTTATAACCGTCATATTTATAAGTTGTTAAATTTTTACATGTACCTACAGATAATACTGTTCAAAAAATGTTACATATAATTTTAGAACTTTCATAGTTCTAGATATTTTTGTTATAAAACTTTAAAATTATGCTTTTTTCCTCTTAGGTACTGTCTCCATTTATCTTTTTTCTCACCAGCCAAGTAAAACTTTTCAAACAGATTTTTTTTTCTGATATTCTATTTTTTTATTGTGTACACGATCATGATAATACAGTGAAAAAATTTCTGGCTAATATTTTGTAATATGTATATAATAATAATTGATTGTAACGTTATGTCTTTACAAAATATATAAAGTAAAATAAAAACATCGTGGGAAACAAAGGTATCATGTATGAATATAGATAACAAGAAACACATTTATCCGCAGAAAAATTCAGATAACTGCTTTAAGCTATGTCGTTTAGGTACCTTCACTTATATTTTTAAAGATAACTTAATATTGAGTACTTTCAGTTCATTAAACTACATAGATAGGGAATATTTTTATTATTGCATATGCGCAAACATTGGATTTTTTTCCCTGTCGGGATTCAAAGATATTTTTTACCAGATTTTTAATTATCTCAATAGAGATGAAGTTGGGATATTTACTGTAGGATAACCGGGAAATCAAGGCACCTACAGGGCTTACGACCTGTCATCGGCTGGTTTACGACCTGTCAACGTTCACCAATTATGCCTTTTTAATGAGATCCCTATCAATTCAATTTTGAAAGTTCTATATATTGTTCATTCATACCATCACGGCATGTCCCACAATGTGGGGTAGCCAGCGAACTATATTGTAATACTGCTATTCTTATTTGTAATACTGTTATTCTTTTCGCTTGAAAATAAGGAATTTTTACTACAGCCATATATGTGTGAAATTATGAACATCATTCTTATTATTTTTATTTATTTTTTTGTTGTAACGCCATCTATTGAGAGAATTGGTTTCATTGTAAATAATGAGAGCAACAATTATATAATTATAATAAATATTTCGAGATTATTAAAAATCTGTTAAAAAATATCTTTGACTCCCGACAGGGAAAAAAATCCAATGTTTGCGCATATGCAATAATAAAAATATTCGATTACTTACACATTGGTACAAGTAGGTAAATAAGACAAAAATGACCTTATAAGTCTGGCGCAATTCAGGGGTGACTTCTATGCGAAAAATGCATTTGTCACCTCAGGTATAAGAATTGTTGCTCTCATTATTTACAATAAAACCAATTCTCTCAATAGATGGCGTTAAAACAAAAATAAATAAAAATAATAAGAATGTTGTTCATAATTCCACACATAGATGGCTGTAGTAAAAATTCCTTATTTTCAAGCGAAAATAATTTCAGTATTACAATATATAGAACTTTCAAAATTGAATTGATAGGGATCTCATTAAAAAGGCATAATTGGTGAACGTTGCGCAAGCGCATAAAGTGATCACGTAAACCAGCCGATGACAGGTCGTAAGCCCTGTAGGTGCCTTGATTTCCCGGTTCTCCTACAGTTAATATTCCAACTTCGTCTCTATTGAGATAATTAAAAATCTGTTAAAAAATACATAGATATGCCTACAGTTCAAGTTTTAAAGTAACGTCTAGAATAAAATAAAAATATTCATACAATATTCTATGAATTATGTGCCAGTTCGATTCAACAAAAGATTACTCAAGAAGACAGTGAAAAACATATATATTTCATTTGTATTGTGAGATGAATCTCAAGTTGATACATGGGGCTTTTCAGATTACAATTTATTGATAAGTACATGTTCAACCTCAGGGTAATCTTGAGGTCAACCTATTTTGGGGTAAAATTCCTCTACATCCCACGTAAACCACACAACCTTACTCTAAGAAGAATGACAGCACGTGACTTTTATATATTACAGAATTTAAAATAGAAAAAAAACCCTTATTTTATGATTGTACGTGAAATATCTTATCTCACCTTTCAAATTTCAACAAAGACAAAATTTCTTATTCTTTTAGCCCCCCTTTCACTCCACTGCTGGATATAGGCCTCTTCCTGGGTTTTCCATTTCTCTCTATCCTGGGCGCTCTGCTTCCACCCATGTCCCACCAGTTCGACAATATCGTCAGTCCATCTCCTCTGTGGTCTCCCTACACTTCTTCTATTATGATAGGGTCTCCAATTCAGAATTCTGGGGGTCCATCTATTATCTCTCTGTCTTGCCACATGACCTGCCCATTGCCATTTTAGCCTTCCCAATCTTTCTGCAATGTCTGTGACCTTTTACCGGCGTCATATTTCCTCGTTTCTTATTCATTATCTCAAGGTTACGCCCAACATTTGTCTTTCCATTGCTCGTTGAGTACATTTAAGTTTGTGGAGACTTCTGGCAGTAAGTGACATGGTTCCAAGACAGTATGTTGTCACTGGCAAAACACAAGAATTGTACTCTTTGGCTTTTAGGTAATTCAGTATTTCCTTGTTACCGAATATGTGTCTCAACTATCCAAAAGCAGCCCAACTCAGCCAAATACGTCTTGGCAGTTCGGCGGTCTGGTTTTCTTTACAAAATTTACCGTGCATAATTGTACTAAATTTGATCATATTGATTTAATTTATGTTTGAATTGATGGATTTCACGTTATCATTCAAATTTCAACTAAGAAGATATTTATCGTTCATAATTGTACGAAATTTGATCATATTTATGTTTTTTTTTTTATTTTCAACGTGATTTAATTTATACAAGATCCCACTGACCATATAATATGGTTATCAGTGGGTTTCTATATTATACAATATACATAAATGCTACCTTACACTAACCAACAATGAAAAAAAATTGATTTTGGTCTAACACTGCAGTGTTCTTTTACCGTAATAATATACCTAGAGTTATTTACTCTAGGTATATTACAACTATTTACCGGTATTTCACGTAATTATTCAAATTTCAACTATGTAAGACAAAATTAATTATCGATGAAGTTTTTATTTGGTAGAATTCCATTATATGTTATATCTATAATAAAAAGTAAGGACTTTTTGATTCTACATTAATTTAATTGAGCGCGATAGGCCTATTTCGCCTTGTTAGGGCATTAACTAGCTTATGACTATTTTGACAAATTTTACTTATATTTATAGATTAATTATGTAGGAGGAGCTTACAGGATCTTGTGATTGGTCATTTAAAACTATTGATATTATACAATGCAAAAAAGAAATAAATTTACTTTACTCTGGTTGGTTGAGACTATTTATTTTTTGACCAATCCCTATTTAAATAATTAGTGAAATTGAATATAATGAATTGATTTATGGTAATGGCTGGTTTTTCGGTGTAACGGTACATGGTATTGTGTTCTAATGGGCAGTGAAATGCATTAAGTGTTTACAATATTACGGATTATTTCTTAAGCTATTGTTGATATGTAGGTATTCTTGGTGGAGTAGTATGATGGGTGTATCTGAAACAATTAAAAAAAGTTTGCGGCAGAATCAAATCAAATAACTTAATATGGTATATTTTTGTTTATGGAATAATATTTATGAGCGGTGATCTGTGTATGTTCATTTGTTCATTTATGACAATGACGTTAGGATTTTTTAAGTGCTTGGAAATTTCTAACTGCTCTAATATATTTAGCCTTAAACCTTTCTTAGCAAAGTGTAGAGGAATAGGTGAATTTGTTGGACTGATTGTATGATTATTTTCTATGAGGTGCTTGGCGAACTGAAAGAAATAAATATATATATTGTTTTTTTTTAGTCTAAAAACCTGCTAGACTGCGTATGCAAGGCTAAAACTCGATCGAGTATGCGAAACCAAGATTAGGACCACTTTTTGAAAAATGCAAGACCATAATCAAAAGTACCCCGGTCTTGGTCTTGCATTTGCTCATCACTAATTATCTCTATCAAGAACTTTATCCAGAGATGGTGACACAGACCGTCGGTTAAAGATATTCCTTTTTGAAATTCATGATAACAATGTTGTGCCAATTTGTTTCAATTTGGGATAGTTTGATAGTTTCTTTCAATCAAATGAAAAATGGTCCATTGCGACAGATCTAAAATTTTAATATAAAATACAAAAAGCTTTCTATTCAACAGGTAAATCGTCGACTGGAATAAACGAAGAGATCATATGGGTAAGTATAGGGATGGGCATCACCATTGCGATCCTCATCACAATCGCTCTCTGCTACATCCTCAGGGAGAAATGCAACAAAAGGAGGGACTTCTATGTCAGCGCATGAGAACGGCTAAAGCCTAGGGAGTACTACATCAACGTCTAGATGTGGACACCACTAGGCTTGGAGAAATTCGATATTCTTGTACTGAAATGCACATACCAATATTTGCATCAAAATAACTTAAGGCATGGACTCATATTGTCAATATCTATATTCATTTGTATATTTACCTATTATATATTTTTGGAATGACCGGCAAACACCTTGGCTAATTAAGTCGCTGCGCAGTACGCACACTTTGGGGTTTTTGCTTGGTTAATAGATCCGCAAATCTCCCCTCACTACGCCTAAAATAGTCAAGATGTTTGCCGCCATAATACTTTTTGTTCATTTAAATCGATGTATGATATTTTAATCGTCTCTAGAACAAATTTCACTGTTCACATTACATTTCATCGCACGCTACTAGTTTCGGAGCAAACCATTTCATCGTCAGGCAATTATGTAATTTTTTGTTTGTTATTTAATATTAACGTAACCGGTTACGTACATTAATCCAGAGGAGACATAGATCATCAAACTTTGTTTATTTGTTTATATAATAAAAACATGATTTATCTTATAAAAAAATTAATTGAAATAAATTATTGATTCGAAATTATTTCTAAGATTCGTCGTGTGGGAACATAATTCTTACTAAATGTGATTCTCATTTTTTACATTTGATTCACTTGTTTCGCATCACTTTTTTATTTAAGTTAGTACCTTCTTCCTTAAGTCTAAATTAAATGTAGAATTTTTATATCCATATTATTTTTTAGGTAGGTACCAACTTGTAAATTATAGAGGCTCGCCGTGCAAAATATTAATATTTTTGTATTAACGTAGAGGTATTTTTGTTCAAAAATTATCCTAGTATTATTTATAATTCAATTCACTCTACTTTTTCATCTTTTACTAGGTCATTTGACCTAATTGTGAGAGAGTAATATCCTGGGAGGAGTACAAGCAATTTAATAGTCACAAAACATACCTTACCGAAGAATACGTTTAATGTGGTTAAATAAATAAATACTTTTCAAGAAGTACCTGAATGGGACCTTCAATTTTCATGCCAAAATACAGAGCCTCCATTTTTTACCATATTAAGTGCATCCTTTTCACTATCTCAATAAATATTTTATTTTCCTTAATTTGTATTTGATGTGATAAAATCATATCTCTAATAACTTTTTCACTTTTAATTATTTTGCATACATATATTTTATATCCTTATAATTATAATGAAAAACCAGAAAACGTAAATATATTCTCAATTTAAGATATATCAAAAGTATTTTTGGTTTTTGACTCTGTAATATTTTCATTTTCATCTAAGTGTTAAGAGTTTTACCTTTTATTTTATTTTTTTCGTTGATAATTTCATCTCGAAAACTATTTACTTATTTTTTATTTTTTATTTTACTTTTAATATTTATTTAATATTTTACTTATTATTATTTATTTAATATTTTTTTATAATTTTTTTTTTAAATATTTATAATTTTTTATTTAAATATTTACTTTTTTAAATCATTTTTCTCTTTATAAATTTTGATTAAATTTCTTTCATATATTATATTATTAAGAAAGATACTTTGCTCTTTTTGAAATATTTATTTAGATTTGTTTTTGTTTTGCATGTATCTATGAAATCTTTAAGAATCAAAACACGTATCGCAATTTTATTACTAACTTTGAAAACAAAGTTTACAATTTCTTGAGTATTATACTATAAAATACCCACAAGTATATTATGTATGTACCTACCTATCTCTCATCATTATTTGCCCATGTCAAAAGTTTTGGGACTGAAACTACCCGATCTCGGAAGGTATATCTTATTTTGATATTTCCTTGTTTGTGTAGGTACTTATTGTTCTACATAAGCCTATTTGGTTAATTCATCAAAATTTTGACAATGGACAGGGGAAGCAATGAGGAATCAAAGATACAATCACATATAATATAAAAGTATTATTTTGCCATGCCCTAGTAACAAAGTTAAATCTGTAAAAATCTTATTTTACAGGAGAGCGAAATGAAGAAAAATTAGAAGTTTTTTCCTTATAAAATTTAAATTTTTGATGAAAATTTTCTAAAATTTGCACATGTTCATTCTTATTTATTGTTATTGTTGAAATCCTACATAACAATTTTATGAAACTACTCGTTTTTGAAATATTCCACTTTGTATATACAACGTTTTCACTAGGACTTTTCATCAAACTGCAATGTCAGATGTAGGTACCAGATCCGACACATTTTGCTTATTTTTAGATTCCATATGAAAAAACGAAGAATCTGTCACTTACGAGATTCAGTTTATTCTTCCAGTAAACATTGTGAAGTAAAGTTTTTAATTTTACAATTTATAGATGGGTTACAATGTTTGCATGGGTGATGGTAGAGCGGTTAGCGCGATGGGTCTGTAATCCAGTGGTCGCGAGTTCGTATATATCCACGATCCATTTCATTCACCTATAGCACAATATTATTGATAGTGTACTTGTTACAATGACATATTTATTCATAATAAAAATATAGATAATATATTTAGGTACATCACAATTAATTATATGCAATAAAAACATTTTTGCCCAAATGTCAGATCCGAAATTGTTACTAGGGCATGGCGTTTTTAACACTTTCTATTATCTTACTTTTTTTTCTTTTTTTTGTTTATTTTTTTTCTCTTTGACCATTCTCTTATTTAAAACAAAATTATATATATTGAAAGTCACCGATAGAATTGAAAACTCTGTTCGAGAGAGGAACATCGTAATAAATACAAAATTTCAAATTCATTACACTGAGAAACATATTTACACACTAGAAACATATTTACGTTCATATTTATATCTCTAATTTACAAAACTTTTATTGACTTTGCGTATCCCAGGCTTATAAAATTAAATTAATTCAACTTTCCTTAGATTTGTATGTCATTTTTTATACTTATAAAATGACCAAAAAAACATTTATCACGTCAAAATTGTAGTATGTAGTATATCATGTACCTTATAAAATATAATGCACTGTAGATGCTAGAAAATAAAAGAAATTATAAAGTATTATATTATAAAGTATTATATTTAATTATATACTTAAAAAAAAGAAATAAAATAGATTCAAGATTAAATCTTCGAAAGTAAAACTGGTTTTACAGTTAAATTATGAAATAAACAACCACAATATAAATTTAAAATAATGATTATACTGTAAAAATAAACTTATACGGATTTATATTATATTATGTGATAGATTTATTGAATACATAAATGTGTATCATACATATAATTTATAAGTGTGCTTAGATGAAGAATTAAATTCTATGTATTATTATTTTTTACAAATTGTAATAGTTCCATAAAAATGTTTAAGAGATTTTTATTTTAAAATATTTATTATCTCCAGACTGTTGCTTTTTGTTTTGAAACTATTTGTAAGATTATTGTTTAAATGTCTTAATTTTTTACTATATTGTTAAAAAATGAGACATGACCAAAATGTTTTTATTAGCAATACAAATTTATTTGATTTTTCAAATCTTTTGTACTAGGAAATGTACCTAATATTGTGAAAAAAAATATTAAAAAAATACTTGATTTACATGTGTACCTGTAAAAGCTATTTAACCATGATATGAATTGCTTAAAAATACTAGCAATTTTTAATAGTAGTTTATTTTAATTTATCGCTGTGGCTGTATGTATAATAGGTGTATATTTATTATAGGTAATATTTATTATAGCCTAGGGAAATTTCTGATGAAATTAATATAATAAGCTATGGATTTAAAAAAAATGATTTTTTCGATTTTTCAATGTTTAAAACTGTCGCTTCATAATGAAACTCCATAATTACATAGGATTATGATTAAAAATAAAAATAAATTTTTCGTTCAATTTAATCAAAATCTCAGTGCCGAGCATCGTCAGAATGATGAACTATTATTATTCCCTCATACTACCAAAATTATTATTCAAAAATTATAAAATTATTCTTCACAAACGAACAATAATTATTCCTTCATTTTACAAATTCCTTCCAATTATTATTCACTCATTTACGAACAATTACTATTTATTCATTTTACCAATTCCTTCCAATTAGTATTCCTTCATATACGAACAATTGTTATTACTTCATACTACCAATTCCTTCCAATAATTATTCCTTTACATACGAACAATTATTATTCCTTCATACGTCCAATTTCTTCCAATTATTATTCCTTTACATTCGAACAATTCTTATTCCTCCATACGAACAATTATTTTACCTTTTCTATTATTCGTACCCCCGTTTAGAATTTATATACCTATAGATTTTCTTTACCACTATTGTTCATGATTCTAACGAATCTCGGTATTAAGCAATATTGGTTAATGACATGGAGTCGTTTTTGTGAACAAAATTAGATACAACCAAAAATTTAATAATTTTTACATCATAATTCAATGAGAATTTTGTGATGTTCAAAAATACAAATAATTTTTTTTTAATTCAATAATTTTTTATACTTTACATGTTATCAATCACAAAATAATATTTAGATTCATTAATAATAATCATTTAATGTCGAATAGAATTCAAAAAGATTTCATACTTATATATAAAGTATTTTAATATTGTTCCAAATAAACACTTTTAGTATTTGGGAACCATTTCATTGGCAAGACAGATTTGTTATATACAAAAAAGTATAGTTAGAGTATCTTTTTATATTTTCTCCTTTAATTTACAAACAATGAATTCAGTTCAATTACCTTCGTTTACAGATTTCATAAATTTACTGTTAACAATCATGATCAAATAATAAATATAATATTATTACCATCAAACACACCATAGAAACTATCAATAACTTATATGTACGTCTTAAAACAAGATCCTTGAAGTAGGGGTTTAAATATCTAATTGCAGTTTTAACCTACTGGCAAATTAAAATAAAAATTGAACCTGCATGGTGTCAGATTTCAGAGTGTAACCTTTTGCACACCAAAATTACACCATCCTCAATAAAAAATAAGCATTTGTCTTTTCGATTTTCAACTTTTAAAGTGAAGATGGTTACTGCAAAAATCAAAGTAATTTTCGAATACTAGATCCGACGTGGGACTAACGAAGCAAAAACTTTTCGTATTGTCAACGATGTGTTTGCGAAAGGATACAGTTATTGAACGAACCGTGCGTTTTTGGTTTAACCACATTCGTAGTGGAAACTTCGACTTGAAAAAAGAACCACGAGAAAGACCAGCCTCTTAGGTGAATTACGATGGATTGAAGGTGAAGATGGTGGAAGCTGATCCGTGTCAAATTACCAAGAAATTAGCGGCATAGTTTGACGTTAGCGTACCCTCAATATTGACCCAATTATTATATATAAATCATTAAAAAAAATAAAAATGACTGCCATATGATTTGACTGATCTGCAGAAAGCAGCGCGCGTTGAAGCTTGCCTTTCGTTGTTAAACCGGTACAGAAATGAAGGGATTTTCGACCACATTGTGACGTGTGACGAAAAGTGGTTTCTATATGACAAGCCCAAGCGAACTACGTAATAGCTGACCGCAGGTCAAACACCACAACAATGCCCTAAAGCGAAGCTTACCCATGAGATGGTGAAAGTAACTGTTTGGTCTTCACTTCATGGAGTAATTTACTTCAGCTTCCTCAAATCTGGTCAAGCAATAACAGCAGAAATCTTCTATGCTGAACTCCGAACAATAATGGTGGAACTCGCAGCAAAACAGCCCAGATTCATCAATCGATCTTCACCATCATACCATTGATCCATGATAACGCAATACCTCACACTGCTCGAGAAACAGCTTCAACACTACAAGACCTGCAGTTAGAAACCATCCGTCGGCGTCGTCCTTACTCGCCGGACCACGACTCAACCGATTACCATTTTTTCTGCGATTTGAACAATTTTTTTTCATGGAAAAAAATATTCCCTGTTTAAAAATGTCCGCAAAGGTTTAAAAATGATCTTCCAACTAGATGGCAGAAATTTATATACTTCGAAGGTAAACACTTGGATTAAATAAATCTATCTTATCCTAAAAAAACAGTTATTTTAATTTTTCAGTACGAAACGGCAATATCATACTTAACCCCTAATGTAACTCTTTACTGCAAAAGATAAAAAGTACAAACGACTTATATAGATACCTCGGAGCTGGTTTCATATTTTATTATTTATATTCGCTGGCACTTTAACAAAAGAACTGTTGTATACAAAAATTCATAAATTATTTCATTTTCAAGAATGCTTACAATATTGTATTAATTTACTTGATATATCTTTTGATCTTTTGAAATATTTTGATTATAATTACTTTTTTCTGCTTTTATTATTAAAAAATATTTTTGTATTTAATAAATTAATTAAGTTTCAACTTCCATAATATAACTGTAAGTAATTAATTAAAATGAATGAGACACACCATTGTGTTCAGAGCAAAATGAAAGGTTTAAATTACAACTTTTAAAGTTGAAATTATGGGACAAAATGATTCATTACATTTAACTTAATTCTATTCAAAATAAAACATAAAATATTATATGTAGGTATTTTGATATGAGGATCATTACGAAAATCATAACGATATACGTATTTATCTTTTTCTCGGCAAATATCTAGTTTTTTGTTTATGTCATTTCATAGATTTTTTCAAATGATTTTTTCAAATCAACAAGTCCATTATAATTGATTCTTTTTAACAAGAAATAACTTCCACGAAAAACCGCATCAAATAAAAAGATATTGTGTAAACAAATCATTTTCCTACCTTTAATTTTAATAAATTCACCAAATCGAATTTAGGTTAGTATTTTTTAATACTAGTTGCATGTAACACATGAGATCCAACTGTCGATAGCGATAGTTTGTATAGTTGAAGAATATGTACCAAACTATAAACCCATAAATACAAATTATTGAATATTTTCAGATATTTTGTTTTCTATACAACATATGTAGGTATGTATGTCAAGATAGGATAGTATGGAGGAAGTTCCTTTTTTCCTACCCAGAATATGAAAATTTAGCTTTTATGGTTTCTGAGATATATGGAAAAATAAAATAAAAATTAATACATACTATCGCTATCGACAGTTGGATCTCATGTGTTACATGCAACTAGTCTTTAATAACAATTGTAACATAACTTATAGTTGATTTTGTAGGGCTTTTTTTTTAACTAAAAATATTAAGTGCTGCATTTTTTCCAAGATTTTGTGTAGGTATATTTTTTGAGCTGAGGTTGGTTTGAGACGAAATAAAATATCTTATTTCCCAACACGACAAGTTCGTAGAAAATTGAATCGAAACAATTATGTTACCTATATCGTTTTGCATTGTTAATGCACTTACTAAAATTGGACGTGTCATTGCAGGCTGGTTGAAATTATATTTAAAAAAGAAAAAAGGAAAACTACTTTTTTGTCATTGAGATTTTTTTTTCTCTGGGCGAAACTTTGTGATTGATGATAATACGCTCATTCTCTCGTTTCTCATTTTTCACTGGTAATTTCTTGAGTGGCGGATGTTGTGCGACAGCTGAAAGACACAAGGATGCATGTCATTTTTAGCTATCTTTAAATATTTTTATTTTTATTCGTCGTCTTTCAATGAAGATTGAATTTGGCACTAATGTGTCCTAGTTTTTATTTTTATTCATAATTTCGTGAAATAAATTCTTCACATAATAATTTTATTCTTTTTTTAGATACACATATTATGAGATTTTATAAATAAGCCGATTTTTTTATTCATCATTGATAATTTCACACACAAATAATATTCTAATTTAATAACTATATTATACAGATATATTATGGTATACAAATGAATTTGTTTCAAGTTGCTATTTTTCAACCAACCCGACTTAGTAAAAAAACACGATATTTATTTATTCATTCATACATACATACATACCATCACGCCATGTCCCTTGCGGGGTAGGCAGAGAGAACCGAACGCCACATTTTTCTATCCTGGCACGCATCCCTCGCCTCGTCCACATTCATGCATCGTCTCATACATGTTCGTCTATTGCTCACACTTCTAACATTTCCGTCGTGCCATCCCTTTCTTGGGCGTCCCCGACCTCTCATTCCATTCCTTTCCGCTCTGTATATTTTCTTTGTCAGGCGCTCCTCATTCATTCTCCCCATGTGGCCAAACCATCTCAATGTGTTCACTTTCATTCTAGTAATGACATCTTTCTTCATCTTACATTCTTTCCTTATATCCTCGTTTCTTACCCGGTCATACATCGTTCTATTACAAATCCTTCTTAACGATCTCATTTCAACTGCATTTATTCTACTTTCATGCGTCTTCTGCCATGTCCAGGTTTCACTTGCATACGTCAGGGTTGGCACTACGATGGCATTATGAATGGCAACTTTGGCATCCTTTGATATGTTGCGATCATTCATAATTGGTCTTAGTGCTCCATTCACTCTGTTTCCTGCCATAACTCTTCTTTCGATCTCTTTATCGAGTCGTCCGTTCCGTTGAAATATGCTTCCCAAGTATACATATTCGTCGACTTGCTCAAGCCATTCGTTCTCTACTCTCACTTTACACGCTGTTCTGCTTTCACTCTTTTCGAAGACCATTGTCTTTGATTTGCTGGCATTCATCCTAAGTCCATTCTCTATACATCCTTCATATACCATACTTACAAGATACTGTAACTCTTCCATACTTTCTGCTAATAGAACTTTATCGTCTGCATACATCAAATCTCGCACCATTACAGTACTCAATTTCAGACCCTTGCTTTCATCCTTAAGGGCTCTAATGCAGAAATCAATGTACAAATTAAAGAGCCATGGAGATAGCACGCACCCTTGTCTAACGCCATTATTTATAGAGAACCACGTTGTCACTGTGTCGTTGACACGAACACATGCTTCGCTGTTCTCATATAATGACGCGATTGCGCGTATCAGTTTGCTCTTCACTCCGTACACTGCTAGTATATCCCATAATTTTTCTCTAACAACTTTATCATACGCCTTTTCTAGGTCTATGAAGGCACAGAAAATTTTCTGATTTTTATCCAGAACCTTTTCTGTGACCGTGCGCAGAGAAAAAAATTGGTCTATACATCCTCTGCCGCCCACAAATGCACCTTGGACATCCCATATCTTGCTTTCTGTACTCTTTTGCACTCTTTGATCCAGGATCCTTGCATACATCTTACCAACTGAGCTTAGCAAACTTATGGCTCTATAGTTTTTGCAGTCGAGCTTCGATCCTTTACCTTTATACAAAGGTACCACGACTACATTTCTCCAGTCTGAGGGAGTGTGTCCTTCTTCCCAACATTTGTTGAAAAGAGAGAGACACCACTCCAACGTCTGTTCGCCGCCATATTTTATAAGTTCAGCTGATACACTGTCATACCCGGCAGCTTTCCCCGCTTTCGCGTGTTTTACTGCTTCAAACACTTCTTCTTGCGTTATTTCATCCTTATCACTTTCGCTTACTTGCCATGTTCTCTGACTCACGTACCCACTTACTCCGCTATCATACAGTTCCTTGAAATATTCTTTCCATCGTTCTTTTACGCCGTCTTCGTCCATAATTATTTTTCCATCTTTATCATTTATTCCTTTCGAAGCTTTCACAGTTCCATTTTTTCTTTTCGCTACGCCTTTCCAGAACATTTTCGCCTTTCCAGAACATTTATTTATTCGTTAAAACGAAAAAAAGTTAAAGGATATGTCGCGTGGCAGAAGATAAAGAAGAAATAAGTTAGGTATTATTATTTTACTATGTCCTAAATTATTCAACAAAGAAAAAAAAATAGTTTTAAGAAGTTCACCTTTAGCAACTTTCCTCTTTGAAGATGTATTCCTCGCTGCCAGGATGCGACTTACCTTACGCAGCTCTAGTGATGGCTCAGCTCATAGGTAAAGCGGATCTTTATTTCTCAGGGTTATATATTTATATGTAGGTCAGTGAAAGTAAAAATTAATGTTGATCAGAAAAAAAAAGAAAAAAAACCATTTCCGACAGAATCTAGGTTTATAATTTGGTATCACTGGAAAAGCACGGGTATAATAATCTGTTTTAGTTTATACATTAGATTAATCATTAAGAATGAATGAATCTTTATGACTACAAACCCATACACAAAAACAAGAACAATAATGGTTCTTTATTAAGATACACAAATTCAGAATGTTACCAACACTATTGACTTTACATATATAGACCAACAAACATCATAAAACATTTAGATATCAATGAACCATTCCTTTATGATTATGCAATGTAAATTATTGAACTTATGTTTGAAAATGCAAGTAATAATATTTTTATTTTTTTAAACTCTACAGGAGGAACAAATATTATTTTTCAAAAATGAAATCATATTGGTAAAGTTGGTCGAAATTGGAAATATTCATTATTAATCTTATAGGTAGAGAAGGTGCCGTTTTTATTTAACAATTAGGCAGTTTATGAAGTGATCATGTTACGATATTTTAATCACTTTTAAATAAATGAATAATTAATATACTTTTAACAGAAACAAAAATACGTTGCTTTGTCTTTGAATCAATGCCTTTATATTTCACCGAGAAATCTTTTGTGAGTAATTCGTCGAACTGGTTTTTTGTCCAACCATTTTCGTCGAATCTCAATAAAGTTGGCGGTAAACTTTAAGTGCTCGGGACTTAGTGAGGGGCTCACGGAACTTTGAATGAGTTCATTTTATTAATAATAATATTGTAGAGTAGGTAGGTGTTACAACAACAAACCAACATTATGCTCTCAGTATAGTTTGTGAATTTCGCCTTTGTTTATGGCAAAATTTCGAAAGTAAACATTTCTCCGTGAATCTTACCTTCTTCTTCTTCTTCTTTGGTCTCAATCTTGGAGATTTTTTGACAGCAAAGCGATGCAACTCTTCCGCCACTCCGATCGGTCTTCAGTGATTCTGTGTAGGAGGTACACTTCATCTCCTGACATACCTGTTCTTGATACTCGCGGCGGGGACGCCCTCTGTCAGTTATTCATGATATCAAGAAACATCATTGAAATTAATGCGAATTTATTTATTTATTTATTTATTTGACAACGAATCATACATAATTACATTATGCATCGTAAAGTACCTATAACAAAAAATAATTTCAAGAGTACAGTGATAATATATCCTAAATTTAATGGTAGACAACTATTAAAAGTTTTTTATTTTTAACATGAAATTCAGTATTAATTTAAATTGTCTCATTGGACATCCAACTAGTTGAACCTGCTTTAGCACGTCCGATAGGTAAATACGATTACCATATTATTTGATGCTTGAAAACTTAATACATAACACATTCTAATTAACTCAATAAAGCGAACAAACTAGCACAATTAGATTTAATTTTTTGATCGCTGGTTCTTGATGGAATTCCATTAAAATCTCTTAGCATTTTTAAGAAATTTTAATTGAATTGTATTGTGAAATTTTAATTAAATTTTGCTGTAGGTTGTAGTCTTAATAAACAGTGGAATTAAGTTATAAAAGTTTTTTTATGTTTAATATTTATTAAAAATTTTAACAAAAAAAACTAGCTTAAACTTAATTTATTGTTAAATTCATCTATGCCGATGGATATAAGCAGAATATTTTTTTTTTATGGATGGTGGTAGACTATCGTAGTGCGTTCGTAATACGTAGAGATCTTCTTCGGAAGAGTTTCATGGACCCATACCCTAGTGAAAAAAAAAATTGTGAACTCAACTAACTAATGAACTAAACTAATGGATTCAAATTCACCTTATACATTTTTATTCACTGCAAAAGTATATATTTCTTTATTTTATAATTAAAAGTAATAACAATAGCTGACCCAATTACTTCAAGGTCAGCAATAGTTGTTTCAAGAATATCATGTTTGAAAGTGAGACATGGACATAGCACAATACGCATGAAAGTATAATAAACGAAGTGAAAATGAGGTCCCTTAGACGAATGTGTGAGAAAACAATTATTTATGATAGGATATGGAATGTAGATATCACCCCCCCTAGACAACGTGTCATTTAACTCAAGAGAAGAAATAGAAAACTCGATGTAGGGAAGTGAGAAATGCCTGCCACTTCCAAACATTTAGTTATCTCTTCTTGAGCTAAATGACACGTTGTCTAGGGGGGGGGGGGAAGAAAAGATTGTAAGATAAAAAAATATTTTTTTAGTAGAATGAATGAAAACGGTTTGCGTTTGAATTGATGAATATAAAATGATTTTATGTTAAAAATAACGTATTATAATTGAATTTTTAACAATTTTATATTTATTTTGAAATAAATAACATAAATTCCTTAAGAAATTTATTGCTGATTATATGTCAATTTAAATATTACATATATTAAAATAATTCCATTTTTTTTAACAAAAATATGTCCCGTACTTATATGTTTTTTTAGCAAATATTTGTAATATTAAAATAAATACGGTTTTTTTCTGCTATAATAATTTTATTCCTATATAAGACCACCGTTTCGCCTAGTGAAAGCGAAACGATATTTTTATAATGGAATTCTATATAGTCAATGCTGTCAGTTTGAAAAAAATTGAACGATATTTATTTTAAATTTAAAGATATAACTTTGTATTAACCACGTTTTTTGGTTGAAACGATGCGACCGGTTTCGGAACTAACCGTTCCCTCATCAGGCTAACTTTCAACTGAAACAGAATGTGACGACGTGCTTACAAGAAATCTATGGGGGCGGAGGTACAGGTAGGGTGGGGGTACTTAGGGTTGGGTCTTGTGCAGGGTGGGTCCGATTGGCTGAAGGATTAGAAGTAAAAGGAAACATATTTATATAAACAAAAAAATAAAAAATATTAACGTCAATAGATACCTACATAGTTATAAAACAAATATCCGTTTTTCTGGACGCGTTGATTCCATCGGATGATCCGTCTACCGACAATGTTTTTCATAAATGGGTACGTGCTCTTCAACACAACATTCCTCAGACACCCGCTTCGCCACCAGTTTCTGTTGAGGAACTCGATTTAATTATTGGGAACCTTAAACTAAATAAATCCCCAGGCCTCGACCGTATCGACTCTATTTTAATACAAAGATGTTGGCGTTTGGCTCAATTTGAAATGGTTTCCCTCTTAAAAAGATGTTTAGACGAAGGCTGTTTTCCAGACTGTTGGAAAACGGGCCTCATGACTATAATTCCCAAACGATGCGATCGTCCTAGCACGGACCCAAAAGCATATAGACCTGTTACTCTCCTGCCTATTCTGGGCAAGATTCTGGAAAGACTTATATGCAGTAGAATTGAATCCCATCTTTCTAACTCATGTCCACTTTCTTCTCGCCAATTTGGCTTCCGACCTGGAATTTCAACAGTCGATGCTATAAATTATATGTCAGAATTTGTAAGACATTCTGACGAAAAATATGTTATTGCTATTTCCCTTGACATTAGTGGTGCATTTGACAATGCTTGGTGGCCGCTCATTTTGCATAAACTGAAGTCAAGGAATATACCCCGCAATATATATCTGATAGTTAAGAGTTACTTTGAAAATCGCCGCATAGTCCTGCCTGGGGGACAATTTCTACATACGCGACAGGTAAGCATTGGATGTCCTCAGGGTTCTGTTCTCGGTCCACTTCTCTGGAACATTCTTTTTGATGACTTGCTGGATCTTCCTCTCTCCAGTAATTGTACGATTCAAGCGTATGCCGATGATGCATACATCCTCGTCCGTGGTAATTCCCGTAGATTTATTGAGAACTCAGCTACTCAAGCTCTTTCCTTAGTTTCCGACTGGGGTGTAAAAAATAAACTTTGCTTCGCTCCTAATAAGACATATGGCTTGGTTTTCAAAGGCTTACTACGTAGACAGCCGTCTATTAAGTTCTCTGGAACAAATGTAAGTTTTCGGGACCAAATCACTTGCCTAGGAGTTGTTCTGGAAAGAGGACCAAATTTTAAAAACCATGCTCGATTGTGTGTCGACAAAGCTAAGTCAGCTTTTTTAAAGATCTCACACATCGCCAAGGCACACTGGGGTTTACAGTTTCAAGTATCCTGTCTTTTCTATAAGGCAGTTTACCTCGGCATTGCTTGCTATGCAGCAGGATGTTGGTCTCACGCCTGTGAGCTTCAACATATACGTAGAATTTTGCTCTCAGGCCAACGATTCGCTCTCATCGCTTTATCCAAAGCATATGGAACGAGTCCCACTGAAGCACTGCCAATTTTGACAGGCATGACTCCCCTTGATCTGGAACTTCAGCGTAGAGGGGCTGTTTTCAACCTTACGCGGGGCTGTTCTTCTATGATCGGAAATATTCCTCTCTTCCCTCCAGAGGGTCGAGTGTCACGCGGCTTTGTTGAAAGGACTGTAAATGAAAATTTGCAGAACATCTGGCAGACTCGCTGGACGGCCTGCTCAGTGGGAAGAATTACCTACTTATTTTTTCCCGACGTGAGGTATCGTCTTAAATCTCCCTGGGTTGTTCCAGACTTTTGGACTTCCCAATTTTTCACAGGACACGGAAACTTTAAAAGTTATCTTCACCGATTTAACATTGCCTCATCTGCTTCATGTCATTTCTGTCAATACCCGGACCAAACTTCGGAACATATCCTTTGGGAATGTTGCCACCCAATGGTGTCCTCATATAGATCGGAGCTCCTCGTTGCTGTCCGTGGGCCTCTTCAAGGTCCCATTGGTCATGCGGATTTTGTGATCTCGAAGAAAAATTATAAAGCTTTTAAGGTTTTCTGTCATAGATATGGTGCCTTACTTTTAGAAGATTCCCGTTAAATTAATTATTTCCAGAGATCTTGGTCACTTCTCTGATGGTCTGCATGTAGGGGGATCTGAGGTCATAGACAGTCCACGGGTGTGAATTTTCTGTTCGCACTCGTTGATTGTTTCTTTTTGCACTATGGTGCCGAGATTGCTAATCTAGAGGGCTCCACGAGCTACTTTTCGTGCTATGCATTTTTTTTTTGTCGTTCACTTAGCGTTCTGTGAAGGGGCCGATTACAGTCCCCATAGGCAGAGCGGGTGGTGGTGGGAGTAGCGAAATACAAATATCAAAAAAGATGAATATAGATGGAGACGCATATTGTTTGTTAATAATTTATCCCAATTAGTCTCAAATTTCTTACCAAAAGACATAAGACCGGCATTTTACACTGACAATTGGAAAAAGTTTAATGAATTCCAAAGATAAAGATAATAAAATGGAAAACTCCGGCGTATACCAACTGACATGTGGAGACTGCTCTGCAGTCTACATAGGAAAAACAGGACGGAAATTTGAGACTAGAGTAAAAGAACATATTAGATGTATAAACATTGATAATTTTTCGGAATTCGCAGAACACTTAGTACTTAATGATCATCAATTTAATATGCAATCGGGAACAAAAATTTTACACGTCAACAAAGTAGGTCTCCGTCTTGATAATTTAGAGTCGCTAGAAATTAAAAAGTGTATTAATTCAAAACAGAACATAATAAACAATCAATTAAATTTATCTTTCAGTCCATTATTAAATATGTTTCCTTTTACTTCTAATCCTTCAGCCAATCGGACCCACCCTGCACAAGACCCAACCCTAAGTACCCCCACCCTACCTCTACCTCCGCCCCCATAGATTTCTTGTAAGCATGTCGTCACATTCTGTTTCAGTTGAAAGTTAGCCTGATGAGGGAACGGTTAGTTCCGAAACCGGTCGCATCGTTTCAACCAAAAAACGTGATTAATACAAAGTTATATCTTTAAATTTAATTTGTTAAATATGAACCACAAAGTTAACATTCAAACATTTGAAGATATTTATTTTTATTACATACATATTCTTTGAAATGATAATAATAATAATAATAATGGGATGATTTGTATAGCGCCGTTTTTGTGATAACCTCACCTCAAGGGCGCTTTGAGTTTATTGTTATTTTATGTCGTGAGACTCGCGGAATAGATGAGTTTTGAGGTGTATTTTGAATTGGTCAAGGTTGTCAATTCGTCTCAGATGAGGTGGTAGTTTATTCCACGAAGCTGGGCCAGCCACCGCAAAAGCACGATCGCCAAAATTTGTGGTGTTAACTCTATTGATTTCAGTTAACTTGCCGGCCATGGTTGTGGTGGCTGACCGGAGTGTTACTTGTCGGTCGTTTGCAGTAAAAGGGATGCAGAGCTCTGTTAGATAAGTGGGAGCAATGCCATGGATTGCTTTGAATGTCAGCAAACATAGTTTGAACTTGACTCTCTCTGGGACTTTCAACCAGTGGAGGTTTCGAAGATGGTGAGAGATGTGAGAGAATTTTGCAGCTCCGGTGATAAGCCTGGCCGCTGCGTTGAAGACGGATTGAAGTTTGTTTAGCTCGAGTTTTGGGAGGTTTGCGTAGATGCCATTACAGTAGTCTAAGCGAGAAATAACGAATGAGTTTACTAAAGATTTCGTTGCTTCTACGGGAATATTTCGTCTGATGGATTTTATACGTCGTAGGTGGTAGAAAGCAGAAGATGTTGTGTTGTTTATTTGTTTTTTGAGGCTCAGGCTGGAATCGAGATGTATTCCGAGAAGTTTAACTGTGGATTTTGGAGTAATGTCAGTGTCTGCGACTGAGATGGGAGTGTTGTCTATGTGATGTTGCCGGCGGCATGTGGCCGTCCAGAGAAATTCGGTTTTAGTTGGATTTAATTTTAGTTTATTAGAGGACATCCACCGCTCTATTTCTCCGATACATAGACAAATTTTGTCTTTTAGAAGCAAAGATTCACTTGGAGTCGAGTAAAAGTACAGCTGCCAGTCGTCAGCGTAGCAATGTGCGAGAAGACCGTGAGATTTTACTATATTAAAGATGTCTTTTGTGTATAGCGTGAAAAGTAGCGGGCCAAGCACGGAGCCCTGGGGAACACCTGTCATCACCTTTGAAGGGGAAGACTTTTCTTTATTTATAGTTATGCTTTGAGAGCGATTTTGTAAATAGGATTTCAGCCACAAGTGGGCTTTACCCTGAAATCCGTAGGATATGTTCAGTCTGTTTAGAAGAAACGGATGGT
The DNA here is from genome assembly GCA_963576475.1 of Molanna angustata. NCBI lineage: Eukaryota > Metazoa > Arthropoda > Insecta > Trichoptera > Molannidae > Molanna > Molanna angustata. The sequence continues at coordinate 9,751,814 of OY754965.1, forward strand.
CGACTGTGTCAAAGGCTGCGCTCATATCCAGGAATGAAAGAAGAACTAGATTGCCTGTTTCTGTTGCTAGGATTACATCTGAAAGTAATCGAAGGAGACCCGTTTCTGTGGAGTGGTGCTTTCTGTATGCAGACTGGTGGGTGGCGAACATATCTTGTGATTCGATAAAATAGTTGATGCGTGAAGCGACGATTTTCTCTAGTAATTTCGACAAGAAAGATAAGTTGGATACTGGCCTGTAGTTATTTAAATCACCAGGGTCGAGAGATGTCTTTTTTAATATTGGAGTGACTAAGGCCTTCTTGAAGAGGTTTGGTACAACGCCAGAATTCAGGGAGATGTTACATATCTTAGTTATGAAAGGAGACAGTTCGTGAGAACACTTTTTTAGGAGCCATGTTGGAATGGGGTCGAGAGAGCAGTTTTTGGATATTGAGTTTTGGATGATCTTTTGAATTTCAGCTGTATTAGTCTCATCGAATGAGCTAATTTTTGCTTTATTGTTTGCTTCGTAAGATGGTGCATCAGAAGAGGTTGTATTATTGAGAATATTTTGTATTTTGTTATGGAAAAAATTAGAAACGTCATTGGGAGACAGGTCTATAGTTGGCAGTTGTGTCGACTGTCCCAAGACAGAATTGAGGGATCTCCACATGCGTTGGGGGTCGCCTCGTTCAGAGTTGATTTTTTCCGTCCAGTAAGCGTTTTTCTTTGTTTTAATAACGTGTCTGTAGTTATTCTGGGCCTCTATCCATTTATGTCTATCGACTGTTTTTTGTTTTTTAAAAGCTCTCTCTTGTCTTCTCATTTCTCTTTTTGCATTTCTGCATTCCTGGTCGAACCACTTGTCTGAAATTCGAATTTGTCGTCTTGTCGTTTGTTCAGGAGCATGTTTATTTAAAAGGTCTGTCAGTGTATTGTCGTAGCAAACGGTCAGTTCGTCAATTGTGAGAGTTTCAAGTTGATCCAGGTTACATAGAGGAGACTGTTGAAGTTCGAGTTTAAAGTTTTTAATATTGAAATTTCTCCATGCTCGAGATTTTATGGTGTGATATTCTGGTGGATGTGGGGTAAGGTTGATTGTCGTGTAAATAAGTCGGTGATCTGATAGACCAATGTCAGTTATTTGTGGGTCTAGCTCCTCGTTGCCAGCTCTGCATATTAACAAATCGAGTATTCCCCCGGCGTCATGTGTCGGTTTTTGAATGTATTGTGCTAGTCCAAAGGATGTTAGTATATCAATAAATCTGACTCTGATTGGGTTAGTATATTGCTCCAAGTGAATGTTAAAATCTCCCGTTATATAAATATGTTGCGTGTTAATTAATATAGTTTTTCCTAATAGAAGAGAGAGTTCATTAAAAAATAAATCTGTCACAGGTTTTGATCCAGGTCTATATATGGTGATGATGATGAAATAGGAACTGCCAGAAGATATCCGACATCCTAAACACTCGAAGCTCTGGAATTCTCCTATTGGGATTTTGGCGATACGTAATCCTTGTGTTCCAATTAAGGCGATTCCTCCGTGATTCGTCTTGAGTGTGTTGGTATGTTGTTTTCGCTGTCTGGCTTCCTCGACGACGATGAGACCCTGAGAGTGAAGCCTTTTCAGTGACACGGTGTTGTGGTCATCGTGCCATGTTTCTGTTACACACAAAACGTTGAGCTTGTTTTGACGGATAACATCCACGATATCCTCCGCTTTGTTGTTTAGGGACCGCGCATTCCAGTGTCCGATGGCCACTCTTCTGGGAATGGGCACTCCATGGCGCTTTGACAATGGGTGGTCGATTTTTGATTGAAGAGATGATGTAAGTGGTTTGATTATATTTTGCATGGTATGTTGTTCCAAAGAGAGTGTTTTCTTATGTTTTCCTCCACGGCATCCTCGCTGTCGTTTAATGAATTTCTTTTGTAAATTTGCATTCCGGGTTATGTCAATAATATTTTGCTGTAGATTTTTTGTGTTGTATTTAAGGCTAAGTAGGTATTCGTGGGTATACTTATGTATTATGGGGTGTCGATGGCTGCATTCCATAGTGGTCGTCGTCGGTCAAAATCCGTCCAACATGTGGTCAATATCTGTGGGCTGTTATACCCAACACCTAAACATTTGTATTCACTGGGTGCACATGTGTTTGACCTGCTATAATACAAAAAATGAACCTGCCCCGAATGTGTCCGTTTCGTATCACCGATGCTAACACTAAACTTGTCAAAGTCAAAATTTATTTAAAATATTCACTGAGTTTTGTAACTGTTTTTGTTTTGTACCTCTATAAATACATAAAAATATACTGAAAAATTATATCACAAAGCACTCACAATTGTTTTACTAGTAGTCTTGCACAACTTTTATAACTAAAAATTTGGAATACCCGGTGTAAATCTAAATATTCCACGGAGCACAATGAATTGCGCCCGGCCGCTACGGAGCGCCAGGAATGGTGTGATAACATATTTAATCAAAATTAGTTTTTATATTTCCTTGAAAATACAATGTTCACTCAATTTTTTTTTAAATAATCCATTTAGTAACTGAAAAAATAAATTGCTCTGAAATAATATAATTAAATATTCACATGAATAAAATATTTTTCCGTGAATTTATCATTATACGAATATACGAATCAACATTATGTTCATTTTTGAAACGAATTGACACTAAGTAAATATCTTTTCTTTTTTCGACGAATATTTTCTTATTAAATTTCTAATCAAAGGCAAAAAATAACATTAACGAAATTCATTGTCATTTTTTCACTTTTCCTATTAAAAATAATTCTTACGTATGAATATTCAACCATGTTTTTGTATTACATTGTATGTAAGTAGTGATTGATTTGTAAAATTTAAATATTAATATAAAGTCTGATTTAAGGGTAAATTATATTTTTATTGTGTACGAAAATGTATTTAGAGACCAAATATGTATATTAATAAATAAATAATGATATATGTCATGTATCTGTATTTTATCATTTATGTATCCCAACCTTTATAAAGATTAATAAAAATCATAGTTATAATAATAATGACGACCTTCCTGACTCAGTTGGTTAGGTATATAAATGCTGAGCCAAATGTCCCGGGTTCGATTCCCGGTGGAGACCACCGTGCATTAAAACTACAGTGATCAAAGGACAATTAAAATATAACATACTAGGTACCTATATCTTACCTACACAGGGCAGCGATGCAGCGGACCATAATATCACAGTATTGGCACAATTAAGTAGGTACTATTTATGTGTATAAGTATTGAATATCTTCCTACCAAATTCATTTAACTGTTTTCAGCATTAATTTTGCAAATAATTATACATCTCTGTAATTGGCTTTAATGTATGCAATTTTTTATTAATGTATGAACTAGCAATTGAATTGTAATATAGTAAAATATATATTTTTACTTCTCACAAACCCAAGGGGATATAGTGGGGAGTTATGATTACGCAATTTTTAAGGCTATTTTTTTATTGCAGATTATCAACTAGTATCATGCTGAGATTGTATTCTGAAAGTTTCATCACAATGTATCTGTGTGCGTGTGTGTGAGTGTGTGTGCGATGTACGGCGTGTTTATTTTACTTTATCGATTATAGACTAAAGTACTTGTTCGATTCCTTTCAAATTTTGCAAATTTGTATATCTAATACTCGCTTAGGCCCCATTATATTTTGATAGATATCTGAATAGTGCTTCTCAATTTGTTTAACTGTCAAATATTTTAAAGTGACCCCAATCTCAGGAAACTTTTTTTATTTTCAAATTGGTAAAAAGGCACTTTTATAAAATGGCATAAAAGTTTTTATAATAAAATTTTTAAATAAAAAAATAATTTAACAAACTCATTTCATGAAAATGCTGAATATTTTCCATAAGAAATTTGAATACTTTATAGAATGACTTGTTAGTGAAAAGTTTAGCGTTGGCCACAACCCACTCGTTTTCAATAACATTTGTATTTCAAATTTATATAACTCTGAAATGGATGTTATCTTCATCAAAAAAAGTCAATAGTTAATGGCTTGATTCGGTATCCGGTCTTTGATGTATTAATCTACAAATTTGGCAATTTATCATATTGTCACCATATACCGCAGACCATTAACATTCACCCCGCTTCGATTCTCCACACGTTCCTATCCCGGCATACCTTAATCCCACCCCGTCTTCTCACTCAATCATTCTGACGTGCCTTTTCGATATCCTAGCGGAGTCTCTCTAATAAATATAATGAAACGTTATATATTGAACAGAACATTGTACCTATATACTAAATGACATTTATTTGGGAAATAAAAACCTTGACCATTTACTTAGTTAAGTAAGTTTAGATTTAATTATAAGGGTCACGGGTTTATTATGAAATAACAATTTTTGTGGCACAGGAACAAGCACCTGGTTCATAATTGCTTATATTGTCACTAAAAATTGTAAACTGCTAGCCCTAGAACAGGATTTCCTAGTTGGGCAGCAGTAATCTACTTATTGTTGTCATTGTAAATATGGTGAGATTAAAAATAATACAATGAGTGTAAATATGTAAATATGGTGAGATTAAAAATAATACAATGAGTGGGTTGTAGCCAATACTAAACTCTCCGCACCATAGTAAGTGTTCATTTTTTATTCTTGAAATGTTGACAATCTCCAAATGCATTATTATGAAGAAAATTTACATTAGAATGCAGCGTCCATGCATATGAAGGCCCAAAGTCGGACATATGCGAATTGACACCAGCATTTGTGGATTGGCTCGGAGCCCTCGACGTGAATGTGTGATTGATATATCGTGCTGTTTTGTGCTTGATTGCTGTCATTGCTGTGTTTTGTTCATTTTGATTTTAACATTTGATTCACTAAGACCATACGATAAATAAATAAATAAATTAGATTCTTAAACAAATATGAGATTCCCAGAGGACAAAAGTTTTCACAATACACCATACACACAAAAACATTGTCACGAAACTCAGAAGAATGCGGTGTTCGGTTCTCACTGCCTACCCCTTGAGGAAGATATAAGTGGAGAGTAAAAAAATACACTTGTCTATAGAGACACATACAATATCAATATGAAATTAGTCACTCAATTTTCCCTTACAGAAAATATTTTATTTTTACTCTCCACACTAGCCCAAACTATAAGTCCGATTGACTTCAAATTGATTTCATATATTTAAATTCCATAACCTGATTAGTTTTCCATAGATATTCGTTAATTTCTTCTCTATGATTTCATAGGTCTAAATTCCGAGGTATTTTCATACTGTTTGAAATTTTGATACAACAAAAATACACTCATCAAAAATGCATTCAAAGATTGTTAAAAATTTAAAGAAAAAAATTATGGTTTGCCATATAAATGTTAAATATATTTCATATTTGTATGAAAAATGTATATAACAGAAGTAAAATTGCTGCTGTAATAGGGAAATTGGGTGATCAACTTCATATTGATATTGTATATGTGTCTATAGACAAGTATATTTTTTAATCTCCACTTCTATCTTCCTCAAGAGGAAGGCAATGAGAACCGAACACCACATTCTTCTATCTTGACACATACATCGCCTCATCAACATTGATACACTGTCTCATACATGCTCATCTTGTTAGTAATACACTTTAACTTAAAATTTCTCAACAGGTATAATGTAGAAAATACATACTATGAGTTTCATGACAATGTTTTTGTGTGTATGGTGTATTGTGAAAACTTTTTTCCTCTGGGAATCTTATATTTGTATAAGAATCTAATAGAAAAATACTTCATAAAAATGCATTTAGAGATTGTAAACCTTCCAAGAAAAAAAAATTAACGCTTACTATGGCGTGGAGAGTTTAGTGTTGGCCACAACCATCTCGTTGTTATATACATTTCTCATACAAATATGAAATATATTCCACATTGATATGGCAGACTACAGATTTTTTTCCTTAAATTTGGACAATCCTTGAATGCATTTTTGATGAGTGTATTTTTGTTGTATCAAAAATTTAAACAGTATAAAAATACCTAAATTTTCTAGACCGTGAGAGCATTTTGAAAATTTGGACAGATGAAATCATAGAGAAAAAATTAACAGATATCTATGGAAAACTAATCAGGTCTAAGTTTATGGACTTTAAATATATGAAATCAATTTGAAGTCAATCGGACTTATAGTTTGGGCTGTAGAGAGGACACAAAAAAAAACAACATAAATAATGAAATCATAGAACATAAATCAAAAGCTGTGTATGGAAAACTTATCAGCCCTAGGTAAATGCACTTTACACATATGATGTAAATATTAAGTCGATCGGAAGTATAGTTTGGGTTGTAGAGTGGACACAAAAGGGATAATCCGTACGGCGTGCGGCGAACGCCGTTGATAACCCCTGACAAAACAAAAATTCAATATTCTGAGTATAAAAGTTTTGTAGGCCTATAACTATTTATATATTCTGAAATTTTGGGCTCTATAAATTGAGTGGATCAAAAGTTATAACCGGGACACACACACATACACACAGACACACTTAATATTCTACTCCGAATTCTGAGTAAATCCGTATATGGAACATATATGCTGCGAATTGGGGTTTTTTGACTTCAAAGTTGGAAAAGCCGTGAAAAATACAGACCGTGCATATAAATCTCGCGTATCCTGGCTTGAAACTTTGTCGATATATTAAGAGAACAAAATTCTCTTGAACAAATCGACAGTTGGAATACTCGCTTAGACCCCATTAGATATTGAAGGATATCTGAATAGTACTTCTCATTTTTTTTAACTGTCAAATATTTCAATGTGACTCCAAGCTCAAGAAACTCGAAATTTGTTATTTTTATTTTCAAATTGGTAAAAGGGCACATCGCTTACATAAAATAGCATTGAAGAATTACCAATTTTTCGTAATGAAATAATTAAATTAAAAATAATATAACAAACTCATTTCATAAAAATGCTGAATACAAAATTTCCATACAAAATTTGAATACTTTGTGGTCTGACTTATTAGTGAGGAGTTTAGCGTTAGCCACAACCTACTCGTTTAATATTAACTACAGAAGATTATGTTATGTATTCAAGTAGCTCGAAAAACTCGAAATTTGTTATTTTTATTTTCAAATTGGTAAAAAAGCACATCGCTTTCATAAAATGGCATTGAAGAATTATTAATTTTTCGTAATGAAATAATTAAATTAAAAATAATTTAACAAACTCATTTCATAAAAATGCTGAATACAAAATTTCCATACAAAATTTGAATACTTTGTGGTCTGACTTATTAGTGAGGAGTTTAGCGTTAGCCACAACCTACTCGTTTAATATTAACTACAGAAGATTATGTTATGTATTCAAGATGGTATGTTTTAGAGTTAATACAATTTTACTTAAGGTATGTTAAAAATTGAAAGGTCGTAGGAATATTGCACACATGACATGATTTCAATATCGATCATCTTAAAATAATATTAATTTTTAATATGAAACTCGTCATTGAATCCCACACATACATACTAAATATTTATTTGGATATCCAAAATGGATAAATTCTATATTAGTAGTTTGTACTTGAAATTTTTTTCACCGGAATATTTTCCGATCAAAACCAGCATAAAAGCTTTATGAAAATTTGTAATAGTCAATGTAAATTTGGAAAATGGATGCCATTACCGGAGAACGTCGTCAGAATTCCCTCAATATATTTTGATAGCTGTGACAACAAACGATTTATTCAAACCTTGTTGTTGTTACATAGTATGTAATACATACCTACTGTTGTATTCTTTAAATGATATTGTCACCATTATATCGTTGAATGTTGCTACTCGAAGTAATAGTCACGTATATACTGGACACAACTAATTAAATTGAAAATATGATTTTGAATGTGGCTAATAATAGTCAGGCGATCGTTAAACAATACATACAGACTACATATGTACAAAAATATTTTATATTATAACTAAATGTTATACAAGTTGAACTTAATAAACATTATGTGCAATACATGAAATACTACGCATAGAATAAAGACTACAGTAACAAGAAAAAATACAGTAACGAGGTTTTGGATGTACATAATAAGGTATTTAAGGGGACATATAAACCTAAACACCCCAATTTCAAATCAAATTCCTCAAATATGTTAAACAGCGTGTTTCTAGAAAAATTACCATAAAGTGTTTTCAACATTTCTCTAGTGCATGTTCGTTACACAATTTTAAAATTCAGCCTAAATTCCCCTGAATAAAATATTAAAAATATCATTTTTTACAGCATTTTTTTTAAATTACTCCATAACTGTGTGTCGTTGAGAAATAAATATTTTATATGCTTAAAGAGTGAATAAAATCAAAGTGAATGACCAATAAAGTTTTTTCATTTGAAGGTTTGTTAATAAAATGTAAAAAATCAACAAAATTTGGGTTTCCGATAGTTTAAATCACGTATAAACCTTTTTTAACGCACGCGATAGTTACCCTTGCTAACGCGTACTTATTTATTTATTTATTAATTTATTCATTAATTTATTTATTCATTTATTTATTTATTATTTATGTATTTATTTATTTATTTATTTATTTATTTATTTATTTATTTATTTATTTATTTATTTATTTATTTATTTATTTATATATTTATTCATTTATTTATTTATTTATTTATTCATTCATTTATTTATTTATTTATTTATTTATTTATTGATTTTTTTTATTTATTTATTTTTTTTTTAATTATTTATTTATTTTTTTTTTTTTTTATTTATTTATTTATTTATTTATTTATTTATTTATATATTTATTTATTCATTAATCGCTGAACATAAAAAAAAACAGGAAATGTTGATTTCATACGGCAACAATGAATAATGAAATTGAATGATTATTTTAGGTCAAATGAATGCAGGTACATATTAAAAATTTAAAAGTTACTGTATTTTTTTCTATACACTTTGTATTCCCGCAACCATGTTTTTTTTTATTCGGTCCCTTCAAAAACGATCGATAAAGGTTTCACTGTTCAATATGCATACCCAATCTCTACGAAACATACAAATGAAAAACTCCGTTCTGTATACACAAAAAATTAATGAATAGGTATATATTATGTAATTGATATTTGTATTATAAATTTAATAAAATAAAAAAAATATATCTATTATTTTACTTATAGGCCGGGTACCAATATAGACAATTTCACGAAAAATTGAAATCAAAAGATATTAAAATCATCTAACAATTCCAAATTACAGTCACTCTCGTCACTGTCAATTACATCAGACGATTAGGTCAGATAGAAGGTAATGTATGAAATTATCTTCCATCTGAACTAATGGAAGCAGCATTATTAAGAATTTCCAAAACGATTTCAGAATTTTACTTTACCCTTTTTCATTCGTGCCATGAAAATAAATGTTTTTTTTTAAGTCAATGATTTGTAAAAGTTATAACCAAAAAAAGTTGAACTACAAAACTTTCAATAGAGATGAAGTTGGATATGAGAACCAGGAACTCAAGGCACCTACAGAGCTTACTAACTGTTATGGGCTGGTTTACATTATCACTTTATGCGCTTTCACTTGTCTTATCACTTTATGCATGAATATGGACGAGGCGTGGGATAAGTAGAAATGGATAGAAAAATATGGCCTTCAATTATCTCTGTCTACCCCGCGAGGGACACGGCCTGATGTATTTATGTACTTTATGCATTCTTATAAAGTTCCCTATTAATCCAAGTTCTATATTATTATGTTAATCATGAAAAAATTTTCTTTTGAAAATTAGTTGTAACACCTCCGTCATCTATGAAGTGACGAAGAAAAAATATTGCAACGCCATCTATTGAAAAATTGGGTTATAAACAATAAAAGCAACGGTCCTTATAAATGAGGTGAAAATGCTTTCGCAGAAATGTCATTCCTGCCCCCCTAGACAACATGTCATTTAGCACAAGAAAAGAAACAAGAAAAGATAACTCTATGTATGGAAACGACAGGTGTCACGTGACATACAACTGTCACTTCCATACATTTAGTTATCATTTCTTGTTTCTTTTCTTCAGCTAAACGAATGTTGTCTAGGGGGGATAAACCGCGCAAGAATTATTAGTTCATTTTGGTCTTGTATACTCAAAGAGGTATCCTTTGAGAGTTCTGGGGAAACGAATATCAAATTTTACTATTTATCCTACTATAGACACTTAAAGCTGATTTTGCTGTGCGATATAACCCGACAACTAATTATCTCAAAATCATTTCATAAATTACCATATCAGTGGTTCAAATTCCATTTTATTATTAACCCCAACTTGTTTGGAAATTCACCATTTTAGTGCTTTTGCATTCTGAAAACTTCATTAAAGTTTATTTTATTCGCCAGAGACCATTGTAGATTTGCACTCATAGCAAAGACCGATAATATTAGTACGACATTTTTAAATGAAATCCAAAAAATAAAATAAGTATTTTAAGAGCTTGTAATAAAATGAAATTGGACTAGACAATACTTTCAAGTATTTACGAGTTTTGCATTTATAAAATATACGATAGGAATCTTTTGCTCGAGCCAATAAAATACAAGGTTATGTAGCAATTAAATTAAGATTTCTTTTATCTTGTTTATTTACCAACCTACTTGATGGAATTCCAATTATTTAATTTGATAAATCTAAAATTTAAATTAGTTTTAAATCACTTTTCGTATATATTTTTGTAACTACAACCGTTTTCGGTAGAATACGTGCATTGCATGCATAAAAACGATCGTTGACATAATAATATAAGTAATTTTTATGAAATTATTTAGTTTTTTGCTTAATAATTGTAGGTATTAAAAATAAATGTTGATTTCATAATTATTTGATAGTTAAATTAAATTTCAACCTGATCTAGTCTGAGGGAATTCGAATAATTATTGTATTTACATGAAAGTGATATAATTGACATAGCAAATTCTCAATAAAACGAGTGGGTTGCAGCCAACACTATACTCCTCGTATAGAAAATTTTTCAGCATTTTCATGAAATGAGTTTTTAAAATTATTTTTGATTTAATTATTTTATTGTAATTTTTTGACAATTCTTCAATGGCATTTTATGTAAGTGATGGCTTTATTTACCAATTTGAAAATAAAAAATATCAAATTTCAATTTTATTGCTCTTGGGATCACTTTTAAATATTTGACAGTTAAAAAAAATGATTTGACAGTTTAAAATCTAATGGGGTCTAAGCGAGTATAGATATACAAATTTGCAATATTTGAAAAGAATAGAATGAGAACTTTAGTATATTATAATCTATACATAGTACATAGTCTATACAAAGCACATATCACATACTACATACATAGCACATAGTACACAACACACACACGCTGATACATTGTTATAAAACTATCAGAATACAATATCAGCATGATACTAGTTGACAATCTACAATAAAATCAATACCTTAAAAATTTCTAACTCATTCCTCACTATATAATTTATACCCTTGGGGTAGTGAGAAATAAAAATACTTCAAAACAGCGAAATTTTTAAGTGTCAATTTTATTCCTATTGATATTTTATTTTACATACATTTGATATGAACGCATTTTACGATATAAAAAAAATAAATTGAACATATTATTAACACGTAAAATGCTTCAAAATCTATGCTACAAAAAAGCTTTGGGTTTATATTGTGGCGAGGATGTACCTCCCCATCATCGATGCCATCTCGCTCGGACGATCTCGCTTATCACGAAGATTGTCGAAGACGACCGAGAGACAGCGCATCGTATTTCAATCAACTAACGTAGCGAATCATTCGCTCGTCAGCCCAGCGTTAGAGCACAGTGTTCAATAATTATAATATTTTATCCCGACCGACCCTAGTATCGCGAAGCAATTTGCATTAAATTTGTTAACTGTTTTAATCTGAAAATATAATTAATCTGAGTAAGTTTTCTTTTATTATGAAACCTATCATCATTCTATTATTTCAATTATAAATAAATAGCTGAGTAAAACAATTGCAATATCTAAAAATAGTTGTATGTGTTTTGGGAGATGAATTTAGAACACGCAATAAACTCGCAACCTTTTCTGATATCATATTAATAATCTAATTAAATATACAGCTTCCTCCCAACGCACATACCGCTAAAATATTCTATATTAACTATTTTTTAACATTTCTTCAGGGTAAAATTTTGTCATGGAGATTTTGAATTTCCACAGAGAAGAAAATTATTTGGATGCACTTCAAGATATTATCTCCTTCAACGTTCAGTTAAGATGTCTCCGCCGTAATATTATTCAACCACGTGACAATTTTAATAAGGTGGAAACATATTGTTGGCGTTTTATATTCAACTTATATATACACATCTGAAGTCAAATACTTTGTATACATAGCAATCACACGTCATACTCCGTTATCCTTGAAAAAACTCCTAGCATCATGTTCATGTATCCATTGTCATATACAAATCTAACTCATATTCATTTAAATAGTTCATTCTGGGTTCTATTCCCAACAGAGTTGAAATTAATTTCAAACCATTGTCAAACAAATCTTGCTTCTCTGGGCTGCGTTCAGAACACTCGACGTCGAGTGTCGAATGTAGGTACCTGAAGTTGCAGAATATGGGGTTTTTCACATCAATCTCACTGAATGTTTTCGAGCGGCGTTTCAATCTGAATGCAGCCTGGGACGTATTAAATTTCAAATGTCATTTATCATGCACTGGTCATTTTTGGTTACATATTAGTCTCAAGACAACAATTGGGCAGTGGAGTAAATAAGGGTCTCTGCCTTTTATTGAAATATTTTGATGGTTATTTATATTTTTTACCTCTTTGTGAATGCATATTGTCATCAGATATATCTAACCTCAATTTACGTAACATATAATATTTTTTTCTCGCCATTTTTGTATACACGGGTTATATTTCACAGGAGACAAAACTCCAAAACTACCGTAAAAAGTGAAGTTAAATGCAATTTAAATTTTTAGATATAATAAATATCTAATAGAGAAACGGGTTGAGTGTTATCTCTGAAAACGATTCCATCAATACGGTAATTTTACACAAAAAGTTTTTCATCACTTCCCTGACAAACACTTGAATTGAAATGTCATCTGAAACAGAACACTGCAATAGATGCCATGGAGCCATTCAAATTGATGAAATAATTAAATGTAGCTCCTGCAAGTCTCCACTTCATTTTTCATGTGCAGGTATGTCTCAAAGAATTTATAAAAAGTTGACAACGACACACATCGAAAATTTCAATTGTATATCATGCAAGGAGAAAGTTAAAAATAACAAAGTTAGTAAAGAACTCCAAACCAATCAAAATTCAAATATTATACACGCGCATGCGCAGAATTCGTTGAATGTTAACCAATCAGAAACTATTAATACACCGATACTACAAAAAAATAACGATCCTAAATTAACGCCCAATATAACGGAGACACAAATCAAGGCAACTGATTCTGATTTCACCAGTGTTATTTTAAAAATAATCACGGAAAAATTTAACGAATTCAAAGAAAGTATTTTGGATGCACTGGAAAGCAAACTAAAAATGATAAATGACAACTACACAGAGATTAAGCTGTCTATAGACTTCTTAGACGAAAAGTACGAAGAACTTAAAGATAAATGTCAAACATTTGAGAACAATTCCAGCGAAATAAATAAATTATCACGGGAAAGTGAATATATGAAATCTAAGATATCTGTGCTGCAGGAGAGAATTGATCTATTAGACCAACAAAATCTTTCTTGTAATATAGAGATGCGTGGTATCCCAGAGTCCATAAATGAGGATTTGCTCACATATGTGGACAACATGGCAAAATCAATAAGTTTCCCCCTCAAACGTGAAGATATTATATCAGTATATAGAACACGGTTAAACAAAACCCAATCTCTACCAAAACCCATAATACTAAAATTAAAAAGTGAGGATATATGCAGGAGGTTTCTGTGGAGCGCGAAAGATCATAACAAGAAGCAGACAGACAAGGCAAACAAGCTTAATACGTCAAACATTGGCATGAATAATTTGTCAACACCAGTATTTATCTCAGAACATCTCACTCCACGAAAAAAATTCCTCTTCGTACAATCAAAGAAGGTAGCAAAAGAAAAAGGTTATAAGTTCATTTGGTACAATGGAGGCCGTATATTCTTACGCAAAGACGAGTCTTCTAAACCAATCTTGATAAGCAACGAATCAATACTTCAAACTTTGTGACTATATACGCGTGGACTTTTAAATGGTGTTTTTGGATGCTTTTATATTATGTTGTATATTTTTGTTTCATATGTATTTTTTTTGCATGTTTATCTTTAAGCTACCTAATTCTTATATTGTTGTTTTTGCTTTTATATGTATTTTTTTTTCTTGTCATCGTGTTATGCATGTGCTACAAACTACTTGGGAAAGCGTGTCTCATTCAATCAGGACATTTTCTGTATTCGTCTTGTTACATTATAAGTAATGTTGGATAATATATTGTTGAATTCCATTGGTGATACTGGCAACCCTCATATAGTCGAAACGTCAGATGTTGGAGTCTGCCAAAATATTTTAAAATATAATAACAGTATAAAAATATTAACATTCAATATCAGAAGTATTGATAAAAACATTGACGAATTTTTAATAACATTACAGATGTTAAATATAGAATTCGACTTACTTATACTGACAGAATGTTGGCTGAGTAACACTTCTAAAAGAAAAACACTTTCTGGCTATGACACAATTGTTACTAAAATACACAATTTACAAAATGATGGAATAGTGGCCTTTATAAAACAAAACTTGTCGTATTCCTTCTGTGAAATTAAACTATCCGGAGCAAACTGTTTACAAATCGATCTCGACAACTCAATATCTATACTAGCTGTCTATAGATCACCATCAATTCCAAGTATATCAAATTTCCTAACATCATTAAATGATGCATTATGTAAACTTTCATCAAGCAATTCCATCATACTTACAGGTGACATCAATATTAATATCATAAACAATACACATCCACAATACCATGAATATATTAACACATTAGCAATACACGGACTTCAAATAATGGTAAACAAACCTACTCGGGTAACGTTTACCAATGAATCTTGTATCGATCACGTCATGTGCAAATCAAAAAATAAAACTGACACAATTATATTCCAAAACTCCACAACTGACCATTACATGATATTATTTTCTTTACATGTAAATTCAAAGACAAAACAAAAGAAACAGTTCATCCCGCAAAATTATACTGACTTAGCAAAACTTCGAGCAAACTTACAAGAACAAAACTGGGACACAATTCTACAAACTCACGATACCAACACTGCTTTTAACAATTTTCTTAATGTACTTACGGGTCAAATAAAAGAATGTTCTGTCCAAAAGAGGAATACTTTACACAAAAAATTAAACCGTGGATTACACAAGGTCTTGTTAATTCTATACATAAAAAAAATCATCTCCATAGCCTATGTAAAAAAAATCCAGATGACGTTATACTTCAAAACCATTATAAAAATTACCGTAATACGTGCACAATTTTATTAAAGACCACTAAGACCAACTATTACAAAGAAAAATTAAATGAATGTCAAGGTAACATAAAAAAAACTTGGAATATTATTAATGAAGCTAGTAATAGGTATGTTTCTCAGAAAAAGATAGACAGAATCAAACACGATAACAAACTCTTAAATACTGATGAAAACTTACAAGAGATAGCAAACTTATTCAATGAATACTTCGGAAACATTGGAAAGCAGTTTGCCTCGGACCTTTTGAAAACTACTAATACAACAGAAGAATTTTTGGTGTTAAAAGAAAACCAAAAAAAACAATTTCAACAACTCAATAGAATGAGCCACCTCGACCTAACATCTGACGTGGAAATTATTTCGACCATCAATTCCATAAAAAACTCAACGTCCACGGGAATTGACGGCATAAATTCCAAACTACTTAAAACTGTACAATTAGAAATCGCCAAGCCTCTCACCCATACAATAAATTTAAGCTTACAAAATGGCATATTTCCTGATGCACTTAAAACAGCTTGTATCATACCGATCTATAAGAAAGATTCTACGCTAGATGTATCTAACTATCGGCCGATCTCTCTCTTATCGACACTATCAAAAATATTTGAAACTATAATTAAATCCAGACTAAATAAATTTATTGTTAAACATTCAATACTTTCAAATAATCAATATGGTTTCAGACACGGATTATCGACAAATGATGCTATTGCAAAAATAACATCAGTTATAACGGAAAAAGTTGACAAAGGGCATAAATGTCTAGCAATATTTTTAGATCTTGCAAAGGCATTTGACACTGTGTCTCACCCCCTTTTAATAACTAAATTAAAAAACATTGGCATCAGTGATACTGCGCTACGCTGGTTCAAAAGCTACTTATCAAACCGTAAGCAAATAGTATCTTTAAAAACTCACCTGAGCCAAGAAAAACCGATTACATATGGGGTCCCCCAGGGTAGCATTTTAGGACCTATTCTTTTTCTTATTTATATTAACAATCTGGCCGACCTTCCCGTGGACGGTGAAATAATATGTTTTGCTGATGACACTGTTTTAATTGTAAATGATAAAAATTGGAAACGAGTCTTTGAATTAGCTGAAGAAGGCATAAACAATGTAAAAACTTGGTTAAATAATAATTTACTTACAATTAATGTAAACAAAACTAAGTACATTACTTTAAGTCCTACCCAAGCAGGACAGCCTGTTTCAAACGAGTTCTCTATAAAAATACATTGTTGCCCCAATCAATCATCGTGTACCTGCGCCATACTAGAAAAAGTATCGAACATAAACTACCTTGGCCTTGTCATTGACAATAATCTACGATGGCGTGATCATGTAGAAATCCTGTCAAGTAAAATAGTCAAACTAGGATATATTTATAGAGAACTCCGAAAGATCCTGGATAATAAAACAAGTGTACTACGCGTTGACACATTCTTTACTCACATATGGAATTGTTGGTTGGGGAGGGTGTGCCGACACCATTATGGAAAAACTATGTTTAGCTCAACGATGTATAATAAAAATAATACTCAGCAAACCCCTTGACTACCCCACTAAAGATTTATACAGTGAATTTAAAGTTTTTGATCCGAAACAAATCTTTTTACATTATGTACTAACAAATTTTCATAAAAATAAATAAGTTTACCCGAAAATACAACAATCTATAGCTACACGAGCCAGCACCGCTGCAAACTATGCAATTCCACACATGAGAACTACTTTTGGTCAAAGAAATTTTATTTTCATTGCCCCCAGAATTTATAACATGTTGCCTACATCATTAAAAGAAATAGTATCGCTGAAATCATTTAAAAGAAAATGTTCCGAATACATCATGAACTACGGGAGAACTAAAATATATCAAATATTCGACATCGTAGTGTAGAAGGACATCATTTATATAATTGTTTTTTTTTTTTATTTTCTTTATTTACTTTTTACAAAAAATCCTAATTGTTTTATAAATTTTGTGCTGTCTTGATTTGATTTGAGGCGCGACTGAATAAAGATATGACTGACATATCATATCTATGCTCTGTCAGTTCAGTATTCCCAAGAAATACTATTTCAGTTTATTTTGTGCAATTAACAAATAAAAATACAAGATACCTACTTTTACAATACTATGTATAATATGCATATCATGATGACTCAAATTCCATTTTTTCTATATGTGTTATAGTTAAGTTTATATTGTTTTGATTCTTTTTAAATAGTTAAGTTTATATTGTTTAGATTCATTTAAAAAAATGCAAATAGTTACTCCTGTGAAATGTAATAATATGTACACTGCTAGCCCTAGAACAGGTATACCTAGTTGGGCAGCAGTTATCTATTTTAATAAAGATTATTTAAATGGTGTGACAAATAAATAAATAAATAAAATAAATACCAGAAATAAAATTAAAGTAATCTTGAAGTAAGACAACAAACAGATACTATACCTGTCAGAGCGTTTTTTACCCGACGACTTTACAGACCATTTGGAGCGTACACTCGACCATCAATCTGAATGCAACAGAGTGTCTTCAGAGCGTCTGTTTCCGATCATTCTAAATGGCGTAGAGCGTCGCTAAGTGCACTCAGCGTTCATTCTGAACGCAACTCTGGATTATAAATGTTGGTAAATTGAAACAAATTGCTGTTTGGTTATAAGCCCGTTATTTGCACACGGTAGAAAGATGACTGCGTTTGATTTGATATATATCTAACAAAATTAAATTAATTAAATTATAAGAGATTTTGGTACGCTCATTTGAACACAATGGAGACAGCCAGAATTCCTCACATAGCGCAACATGGCCGACCCGAAAGAAAACGACCACCAGACAGGCCATCGAAGAGATGGATGGATTATTATCTGGGAGACAACCTCGCAAGAGAACAACCGCTCTGCCAACAACAATAGGTATTTATTCCACGATTGTAATACGTTCTATTCTTGTCTTAATACTAAAAATTTATTAGTCAGTACTCGATCATAAAATCATATTAATCTTAATTCAATCATAAAACTTCGTTAGAATTAAAATTTATTATGAAATTGTCATTAATTTTTGGATAAAATTAATACAATTTATTAGTTAAATTTAATATTTTAATTTTAATTAATTTTTAATGTACTTCATGGGAAGCCCTGCTGGCTTCAAAGCCTAGCATAAGATAAAGTAAGAGAAAAAAATATGTACAGTATCTTGTTCTTGGGGTGGATTTGATGTAAGTCTAGATTGAAACATGTAATCTTCTTGATACCATTTATTGCACACGATACGATATACAATTATAATGTAAGTCAAGGTCAATACTATATAAACAACACAATAACAATGGTAATAACAATGGTACCGCGGGACGGAGAATGAGCGCGTGGCTCGCTCGTCCAGACAATATATACTTTCTTCCTCCACAACTGCCTGTCTTAGGCACACTGCATTCATCTCCCTCCGGCACATTTCTTGATATAATCATACCACCTGGGGTTTGCCGACACCTCTTTGGCTTGTTCTGTTAAAGGGTATATACATAGTTCTTCAACTAAACATATTATTGCCATCGACAGTTGGATCTCATGTGTAACATACAACCTTTTATATTTTTAACGGTATTTTTGATTTACTTAGTGTAACGATACATTTAAAAAGTACTTTATAAACTAAGCTATTCAATTCCACGCAGGTACTTGACTTTCACAAAAAAGATAATTTCGTTCTCCAATTTTCAAGCAGACACACAAATATGAAGATTTTCAAGATGGAGGAAAATTTCAATTAAGTCCGCCTACCCGCCGTGCATGTATGTATAATAAAAAGCCACTTCAAAGAAACTTACCTACATAAAATGAAAGACTGAAAATAAAGGCACATAGCGCTGTCGTTGATGAATGAAAAAGAGGATTACAAAATAAAGTACTCTCAAAGAATTCTCTCAGGATAATGTTTTTTCAGCTTCTTCTATTATGCCTTCAATATTGAAGTATACACTTAATTATGCTCCTTTCTATAAGAAACTGGTATTCATGTCTGCAAATTTAATAAATAATAATTACTATTTGTATCTTATAAACAAATACGTCATACATAAACATAAAAACCACACTGAGACCACATTTTATTCTTTGTCTTCACGTGTCGTCTCCTCTACGAAGGTTGGCAACCATCAGAGCTATCTCTACTTTATTCTCAGGTTCTAGTATCAGGTGACGGAGCCAGAAATTTCTTTCCTGGATTAGAAGCTGCAGGAAAAGTTTTTTTCCTCTCATTATATTATGCCGAAAGTATTGCAATTTTCTTGTCTTTATACAGTCAAGCAGCTCAAGATCGTGTTTCAATCGTTAAAAAATAATATCATTCCTAACTCTGTCTGTCCAGTTTATTATTAGAATTTCTTTGTACATCCAGAGTTCAAAAGATTGTTATCTTCATTCTGTCGCAGAAGTCAGTGTCTAGGTTTATATATCAAATACTGGGAACACATAACATTAGACAATACGAAGTAAAGATCTAAAGACCAACATGTCATTACAATAATTCATAGCATTCTCCTCATATTTGTCGTTGTTCATCTTCTTCTTCTTGTGACCTGTCAGAAACCCCTGACATTCGCGATCACTCGGGCGAATTCCTCTCTGTCCTTTGCTGCCAGGAATATCTGCTTCACAGTTCTGAAGCCCATCCATTCCCTTTTAGTACGCAGCCATCTGTCTCATTCCAGTCCCTCGAATACCCTCTATTTTGCTCATTAGTATTTATTGAAGCAAGTGGCACTTTTCTCCCCTCAGTTTCAAACTAGGAATAATTCAAAACAAACAATTTTATCACACTTTATTCTACTTAGGTAATTGTTGTATCAAGATATTCGATTGTTTTCATTTATAAAATGTGATATTTTGAAATGTTCTATCTTTGATTATGCTTATGGTAAAAAGTAAGAACAATCAGCAAATCAAGAGGATGAAAAAAAGATATACTGAAAATGTAGCACAGCTCCAGTAAGTAGCTAGTTGGAGAATGGTTGAGGACAGGCGGATTTGGAGGCAAAAGCTCGATCAGGTATGTAGCCTCCAGTCTTGAAAAAGAAGAGCTGGGACTAGACGCTACTGAAAAATATCACTTCGAGCATATCATTTTTCATGTAGATATCCTCCATAACAATAAAATTTAGGGATAAATGAATGATTTCAGTATTTTTATTAATAAAATAATTCACAATGAGTATTTTGTCACTGTCGATTAGGTTAGTAATATTGAATTTGATTTTTTCTACTTATTTTTTATTAAGTTTGTGGAAGCTTTACTTAAAACTGCTTTAGACTTATCTGCCAAACCATCTCAAATTCCATAAGACTGAAGCCCAGTTTAAAAGATTTTAGTAAAGCAACATCTTCTTAGTAAAGTTAACGCTTTTCTTCTGTACGTACTTTAATGGAAACCTGCCACTTAGCGAAAATCTCATTGTTAGTTCATATTAAACCTAACACCTGACTCTGTAAACGTAAGTAAACCAGATTTCCTTCAAGAGAGACGTCTTTTCTTCAATATAAAATTTTAAGATGACGGATTTAACGAAGAAACGTATGAAGACAATATTTGCATATTATTATATTTGTACTTTTATTATTTTGCATGCTGTTGGTTGTAATTCATAAATAAAAAGTATTTTAAATCAACACCATAAAAATAATTTCAATGATAATTTATATAAGTATTATGCACTCAAAAACACTCATCATAAATTAAAATAATAGAAGTTTATTAATCTAATTGTCAGTCGGTTGTTCATTTACTTTAATAGTCGGCCTTCGTGGCTCAGTTGGTTAGGTATCTGCCTGCTGATCCAAAGGTCCCGATACCCGATGGAGACATAGTTTTTAATTATGTTTTCAGTCTGGACCTGTGAGACGATTAATATCGTAAGTCTCCTGAATGTGGCAACTTGTTATTGGGTGATTGAGAAGTAATGTCACAGGAGGTACATAGCTAATCAAATATCCTTATATTTATTTGAAATCAATCGTTACAATACTAAAACCACAAAAAAAACAAATCTCGTCAAAAGATTTAAATTCAATTTGCTCAAAAATGATAGAATCAATTCGAAAGTGTCTAATAACTATTAATTTTTCCATCGGCGATACAATATTTTAAAACGTACATGTACCTAACCATTTTCAAAACCAAACATCACTTGTAATTTTTATTGTTGTACTCGTAAAAACCAATTCGTGCATAAACATTTTCCATTTGTTATTACAATTCATTCTTGTATTCATTGATGAAACAAATGGTTTTCATCAAAAGTATAGTAAATATATAGGTAATACACTTTTGGAGGGAAAATATAAAATTAGACGTCGGGGCTGAGTGGATTTAAATGACAAAAATATGACATTGAAAATAAGCGTGTCCAGACAATTGGTCGTAGCCGATTGGCCGTAGCCGATTGGCCGTAGCCGATTGGCCGTAGCCGATTGGCCGTGGACAATTGACCGTACGCCCTTTTTACCGTATGAACAATTTATCGTGAGGACAATTTACCATGGGGACAATTTACCGTGAGGACAATTGACCGTGAGGACAATTGGCCGTGAGGACAATTCACCGTGGGGACAGCTGGCCGTGAGGACAATTGGCCGTGGGGACAGTTGACCGTACGGACAATTGACCGTGAGGACAATTTATCGTGTGGACAATTGACCGTATGGACAATTCACCGTGCGGAAACTATTTTTAGCATCAGAAAATTTTTTCTTTCTTTTTTCGTTTGAGTTAAATAAATTGCGTGAATAAAAAAATGTTCGTTTATGGCGACGAACTGATTGCCTTTTTTTTATTTCAAGATACTAGGAGAAATCCATTATGTCGACTGTGATTAAAACGAAATTTTACAAAATAAGCGGTAATTATGTAGTTCTAATTTGCTACAATTTGAGATTTAAGAAGACGTCTGTTTTTAAACTTCTTCTTGTTCTTTTTTTCATTTTTCGAGATGGATATCGATTTATACTTTATTGCAATTAATATTGTATTCCCAACTGATTTTTTCAATTCATTATTTTTTTTTTAAATGAATATGTCCTTGTTAAACAAGTACATATACATCTTCCTACGTTCCCTTAAATAAGCAAATAAATGCTTGTGCTATAGGCGAACGAAATCGGTCGAGGCAGGATTCGAACTCGCGACCACTGGATTACTAGCCCAGCACGCTAACCGTTCTACCATCGACCCATCAAAATATTCATTATATTCGAACGCACTTAAGGTATTTTAAATTATTTTAAAAACGTCAAATTAAATCTGAAAATGAAGCAATTCATTTTGAAAAACTACCTTTAAATCGTGGCCGCCATATTATTTTCTCATAATTTCAAAAGAAAACAAAGAAGTTTAAATTATTACGAAATCTCCACCTTTTAATTAGTATGAATCGAAATCCATCTTGAAAAATCAAAAAAAGAACAAGAAGAAGTTTAAGAACAGACGTCTTCCTAAGTCTCAAAATGTAACAAATTAAGACTCGATAAACCCAACATAATCATTCACTTTGAAAAGTCATCCTTAAATCACGGCCGCCATATAGGTTTCTCATCATTTCAAAAGAAAACAAAGAAGTTTAAATTGTTTCGAAATCTACACCTTCTTATTAGTATAAATCGATATCCATCTCAAAAAATGAAAAAAAGAACAAGAAGAAGTTTAAGAACAGACATCTTCTTATATCTCAAAATGTAGCAAATTAGAACTACATAATTACCGCTTATTTTGTAAAATTTCGTTTTAATCACAGTCGACATAATGGATTTCTCCTAGTATCTTGAAATAAAAAAATAAGGCAATCAGTTCGTCGCCATAAACGAACATTTTTTTATTCACGCAATTTATTTTACTCAAACGAAAAAAGAAAGAAAAAATTTTCTGATGCTAAAAATAGTTTCCGCATGGTGAATTGTCCATACGGTCAATTGTCCACACGATAAATTGTCCTCACGGTCAATTGTCCGTACGGTCAACTGTCCCCACGGCCAATTGTCCTCACGATCAACTGTCCCCACGGTCAATTGTCCTCACGGCCAATTGTCCTCACGGTCAATTGTCCTCATGGTAAATTGTCCCCACGGTAAATTGTCCTCACGATAAATTGTCCATACGGTAAAAAGGGCGTACGGTCAATTGTCCACGACCAATCGGCTACGGCCAATTGTCCGGGAATCAAAAATAAGTGCGTTGTCGTCCTTTCAAATTTGATTACTGATGGTTTTGAAGTCTATTAATCAAGATTTATTATAAAATCTAATAAAAATGGAGTATGAACTTACGCTCTGGAGATTTAGAGCTTAAATAATATTTGGACGACATTCAAATAATGGATGTTATTGGCTTCTAGTACAGACATAATTATAATCAAGTTCGGTTTTTATTTTGAACATAACTCGGATATTATTTATAAAATAGTATGATGTGGTACTTATGAATAATTAATACAAAAGGAAATGTTTCCATATAAAGTATACCTTTCTTATCAACAGTAACCTACAATACTTATATTGGCAATTAATTATACAGAAAAAACATGTTTCTCAAGCAAGTAAATATGAATCAATATAATATATAAATATTGTGGTGGTAGTTACAATGTGTAACACTACCATATTTATTTTGTAAAAGTTATGTATATAAGCATAATCATTTTTCAATTTTGTAATACGTTCGAGGATGAAGTTTTAGTTTAATAATTTATGGGAATTGATAAATTTACAGCATTTGCTGTCTGGGGGAGGGGGGGGTGGGGGGGCAAGTTTCGAAGAATGTGATAATGATATTGTTTATGTTTTTTAATTGTTTAATTTATTTAATTTTTAATTATTTTATTAACTTTATTTATTTTATTTACTTTATTTATTTTAATTATTTTTTTTTATTTATTTATTTTATTTGTTTTATTTATTTTATTTATTTTATTTTTTTTTATTTAATATATTTTATTTGTTTTATTTATTTTATTTATTTAATTTGTTTTATTTATTTTATTTATTTTATTTATTTTATTTATTTTATTTATTTTATTTATTTTATTTATTTTATTTGTTTTATTTATTTTATTTATTTAATTTGTTTTTTTTTATTTTATTATTTTATTTATTTTTATTTATTTTATTTGTTTTATTTATTATATTTGTTTTGTTTATTATATTTGTTTTATTTATTTCATTTATTTTAGCTGTGAGGCACCGGCTTAGAATAGTGCTTCCATTCTTTCAAATCATTGTTTTCGAGTGTCCCGTAAGAGCCGGGTAATCGAAAAAACAACAGGCAACAATAACATCTCACATAGTTCAGCAATGAGGTTCACCACCCATTCTGAATGTAGTGCCTTTTTTGGTGAAACGAGACTGATGTGTGAGTATACATAGATGTGTTCTTCTCCCTTTTACAAGGCAATGCACAACCGGACACCTTTCGCTGGTTACCCCACATTGTGGGATATGCCGTGATGGTATGAATGAATGAATTTATTTTACTTATTTAATTTGTTTATTGATTTTATTTATTCTACTTTTTTTACTTAGGTATTATGTGTTTTATATATTTTTTTTTTTATTTTGTTTATTTAATTTCATGTTTAATAATGTGTTCAAAGACTTGTTTATTTCCAGGCAATTTCTTCATACCAACCAAAGCAACGTGAGGATATACATAATGAAATGGTAGATATATTTCCAGGCAATTTCTTCATACCAACCAAAGCAACGTGAGGATATACATAATGAAATGGTAGATATATTTCCAGGCAATTTCTTCATACCAACCAAAGCAACGTGAGGATATACATAATGAAATGGTAGATATATTTCCAGGCAATTTCTTCATACCAACCAAAGCAACGTGAGGATATACATAATGAAATGGTAGATATATGAAATGGTAGATATATTTCCAGGCAATTTCTTCATACCAACCAAAGCAACGTGAGGATATACATAATGAAATGGTAGATATATTTCCAGGCAATTTCTTCATACCAACCAAAGCAACGTGAGGATATACATAATGAAATGGTAGATATATTTCCAGGCAATTTCTTCATACCAACCAAAGCAACGTGAGGATATACATAATGAAATGGTAGATATATGAAATGGTAGATATATTTCCAGGCAATTTCTTCATACCAACCAAAGCAACGTGAGGATATACATAATGAAATGGTAGATATATTTCCAGGCAATTTCTTCATACCAACCAAAGCAACGTGAGGATATACATAATGAAATGGTAGATATATGAAATGGTAGATATATTTCCAGGCAATTTCTTCATACCAACCAAAGCAACGTGAGGATATACATAATGAAATGGTAGATATATTTCCAGGCAATTTCTTCATACCAACCAAAGCAACGTGAGGATATACATAATGAAATGGTAGATATATTTCCAGGCAATTTCTTCATACCAACCAAAGCAACGTGAGGATATACATAATGAAATGGTAGATATATGAAATGGTAGATATATTTCCAGGCAATTTCTTCATACCAACCAAAGCAACGTGAGGATATACATAATGAAATGGTAGATATATTTCCAGGCAATTTCTTCATACCAACCAAAGCAACGTGAGGATATACATAATGAAATGGTAGATATATTTCCAGGCAATTTCTTCATACCAACCAAAGCAACGTGAGGATATACATAATGAAATGGTAGATATATGAAATGGTAGATATATTTCCAGGCAATTTCTTCATACCAACCAAAGCAACGTGAGGATATACATAATGAAATGGTAGATATATTTCCAGGCAATTTCTTCATACCAACCAAAGCAACGTGAGGATATACATAATGAAATGGTAGATATATGAAATGGTAGATATATTTCCAGGCAATTTCTTCATACCAACCAAAGCAACGTGAGGATATACATAATGAAATGGTAGATATATTTCCAGGCAATTTCTTCATACCAACCAAAGCAACGTGAGGATATACATAATGAAATGGTAGATATATTTCCAGGCAATTTCTTCATACCAACCAAAGCAACGTGAGGATATACATAATGAAATGGTAGATATATGAAATGGTAGATATATTTCCAGGCAATTTCTTCATACCAACCAAAGCAACGTGAGGATATACATAATGAAATGGTAGATATATTTCCAGGCAATTTCTTCATACCAACCAAAGCAACGTGAGGATATACATAATGAAATGGTAGATATATTTCCAGGCAATTTCTTCATACCAACCAAAGCAACGTGAGGATATACATAATGAAATGGTAGATATATGAAATGGTAGATATATTTCCAGGCAATTTCTTCATACCAACCAAAGCAACGTGAGGATATACATAATGAAATGGTAGATATATTTCCAGGCAATTTCTTCATACCAACCAAAGCAACGTGAGGATATACATAATGAAATGGTAGATATATGAAATGGTAGATATATTTCCAGGCAATTTCTTCATACCAACCAAAGCAACGTGAGGATATACATAATGAAATGGTAGATATATTTCCAGGCAATTTCTTCATACCAACCAAAGCAACGTGAGGATATACATAATGAAATGGTAGATATATTTCCAGGCAATTTCTTCATACCAACCAAAGCAACGTGAGGATATACATAATGAAATGGTAGATATATGAAATGGTAGATATATTTCCAGGCAATTTCTTCATACCAACCAAAGCAACGTGAGGATATACATAATGAAATGGTAGATATATTTCCAGGCAATTTCTTCATACCAACCAAAGCAACGTGAGGATATACATAATGAAATGGTAGATATATTTCCAGGCAATTTCTTCATACCAACCAAAGCAACGTGAGGATATACATAATGAAATGGTAGATATATGAAATGGTAGATATATTTCCAGGCAATTTCTTCATACCAACCAAAGCAACGTGAGGATATACATAATGAAATGGTAGATATATTTCCAGGCAATTTCTTCATACCAACCAAAGCAACGTGAGGATATACATAATGAAATGGTAGATATATTTCCAGGCAATTTCTTCATACCAACCAAAGCAACGTGAGGATATACATAATGAAATGGTAGATATATGAAATGGTAGATATATTTCCAGGCAATTTCTTCATACCAACCAAAGCAACGTGAGGATATACATAATGAAATGGTAGATATATTTCCAGGCAATTTCTTCATACCAACCAAAGCAACGTGAGGATATACATAATGAAATGGTAGATATATTTCCAGGCAATTTCTTCATACCAACCAAAGCAACGTGAGGATATACATAATGAAATGGTAGATATATTTCCAGGCAATTTCTTCATACCAACCAAAGCAACGTGAGGATATACATAATGAAATGGTAGATATATTTCCAGGCAATTTCTTCATACCAACCAAAGCAACGTGAGGATATACATAATGAAATGGTAGATATATGAAATGGTAGATATATTTCCAGGCAATTTCTTCATACCAACCAAAGCAACGTGAGGATATACATAATGAAATGGTAGATATATTTCCAGGCAATTTCTTCATACCAACCAAAGCAACGTGAGGATATACATAATGAAATGGTAGATATATTTCCAGGCAATTTCTTCATACCAACCAAAGCAACGTGAGGATATACATAATGAAATGGTAGATATATGAAATGGTAGATATATTTCCAGGCAATTTCTTCATACCAACCAAAGCAACGTGAGGATATACATAATGAAATGGTAGATATATTTCCAGGCAATTTCTTCATACCAACCAAAGCAACGTGAGGATATACATAATGAAATGGTAGATATATGAAATGGTAGATATATTTCCAGGCAATTTCTTCATACCAACCAAAGCAACGTGAGGATATACATAATGAAATGGTAGATATATTTCCAGGCAATTTCTTCATACCAACCAAAGCAACGTGAGGATATACATAATGAAATGGTAGATATATTTCCAGGCAATTTCTTCATACCAACCAAAGCAACGTGAGGATATACATAATGAAATGGTAGATATATGAAATGGTAGATATATTTCCAGGCAATTTCTTCATACCAACCAAAGCAACGTGAGGATATACATAATGAAATGGTAGATATATTTCCAGGCAATTTCTTCATACCAACCAAAGCAACGTGAGGATATACATAATGAAATGGTAGATATATTTCCAGGCAATTTCTTCATACCAACCAAAGCAACGTGAGGATATACATAATGAAATGGTAGATATATGAAATGGTAGATATATTTCCAGGCAATTTCTTCATACCAACCAAAGCAACGTGAGGATATACATAATGAAATGGTAGATATATTTCCAGGCAATTTCTTCATACCAACCAAAGCAACGTGAGGATATACATAATGAAATGGTAGATATATTTCCAGGCAATTTCTTCATACCAACCAAAGCAACGTGAGGATATACATAATGAAATGGTAGATATATGAAATGGTAGATATATTTCCAGGCAATTTCTTCATACCAACCAAAGCAACGTGAGGATATACATAATGAAATGGTAGATATATGAAATGGTAGATATATTTCCAGGCAATTTCTTCATACCAACCAAAGCAACGTGAGGATATACATAATGAAATGGTAGATATATTTCCAGGCAATTTCTTCATACCAACCAAAGCAACGTGAGGATATACATAATGAAATGGTAGATATATTTCCAGGCAATTTCTTCATACCAACCAAAGCAACGTGAGGATATACATAATGAAATGGTAGATATATTTCCAGGCAATTTCTTCATACCAACCAAAGCAACGTGAGGATATACATAATGAAATGGTAGATATATTTCCAGGCAATTTCTTCATACCAACCAAAGCAACGTGAGGATATACATAATGAAATGGTAGATATATTTCCAGGCAATTTCTTCATACCAACCAAAGCAACGTGAGGATATACATAATGAAATGGTAGATATATTTCCAGGCAATTTCTTCATACCAACCAAAGCAACGTGAGGATATACATAATGAAATGGTAGATATATTTCCAGGCAATTTCTTCATACCAACCAAAGCAACGTGAGGATATACATAATGAAATGGTAGATATATTTCCAGGCAATTTCTTCATACCAACCAAAGCAACGTGAGGATATACATAATGAAATGGTAGATATATTTCCAGGCAATTTCTTCATACCAACCAAAGCAACGTGAGGATATACATAATGAAATGGTAGATATATTTCCAGGCAATTTCTTCATACCAACCAAAGCAACGTGAGGATATACATAATGAAATGGTAGATATATTTCCAGGCAATTTCTTCATACCAACCAAAGCAACGTGAGGATATACATAATGAAATGGTAGATATATGAAATGGTAGATATATTTCCAGGCAATTTCTTCATACCAACCAAAGCAACGTGAGGATATACATAATGAAATGGTAGATATATTTCCAGGCAATTTCTTCATACCAACCAAAGCAACGTGAGGATATACATAATGAAATGGTAGATATATTTCCAGGCAATTTCTTCATACCAACCAAAGCAACGTGAGGATATACATAATGAAATGGTAGATATATTTCCAGGCAATTTCTTCATACCAACCAAAGCAACGTGAGGATATACATAATGAAATGGTAGATATATTTCCAGGCAATTTCTTCATACCAACCAAAGCAACGTGAGGATATACATAATGAAATGGTAGATATATTTCCAGGCAATTTCTTCATACCAACCAAAGCAACGTGAGGATATACATAATGAAATGGTAGATATATGAAATGGTAGATATATTTCCAGGCAATTTCTTCATACCAACCAAAGCAACGTGAGGATATACATAATGAAATGGTAGATATATTTCCAGGCAATTTCTTCATACCAACCAAAGCAACGTGAGGATATACATAATGAAATGGTAGATATATTTCCAGGCAATTTCTTCATACCAACCAAAGCAACGTGAGGATATACATAATGAAATGGTAGATATATTTCCAGGCAATTTCTTCATACCAACCAAAGCAACGTGAGGATATACATAATGAAATGGTAGATATATTTCCAGGCAATTTCTTCATACCAACCAAAGCAACGTGAGGATATACATAATGAAATGGTAGATATATGAAATGGTAGATATATTTCCAGGCAATTTCTTCATACCAACCAAAGCAACGTGAGGATATACATAATGAAATGGTAGATATATTTCCAGGCAATTTCTTCATACCAACCAAAGCAACGTGAGGATATACATAATGAAATGGTAGATATATGAAATGGTAGATATATTTCCAGGCAATTTCTTCATACCAACCAAAGCAACGTGAGGATATACATAATGAAATGGTAGATATATTTCCAGGCAATTTCTTCATACCAACCAAAGCAACGTGAGGATATACATAATGAAATGGTAGATATATTTCCAGGCAATTTCTTCATACCAACCAAAGCAACGTGAGGATATACATAATGAAATGGTAGATATATTTCCAGGCAATTTCTTCATACCAACCAAAGCAACGTGAGGATATACATAATGAAATGGTAGATATATTTCCAGGCAATTTCTTCATACCAACCAAAGCAACGTGAGGATATACATAATGAAATGGTAGATATATGAAATGGTAGATATATTTCCAGGCAATTTCTTCATACCAACCAAAGCAACGTGAGGATATACATAATGAAATGGTAGATATATTTCCAGGCAATTTCTTCATACCAACCAAAGCAACGTGAGGATATACATAATGAAATGGTAGATATATTTCCAGGCAATTTCTTCATACCAACCAAAGCAACGTGAGGATATACATAATGAAATGGTAGATATATTTCCAGGCAATTTCTTCATACCAACCAAAGCAACGTGAGGATATACATAATGAAATGGTAGATATATGAAATGGTAGCTATATTTCCAGGCAATTTCTTCATACCAACCAAAGCAACGTGAGGATATACATAATGAAATGGTAGATATATTTCCAGGCAATTTCTTCATACCAACCAAAGCAACGTGAGGATATACATAATGAAATGGTAGATATATTTCCAGGCAATTTCTTCATACCAACCAAAGCAACGTGAGGATATACATAATGAAATGGTAGATATATTTCCAGGCAATTTCTTCATACCAACCAAAGCAACGTGAGGATATACATAATGAAATGGTAGATATATTTCCAGGCAATTTCTTCATACCAACCAAAGCAACGTGAGGATATACATAATGAAATGGTAGATATATGAAATGGTAGATATATTTCCAGGCAATTTCTTCATACCAACCAAAGCAACGTGAGGATATACATAATGAAATGGTAGATATATTTCCAGGCAATTTCTTCATACCAACCAAAGCAACGTGAGGATATACATAATGAAATGGTAGATATATTTCCAGGCAATTTCTTCATACCAACCAAAGCAACGTGAGGATATACATAATGAAATGGTAGATATATTTCCAGGCAATTTCTTCATACCAACCAAAGCAACGTGAGGATATACATAATGAAATGGTAGATATATGAAATGGTAGATATATTTCCAGGCAATTTCTTCATACCAACCAAAGCAACGTGAGGATATACATAATGAAATGGTAGATATATTTCCAGGCAATTTCTTCATACCAACCAAAGCAACGTGAGGATATACATAATGAAATGGTAGATATATTTCCAGGCAATTTCTTCATACCAACCAAAGCAACGTGAGGATATACATAATGAAATGGTAGATATATTTCCAGGCAATTTCTTCATACCAACCAAAGCAACGTGAGGATATACATAATGAAATGGTAGATATATTTCCAGGCAATTTCTTCATACCAACCAAAGCAACGTGAGGATATACATAATGAAATGGTAGATATATGAAATGGTAGATATATTTCCAGGCAATTTCTTCATACCAACCAAAGCAACGTGAGGATATACATAATGAAATGGTAGATATATTTCCAGGCAATTTCTTCATACCAACCAAAGCAACGTGAGGATATACATAATGAAATGGTAGATATATGAAATGGTAGATATATTTCCAGGCAATTTCTTCATACCAACCAAAGCAACGTGAGGATATACATAATGAAATGGTAGATATATTTCCAGGCAATTTCTTCATACCAACCAAAGCAACGTGAGGATATACATAATGAAATGGTAGATATATTTCCAGGCAATTTCTTCATACCAACCAAAGCAACGTGAGGATATACATAATGAAATGGTAGATATATTTCCAGGCAATTTCTTCATACCAACCAAAGCAACGTGAGGATATACATAATGAAATGGTAGATATATGAAATGGTAGATATATTTCCAGGCAATTTCTTCATACCAACCAAAGCAACGTGAGGATATACATAATGAAATGGTAGATATATTTCCAGGCAATTTCTTCATACCAACCAAAGCAACGTGAGGATATACATAATGAAATGGTAGATATATGAAATGGTAGATATATTTCCAGGCAATTTCTTCATACCAACCAAAGCAACGTGAGGATATACATAATGAAATGGTAGATATATTTCCAGGCAATTTCTTCATACCAACCAAAGCAACGTGAGGATATACATAATGAAATGGTAGATATATTTCCAGGCAATTTCTTCATACCAACCAAAGCAACGTGAGGATATACATAATGAAATGGTAGATATATTTCCAGGCAATTTCTTCATACCAACCAAAGCAACGTGAGGATATACATAATGAAATGGTAGATATATTTCCAGGCAATTTCTTCATACCAACCAAAGCAACGTGAGGATATACATAATGAAATGGTAGATATATTTCCAGGCAATTTCTTCATACCAACCAAAGCAACGTGAGGATATACATAATGAAATGGTAGATATATGAAATGGTAGATATATTTCCAGGCAATTTCTTCATACCAACCAAAGCAACGTGAGGATATACATAATGAAATGGTAGATATATTTCCAGGCAATTTCTTCATACCAACCAAAGCAACGTGAGGATATACATAATGAAATGGTAGATATATTTCCAGGCAATTTCTTCATACCAACCAAAGCAACGTGAGGATATACATAATGAAATGGTAGATATATTTCCAGGCAATTTCTTCATACCAACCAAAGCAACGTGAGGATATACATAATGAAATGGTAGATATATGAAATGGTAGCTATATTTCCAGGCAATTTCTTCATACCAACCAAAGCAACGTGAGGATATACATAATGAAATGGTAGATATATTTCCAGGCAATTTCTTCATACCAACCAAAGCAACGTGAGGATATACATAATGAAATGGTAGATATATTTCCAGGCAATTTCTTCATACCAACCAAAGCAACGTGAGGATATACATAATGAAATGGTAGATATATTTCCAGGCAATTTCTTCATACCAACCAAAGCAACGTGAGGATATACATAATGAAATGGTAGATATATGAAATGGTAGCTATATTTCCAGGCAATTTCTTCATACCAACCAAAGCAACGTGAGGATATACATAATGAAATGGTAGATATATTTCCAGGCAATTTCTTCATACCAACCAAAGCAACGTGAGGATATACATAATGAAATGGTAGATATATGAAATGGTAGATATATTTCCAGGCAATTTCTTCATACCAACCAAAGCAACGTGAGGATATACATAATGAAATGGTAGATATATTTCCAGGCAATTTCTTCATACCAACCAAAGCAACGTGAGGATATACATAATGAAATGGTAGATATATGAAATGGTAGCTATATTTCCAGGCAATTTCTTCATACCAACCAAAGCAACGTGAGGATATACATAATGAAATGGTAGATATATTTCCAGGCAATTTCTTCATACCAACCAAAGCAACGTGAGGATATACATAATGAAATGGTAGATATATTTCCAGGCAATTTCTTCATACCAACCAAAGCAACGTGAGGATATACATAATGAAATGGTAGCTATATTTCCAGGCAATTTCTTCATACCAACCAAAGCAACGTGAGGATATACATAATGAAATGGTAGATATATTTCCAGGCAATTTCTTCATACCAACCAAAGCAACGTGAGGATATACATAATGAAATGGTAGCTATATTTCCAGGCAATTTCTTCATACCAACCAAAGCAACGTGAGGATATACATAATGAAATGGTAGATATATGAAATGGTAGATATATTTCCAGGCAATTTCTTCATACCAACCAAAGCAACGTGAAGATATACATAATGAAATGGTAGATATATTTCCAGGCAATTTCTTCATACCAACCAAAGCAACGTGAGGATATACATAATGAAATGGTAG
This sequence comes from Molanna angustata, assembly GCA_963576475.1. NCBI lineage: Eukaryota > Metazoa > Arthropoda > Insecta > Trichoptera > Molannidae > Molanna > Molanna angustata. Next base: position 9,786,759 of record OY754965.1, read on the forward strand.
ATATATTTCCAGGCAATTTCTTCATACCAACCAAAGCAACGTGAGGATATACATAATGAAATGGTAGATATATGAAATGGTAGATATATTTCCAGGCAATTTCTTCATACCAACCAAAGCAACGTGAGGATATACATAATGAAATGGTAGATATATTTCCAGGCAATTTCTTCATACCAACCAAAGCAACGTGAGGATATGCATAATGAAATGGTAGATATATTTCCAGGCAATTTCTTCATACCAACCAAAGCAACGTGAGGATATACATAATGAAATGGTAGATATATGAAATGGTAGATATATTTCCAGGCAATTTCTTCATACCAACCAAAGCAACGTGAGGATATACATAATGAAATGGTAGATATATTTCCAGGCAATTTCTTCATACCAACCAAAGCAACGTGAGGATATACATAATGAAATGGTAGATATATTTCCAGGCAATTTCTTCATACCAACCAAAGCAACGTGAGGATATACATAATGAAATGGTAGATATATGAAATTGAAGTTATTGTTGTTATTATTGTCAGAACAGTCTTCGGTCCCTTGAGAGATATCTACTGATGGTTGTCGTCATCGATACAACAGAAAGCTATATGACACAATGTACATATTATATAGTAAGTCCGATGTGATCGATTAACGACAGCCCAGTTAAATTCCACATCGAAACGATGAAGAAGAGCAGCAAGGCCCATTCTGCGATAGATGGACTCTGTCAGCGATGATATATCCATTCTGCACCTCAGAAACTGGAAATCAAAGGCTTTAAAAAGGACGAATGGAAGAGATTGCTGGAATCAAACAAGGCCGAGCCGAGCTTATGATAATGATTTAATTATGTTCTTAGTTTAATTAATTAATCTTATTTGTTTATTACAGTTTACCAGCAAACCACTGATATTAATATTTTGTTTGATATTATTATAGCTGTGACAGTTAACATTTGCATATACTTAATATTACTATTTCATATGAGTCTGAGCTTTCGAGTCTCTTCCTTATAACATAAAGCTATGATAAATGATAGTATTTTCCTCTAGAAGGTAACGGAGCACATACATAATATGACAGGTGAAACAAATAATAGGGGAGGTAATTCAATCCCTAAACGACTGTTTATAAATTAATCTCATCACGACAAAATATAATTTATTATCTACATATGTCATAACGTAATAGTCTTGTTTATAAACTATACTTGTAAATTACAAAAATGGATGAGATTTTTAGTAAACAATTCATTTGGCTGTCAATCAACTTAATTGGACGGAAACTTAATCCGTATAAATTTTTTATGACAAAATAATTCAATAATCTTAATCCACCTGTTGTTTATATAAGTAACTTAGTTCAGTTTTGAAAAAGGACCAATAAAATATAAAATTAAAATAAAAAAAGTACTTACCTTCATTTTAATTTCTAAATTAATCATGAAAATTGTGCGATATCGGCAAATGAAACAGATTGGACAAGTAGTGAAGGGAAGAGGACCTACTGTGCCAGCTGTCTTCTTACTTCTCTCTGTCGCCGATCTTAGATCCTCACTTCATCATTCACTGAGCATGGAAATCGAAGGACTGAAAGTGCTGTTCACGTGGTGTGGTACCTGGAAATCGCCAACATGAGTAGATACTAAGGGGTGGAGGAGCCCCCCGGTATGATTGGTGGGCACGACTCACTCAGCGGTTGCCCGCCATGATGATGACAGGTGTAGCGGACGCTGCTCCTGGCGTGGAAATCGAAGAACTGAAAGTACTACAGACGTGGCGAAAGCTCCTTGTGCTAGTCTAGTGTTACCGTGGCACTGTTGGGAGGGTAACCCTCGCCATGATTGACGGGCCTCCACTTTGTGGATGGACTCTTAGTGGTAGTGGTATTAAATATGCATGATAGTAGTTTCTTGTTTTGTCCGACGAGTAGCCGCTTCGGGGACGAACAAAAATATTTAGTTCTATTACGTTCCCTATGGAATCGGGTAGGAGACTGCATAATTTCTTACTGTCGCGTCGTTCTACTTTCTTCTCGTCACTGGTTCAACATAATATGATTCGCCTTAATTGTCTGTAACGCGACGTCCTACGTAGGCGATTCAAAGCGAATGCGTAGCGGCGCGGCGCGGCGTGGCGCGAAAATAACAAACAGTCGGTAACTATGGAAGTGTCCTACGTTACCGACCGCGAGTTGGTTTCGATGCGGCGCTGCGCGATTCGAAGCGAACGCGATCAGTTGGTTTGATATTTTCGCGCGAATTGATAGCGGCGCCATTGTTTTTTGACATGTCAGAAACATAAATTTTAATTTCTGTCCATGAACGTCCCATATTATGGGACAAAAGAATTATTATTATCGAACCGCGAATTTTAGGATTTGGCAAAAATAAATGGGACTACAAGTAAACACATTTATTTTTTTTTGCTATTTTACAATAGGATGTTGTTCAAAACACACAAAGTTTTCTCTCGCTTGCACGAATGTCAAATTTTGATATGTTTCCCGGAAAGATGTAAATTCAGTCTCATTTATTAATTCAAGTTCACGTAATTCTTCATACAAATTGTGATATCCCCCATAAATATGCCTCTCTAAGTACACAATATTCATACGCATAAAAACAAAATTCTTCAACGTATCATTGATCAATGTTCATGCGGAAACGGAAGATAAGGATGACACCATAAAGGATGCTTATTACCAGAGACTGGAACACATCTACGATACATTACCATCCAATGATATCAAAATTGTGATTGGAGATTTGAATGCTAAGATTGGTAGAGACCCTTTACTCCAACATATCACTGGAATGAACAGCTTACATATGGATACTAATAATAATGGATCTAGAGCGATAGACTTTGCGGAGTCTAGAAATATGATCATAGCCTCTACCCAGTTTCCTAGTAAAAACATCCACAAATGGACATGGACATCACCAGATGGCAGATACCATAACCAAATTGACCATGTCATGATAGAAAAAAGAGGAGCATCCAACATCACAAACGTCAGAACTTATCGAGGAGCTAACTGTGACTCCGACCATTATATGGTGGTGGCCACATATAGGAGCCGAATTGCCAGCAACAGGATACGAAAACCACCAAATACTCCAAAAATCAACACAGAAGCTATAAAAACAAGTATCGGACTAGAACAATACCACAACGCACTTGCCAACTATCTACCAGACCATATCAGCAGCGAAAACACCCATGAAGCCCTTGACAATGACTGGAATTTGGTTAAAAATGCAGTTATGAGAGCTGCAGAAGAAAGTGTTGGAAATAGACCAAGACAAGATAGGAATCCCTGGTTCGACGAAGTTTGTGAAAGAAGCGTGGCTGACAAGAATACACTCCGGAAGCAGTTTATTGAAAGACCAACCAGAATTAAAAGACATGCATATGAACAGGCTAGAAGAGAAACAAATAGGCTGATAAAGAGAAAGAAGAGAGACTTTCTAAATAATATATTGCTCAAGATGGAAGAAGACTTTACAAATAATAATACGAGGGAAGCATATAAAGGTGTTAACTTCTTTAAAAAGGGATTCAAGCCAAATACGACACTATGTAAAGACACAAACGGAAACATAATATCAGATAAAGAGCAAATCAAGCAGGTGTGGAAGGAATACTTCCATAAACTCCTTAATCCTAACAATGATCTGAGAAATCATACTACTAATATCCCCGCGGAATCAAATAACGAAGAGCCGACAAACCCACCATCAATAACAGAAGTAAACATCGCTTTAAGAAAATTAAGAAATAATAAAGCACCTGGAAAGGACAACTTGCCCGCTGAGCTGCTTAAAAATGGAAACGAGCACCTAAAAAATTTGATACATAGCCTCATTGTAAAGATATGGACCATGGAGGAAATCCCAATGGAATGGCAAACCAGCGTAATATGTCCCATACACAAGAAAGGTGATAAATTAAAATGTGAGAACCATAGAGGCATATCATTGCTCTGCGCAGCGTATAAAATCTTTACCACCATACTAAAACAAAGATTAGAGGGATACGCAGAAAACCTATTAGGAGAGTATCAGGCGGGCTTTAGAACTGGAAGGTCAACTACGGACCAGTTATTTACAGTCCGCCAGATCCTGTCGAAGTGTTGGGAATTTGACATCGATGTGCACCAACTATTCATAGATTTTAAACAGGCATACGATAGCATAGACAGGGAGAGCCTATATGAGATACTGCTACAGTTCCAGATCCCCCCGAAATTGGTGAGGCTTATCAAATCAACCATGAACAACTCCAGATGTCAGGTCAAGGTAGATGGAGAACTGACGGAGGAATTCGCAGTGTCTCAGGGTCTGAAACAGGGTGATGGCCTGGCTCCCACTCTCTTCAATATCGTGCTTGAGCATGTGATAAGAAAAACTCTAGTGGACACCAATTCCAATATTTGCTACAAAAGTAGTCAAATTGTCGGCTATGCGGATGATATTAACATCATAGGAAGATCAATGACAGCCATTGAAGAAGTCTTCGACCCCTTAGAGACAGCAGCATGTGAAGTGGGATTGTGTATAAACAAAGAAAAGACAAAAGTAATGGCACAAAGCAGAAACCCGGCGCATCGACCGAGAGGCAGTGTGCAATATAAGGATAACTACTCGTTTGAAGTAGTGGATCAATTCACTTACCTGGGCTCCAGTCTTACCGAAAATAATGAAGATCCAGCTGAAATAAGAAAAAGAATTACGGCAGCCAATAAAACATATTTTTCATTGCTCCCTGTTTTTAAATCTCGCAGTGTCCATCGTAAAACAAAAGTCACACTCTACAAGACCATAGTCAGAACAGTGTTGGCATATGGATGCGAGACATTAACCATAACGGCGAAGATGTCTGAAACGCTGGACACCTTTGAAAGAAAGGTACTGCGTAGAATATGCGGCCCCGTGAAGGATGGCGATGAATGGCGCATTAGACGCAACGATGAGTTGTACAACATATACCAGACCCCAAGTATCTCAACGCACATGAAATTACTTAGGCTGAGATGGGCTGGACATGTACAACGAATGCCAACCTCACGGGTGCCGAAACGAATCATGACTGGACACCCAGGTGGGAGAAGAAGGGTAGGAAGACCAAGGCTGCGGTGGGAAGATGAGGTCAAAAAGGATGCGGCTCAGCTTCTCCAAGAGAGGAGCTGGAAAGTGGCAGCAGAGGACAGGATTGGATGGAGGCGAAAGTTAACGGAGGCCAAGGCTCGATTTGGGCTGTAGCGCCATCGAAGAAGAAGTACACAATATTAGTTTCACTTCTCTGCCGTACATATTTCTTGAGTATTTTATATACGTACATCCATGAGAGTTGCTGGCGACAGAGGGAACGATTTCGTGCACACGTAGGACAGAGCCGCCGCGTCGTACCGCATCGCATTGAATTCGCTTGTATCCGCACCGCATCGCTTCGCAATCGCGTTCGCTTTGAATCGCCTAAATAGGACGTAGCGTTATATGCGAATACGTGCGAATTTCGCGAACTTATTTAAAACTTTTATATAAGCAGTTTTCAATCTGTCGATTGATGCGGCTTCCAAACTGTAGAATTCCATATTTTTTGTCATAATAAACTTTTATATTATAATGCGCACGGCGCGGAGATAGTAATTTGACACGTTATATGTGCACAACACGAGTTTATTGTTGCCAAATATTATTGTTGCAAGGTTCAAGGTATGGATGTAGGTATGATAGGGGTTAACGTATGTCAGGAAGATGAGAATAGATACTTATTCCCAGAAGAATTCCCAGACTGACTATACTTAGTTTCCGTTTAATAAACTTATCTTATTAAATGTTTCCGTCTTCGTGGAATATTTTACTCCAAACACAGAGTCTATTTTAACTTCCTCAAATGTCTAAATAAATAGTGAACTCCTTTTTCTCTCGATTGCACTTGATTTATTCACATCATTCAATCTACACTTCTCTACCCTGCCCTGACTTCAGTGGGTACTTTCAAGGGTGATTCATTTCGAGTTGTGGAATGATTCATTTGGAATCTTCCACAAGATTAAATACAAGATTCGCTGAATATTTATTACACTCGTTCGAACGAACTAGTTCTTTTGAAACATGTACAATAATTTGAAAAAAAGGGTTTTATTACTGACATTACTGATTAAAATAGAAAACATAGTCTTTTAGATTTTAGACCATTTCATCTAGTGATCAGACATCAAAAAGTCATTGAACCTGATCTAGGTATGGTAAAATTTTTCGACTGATCTTGTCTGTGGAATTCCATAATAATTTGAAAAAATATTAACACATATTACCTACTCCAAAAAGTATCGATTTGGTCTAACAAAGACCGCTTCCACTTTTATAGCTATATTCAACTGATCCAGTTTAATATGTGTTCATATTTTTTCTGATTACATACCATTTATATTGTTTCACAAAAAATATAAATTTATATTATGTATATTTTTATGACATTTTTTTTAGTATCTCAATAGAGACGAAGTTGGAATATTAAAGGTGAACCGGGAAATCATGGCACCTACAGGGCTTACGACTTGTCATCGGCTGATTAACGTGATCACTTTATACGCTTGCGTATCGTTCTTCAATTATGCCTTTTATTTGAGTTCCATATCAAACCAATTTTTTTAAAGTTTTATAAATATTCATAGATATTGTAGATCTTGAAAATTAGCGGTTTTTACCATTGCCATCTATGAAATGACGAAGAAATATTTTGTGCCGCACTCTATTGAGAAATTAGTTCGAATACAATGAAAGCCACAGTTCTTATATGAAATATTATTTCATTTTTGGTTTGCATGGCTTGGTTTGGTTTGTGTATGCGTACAATATGCAACTATAAAAATATTAGATTATATATTTTTCGGTTTCATGTTCTATGTTTATTGAAATGAATCTTTATCTGTCATTTTAAAAACTGCATTTGAAAATATGTGTTTTACATTGGCAATCAATTAATGGTATGACCAAAAAATATACAATGTGTAGGTACTGTATGTGTAGGTACTGTACGTAGTAGGAACATATAAATCAATGGGTTTGAAGTAAAATATATATTTTTTTTAATTTAATGTAGACATTTGTAACACTTATTATATAAAAGTTTTCTCGTCCAATATAAAATTGATACAAAATCTTGATTATACGTTTTTCCGAATGGACTAGCAAATTTTCCCCCACGTGAACACAATTTATAGCTTAAAATAAAGGTAGGTACTTGAGTTAGATGCCTACAGCTTTGAACGCTGATAATTAATATTGGATTTCAATAAAACATTGTATTCATTATCGTGTATTCTGACAGCTGTAAGTTAAGTATGTAGGACTGAAAATATGTGTGTGAGTTTGACTTTGCAGAGACACGATTCGCAAGTTTATTTTAAATATTATCTTTCGCACTAAACTTTAGCGTGTTTAGTATCAATCAAAAATGAGAAAAAATTTTCTTATTTTCTTCAATGCTTCGAAAGACGTTTGTATCTCAACAACCCATAATTGACCTCTCTCGTCATCAGATCATCTAGCTTGTAATCTGCCCGGGTTTCCACGGTCAGTTGTCGGTCGCCACTCCAGGGTGTGTTCTGTCCATCGATCACCTGCTGATTTCCCTACATAGCCTGCCCTATTCCACTTTAAGAAAGCTATATTACATCCAACATCGGCAACCTTAATCCTCTCTGTGATCCATTTCTTCTTGTGCCACTCCTAACGGAGGTTGGCAACCATGATAATCATCACAATCTTGCGCCAACCTAATTAGTGACGCCGCATCCGGAATCCCGAACCACTGCCTGAGATTTTAAAGCAACGATTTTATTCTACGCCCCATACTCCGTCTTCTTTCTATCTTTCCTCCCACTATAAGTTGTAGAAGGGCATATTTACTAACACGGAATATGTGGTCAATGAATATGGCTTTGCATTTCTTGATAATGATCAGCAACTCTATCACTTTATCCATCATATTTAAAATTGTTTCATTGCAGACTCTACCGACCCATGACCATCTGTATAGCCAGACCTCAAATGCTTCTATTTTATTTATTGTTGAGATTCTCCTCTCAAATTAATAGTTGAAATTAAAAACATTTGTGTTGAAAAGACAGTATTATTGATGTGCCCATCATTCATCTCATGGCCTAAATTTACGATCTCAAAACCTCGGTACACTATCAATACCAATACACCACACATCCTCCTACAATTGCTTGTTCACAATACACGCAGCCCGGCTGTGGAACCAATTACCCAAATAAGAGAAGCTCCTAGCTAAATGGTTTTCAAGAAGCTTCTGAAGTGACATTACTTATCCTCATACCTATAATTCCTTTATCCTTCATCCCTTCCCAACCTATCCTTTTCCTATTTTTTGACATCATTATTATTTTTAATTGTGTTTTTTATAAAAAAAATGTATTCTCATTGTATTGTATACCTTTTGATATTTTTTACTTGCTTATACTAATGTATTTACTAGTATGATTGACTGGTAGAAATTGCCTACAGGCAATAAGTCCGCCACATTATGTGAATATTTTTTTGCGTAATATAAGTATTTTATTTTTATTATTGACTAGCTTTTATGTACCGCCGTTGGCCAAGAATGGAAATTAGTGAAGTAATAAGCAATCGTTTATACATATACCTACATAATATTGTCACACATAATTTTTTTTAACCGTAGTATGAAAAGTAGTTTGAAATTAAATTGAGTTTAAGCGGTGTAAAATCTTAAAGTGATGGCCACAATCCATTTGCTTTTATATATAAGCACATACAATTTCTGCACGCATGGACTATGGGAAATGATCTTAAATATGACTTATTATAAAAAGACAACGTCGTAAAGAGTTTGGATTTGGCCACAACCCCTATTTTATTTATTTATTTTAAAACTTTCTGAGCACAAGTGCACAATGGCGGGCTTATTGCCAAATGGCAATATCTTCCAACCAACCATATACATTTAGTGAAAAACTATTACAATTATGGTATGTAGCAAAATTTTTATACAATACAAGCAAGAGCTATAAAGAAAATAAAACAAACAAAATGAAAAAAAAAAACATATAAGCAAAAACAATAAAGAAACGGAGGTGACTGGAGAGGGGGGGGGACAAGGATAGGATAAGGAGACAAATTTAGGTGTTATGTGAAAGGAAATGATTTCTCAGATTTCTTTTGAAAGTGGGAAGTGTTAATGAAACTCGAAGTTGCGATGGGATGTGATTCCAAAGACGAGCTGCCTGTACGGAGAAAGAGGTGGTGAAAAAAGAAGTATTGTGTACTGGGATACTGAGCGTTCTTTCAGTATTTGATCGAAGAGGCAACCCGTGTTCAGAGAGGAAGTGAAATTGATTTCGTAGATAAACTGGAGCATTGGAGTTGTTTAAGACCTTGTATAGAAGTGTGAGGGTATGTAGGTTCCTACGCTGCCTGATGGGCAACCACCTTAAAAGAGATCGGTATTCCGATATGTGGTCAAATTTTTTCAATTTAAAAATATATCGAATGCATGTATTTTGTAATCGCTCCAATTTATCTAAGAGTTCCTGATTAGCGTCTAAATAACATACATCAGCGTAATCAAGGAAAGGGAGTAATATTGATTGGCATAACGATATTTTGACGGAGAAAGGCAAGAAATTTTGCAATCTTTTTAATGAGTGAAGGGTATAATGAAATTTCCTGCTCACCTCAGCAACCTGTTCCCGCCAAGATAGATTTTGGTCTATTATTATCCTCAGGTCTTTTACTTTCTTACAAAGTGGTATAATGTTATTGCTGATAGATAAAGGGATTAAGGATGGCCAATCAATTTTGGCTAAAAGTTTGCAGCTGCCTATTAAGATTGCCTGTGACTTAGAGGGATTTATGATAATACCATTAGCTGTTGTCCATGTAAAAATTTGGCTTAGATTGTGATTCAAACAGTTTAGAGTTGGGTTTATGTTATTTAAATCATAATGCAAATATAATTGAAGATTATCGACATAAAAGTGATAAGAGCACTTTAGTATGTTAGGTATAGAGTTAATGAAAACTGAAAAAAGCAGTGGTGATAAAACGCTACCCTGAGGAACACCGGCAGACAAATTTACCAAATCTGACAGGTTTTTCTGAGATTTGACACGCTGATGCCTATCCATTAAGAAACTCATGAACCACCGAATAACTGAGTCTGAGAGATTAGCGGACCGGAGCCTCGCCAAAAGAATATCGAAGTCGACAGAGTCAATATATTTTTATATATTGTGTTTTAAATATTTAGTAATTTTGGATGATGGGAAATGGTTTAAAAATTGATTAAACAAAAGTACTGAAAATATTCTAGTGTTGGTCCCATCCCATTCGTTTTTATATTTTTCGTCAAGTGTGCATATAGTTTATTATAGTTTTGCACAATAAAACTGATATACTTAAAACTGACACATAAGCCTACATTACAGAAGAAGAAGACTTAAGCTATGTTAAATAGTTTTTAATATGAATATAAACGTTGTGAAGATCCAGCAATGGCCACAACCCCGATTTTTTATATATTGTCATCAAAATGAAATGTGTAGTTATTGAAAATTAAGCAATATATGATGATAAAATAAATGGTGTAAATTTGATTGAACAAAAGTAATGAGAAGATTCTAGTGTTGGTCACATCCCATTCGTTTTTATGTATTTTCATCAAGTATGCATGTTGTTTATAATATTTCGTTACAATAGACTATTAGACATAAAACTAATCCAAAAGACTAAATAAAAAAAGAAGTAGAAGTATAAAACTATAACAAATAGTTTGTAATAAAAACTGACCCAATGGTCTACATAGAAGATGAAATAGAAGAATTACACATTAGGAAATGTATTACATATATAAAAAACTGACCAAAATGTCTTCATAAAAGAAGAAGAAGATGAATTGAACTATAGGAAATATTTTATATAAAATTCACCCAACATCTACATAAAATAAGAAAACGAAGAATTAGACTAAAGGATAGTTTGTTTAAAAACTAACCAAAAGGTCTACATAAAGGAAGAAGAAGACGAATTAGACTATAGGAAATAGTTTGTATAAAAACTCACCCAAGGTCTACATAAATTAAGAAAAAGAAAAATTAGACTATAGGAAATAGTTTATTTATGAACTGTCCCAAATGACTTCACAAAAGAAGAGGAAGAAGATTTAAACCCCAAGAAATAGTTTGTAGAAAAAATCACCCAAAGGTCTACATAGAAAAAAGAAGAATTTCACTATAGGAAATAGTTTGTAGGTATATTGAATGTGTATTGTAGTTAACCTAAAATAGTTTAATAATTTTCCTATACAAAATCAGTATATTGTTGGTTTTTAAGTAGTATTAGGTATGTAGGTACCTACCTACAATGATGTTCTAAATTAATTCGAATTCGATTTATAACAAATTTTATTTGAATATCAGAATGTGTCCGTTACCATAGTAACCATGTTCCAACATGTGAATAATATCAAATGTTATGGAGACATTTTTTGAATATGTAGGTACCTACATTGGTTTGTTCGATGCCATAAAAATGAAAATTGTCAGAAAAATCAAATATTTTTAACAAATTATGCAATTTTATTACGCCTATATCTTTACTAATAATTAACAGACTTTTACAATATATGTCTTAAAACTTGCTGTAATGTCTTGTGTTTCATTTTATTATTTCATAATCACATTTATTTCAAAGGTATATTATTTTAAAGAACATATTCATTCTATAGGAAAATTAAATATCGTATGAAAAGATATTAAAATGGTGGGGTTATATGTACATTTGTACAAAACGCTTACTTTAAAAATAAGTTAAACATTATAATAAAACAAAATATTCACCATGTTTTTCACTTAAAAGCTAAGTTATACTTGAAAATATATTTTTTTCGTGTAAATATGTACTTCTAACTTTTAAACTAACATTTGCGTGCAAAATGTACACTTTTTTGACAGATAAGACTTGGAAAATTTTGTATGAAAAAAATAATTATTGAAATATCTTTAAAATTCAGCATTTTAATCGCATTATTTTTAGCGTGACACTGCATCAGGTATACTGGTACACGTTCGCACATAAATTAGATTTTTAGATGCTCTTGGTTTTTCAAAAGGCGTGAGACAAACACACACACACACACACACACACACACACACACACACACTAACATATTGATTGCTTTATTACTTTAGATGTACTCAACACAAACTCAAACTCAAGAACTCCTGAAGTATAAGTATTTTAGATTTAATGATTGTTAGATATTTCATATTAAGTGGCTGTTAGTTTATAGTTTTAAAACAAGAAATCTAAAATCGTATGTATATCCTCTGGAACATACCTTTTTTTTATTTTTAAATTAAATAACATCTCCGGTAAAGATAATATTTTGCTTTAAAAATATATTTTCTAATGTGGATCTAGAATAGCGCCTCAATAACGTTATACCCAATACTATAATCATTACAGGCGCGAGAGCCTCTTTTTTGAAGCCAAAGAAGTGTGATTGATTTTACTCGTCGGGTTTAACAATAAAGTGTATTTTGCTAGCGTAATTAAATACTGTTACATTATTTGAAAATTATTCAGAGGAATACATGTACCACGAACAATATATCGTCGAAATTTGCAAGAGATTTATGGTTCAGAACTACTCAAAATATTGGCAATGATTGATTATCAACATCATGATGTGTCTTCAAATTTATTAATATTCATACATATTATATTGATAGGCATCTCAAGAACTGTATCTGCAATGCCCCACTAATAATGCCTGTGCCGTGGCATCATGAAACAGTAAAACTGTAAAAGTGAATGTCAACAGCAATCGTACATTAAAATTGCATCTATACTCCTTGGGTGCGCTGGAGTGCTAAATCGGTGAAATAAAATAAAAGCAAAAAACAAATTATATAACAAAAAACATGATTAAAAACCACCAAATTAAGACAACGTACCTACTGGCTCATGATATATACAAATGCTTGACAACTTTGGCATGCCACACCGATAAACTAGTTTGCCGATTCTGTGTTAGCCGGCGAGCATTTTGCTGTTGTTCAAATAAGTATGTTTAATTATAATTCATTGGATCTTGATGCTCGATGCTCGGCGTGAGCCTTCGAGATAAATTAAGAAACGAAGAAATAAGACGCCGAACAAGAGTCACAGATATTATGGATCGAATTGCAAGGTTAAAGTGCCAATGGGCTGGACATATGGCTCTACAGGGGGATACTAGGTGGGCATCCAGAATCCTACAGTGGTGGCCCTGGACCAAAAAAAGAAGTGTTGGAAGACCCCCCAAAAGGTGAAAAGGCCCGAATGCGATTTGATGCGAAGGGGGAGAGACAGAGACGAATGGAAAATAATGGAAGAGGCCTACATCCAGCAGTGGAGGGAGGAAGGCTAAAGAAGAAGAAGAAGAAGATTGGATCTTGAATAATTTTTCTACAAGACTGTGATTAATTGTATTTGTGTTATATTGAAAAATTGACTTTGCACAATATACAATCGTGACGATTTCAGGGAGGCTGATGGCACTATTTCAATTTAACAACTATTTTTAAATAACAGTCTAGCCAAGTATTTTTCAGAATCCGTTGTACTGTTGAAACTAATATGACAGTAAACGTTATTTTTCCACATTAAAAAGAATAAAAACATTTTTAAGAAACACAATGACACTGGACAGTCTCAAGGCATTGTCAGTGTTGAGCATCGAAATATTCAGACAATACCAGATTTAATATGCGAGTGGTTGAAGTGTTAGTTAGTATAAAAAAACGAAGCTTACCTACCAAAAATAAATAAGTGTTTTGGTTTTGCTCCACCGAACCGATAAACTTTTCAGTTAGCAGCCGCCACTGTTGAAGAATCTCCTCTGCATAGTGTCTGCCCGATACTAATAGTCAATCATTATAATAATTATTAGAATAAATTTAGTTCTCAATCGACATTTTACGATTAAGAATATTCTACCGGAGAAGAAAAAAAAACAGAAAATAATTAGGTAGGAATCTACTTTTTCCGTATAATGATATCAATAAGTATTAGTAAAGATGATCGGCAAAATTTAAGGGTAGTTGAGTAACCCACTTCAAAAGTAGTTTAAAGTGCCGTTCAAGTTTAATTTCCATTACTTGAAATTCAAACACGTATCTAACACCGTTAAACGTAGGGTCTTATCTTACATGGGTTTCCAACCGACATCAAATTTAATATGTCCTCTCTGTCTCCTTAATAAAAGGTCCCATTCTATTCTAGCCCCGGATTGTACCCGGTATATTGGGGAATTTTCTAGGAACTTTTTATACCGATTCTCCAATAATATAATCCACGAAGGTCAGAAAATAAGTCGTTTAAAACGAAATGAAACTCGCACCGGAAAACCGTGTATTTGAACAAGTCTTGTTTGTTTCGGATAAGTTTTAAATCAGGGCCTTTGTATGAGTCAAATTGGTTCTACACGTTGTAAACACTTATATTATGTAAAATACGTCCGATTCAGTAACTTTTTGAACTAAAATAGGAACGTTCTAAAATTTTAGAATGAAGATCATTTGAACTAAATTTCGTATTCTGTAAATGACGTTGTTCCTAAAACTAAAAAAGCTATAAAATTTGTGCACCGTAGATAATAATTTGAACTCAATAATTTGTCTAAGGTGCAGGCTATACATTCGTACTGCGCACTGTTGGGTCATATTTATTTATGTCATGTCGCCTAACGTTACATTTCAATTAGATAATAGAATTAGTGAGGATTTTTATACTATGAAATGCATCTTTGATGTTCTTCTCAATTGTTAAAATGAACTCCCATTTTTTCTAATAACAATTTAGATGATGAAAGTCAGATGATGACGGCAGACATCATTAATACCATAATATTTATAATTAAAATGACTTTAAAATAAAAGGATTAGGTAGATGGGAAAAAATGGAACTGACTTTTGAATGTACAAACCTGTACCAAAAAAATGAATAAACATTACTATAATGTCACAATTCATGATCCCGTGTATTCGATTTACAGATATTTTACTAAATATTCTTATACACTCACCGATTTTTCCAAGTAAATTTATATTATGTCACGTCACCTTCCATCTTCAAACAATAATATTATTGCCATATTTAAAAATTGAAAAGTGTGGTTGTACAAACAAATATTTAACAGATCATTTTTATTTAATGCTCTTCATAAAAAAAAATATTCATAAAACATATCACAATTTATCCAAATATAAAGTTTTGACAAACGCAAACATTGCCAAAGGCCACAGATGTACAGCAAATAAGAAATTATTCAAATACACGATGGTGAAAAATGTTTTGTGTTGATTCAATGTATAAATTGAATTTTTTAATTATTATTTCAAAGGATGATTTTGTGACATCTCTGATAAAATACAGGGAAGCAGGATGCGATGGTATGGGCATGTAAGCAGAAGACAACAGGGTAACAGATATAGTAGCAGTAATATTTATTTAGATGTGAAAAACATATATAAAAATAAATACATCTAGTTTAAACAAAAATAAAAATAAAATAAAAACAAATAATTATAGTAAGAGCGGTGATAGCCCAGCGGTAAGGTTGTCGCCTCACATGCGTGAGGTCGACGGTTTAAATCCGGGCGGGGCACGCACCTCTGGATTTTCAAAAAATCTATGTGCGGATTTATATCACTAGCTGTGTGTAGCTATGATCCAATTTGTCTGGTTCCCCTTTCTAAGGGTTACGAAGGTCAGATGGCAGTCGCTTCAATGTAATTACCAGACTCGCCAATTCCAGGATCATGGTCAAAGCGTACCCCGATAGAAACGGGACAAAAGCGCTAAGGGGAAAGAAGAAGAAATTATAGTAACAGTATGACATGAAATTATAAAAACGTCATGTAAATATATGAAGAACATTATAATAGTTTTTAACGATATATTCAGCACCTAGTCTAAGGTAAGGCGCGCATGGAAGCTAAAATTCATCGGCCGATTATTATTGGCCGATTAATTTATCGGCCGATAATAATCGGCCGATCGGTACTAGCGCGCATGGAAGCTTATAGAATCGTACGATTGGAAATAACACGGTGGTCAACATTCATATATTTAAAATACAATATGTATATTCACAAGTTTTAATATACATATGATTACAAATATGGATTTTTGTAGAATATTTATTAAATTTCCTATGTAACTATTAATCAATTATGTAAGTAATAACTTACCCAATTCAGTTCTTTTATTATGATTTAGCTGTTCTCAACCAGTTATTAATATTTCGCTTAATTTTTAATCATACAACGAAGGACGTGCTTCAACATATATAATTAATTGTTCGGAATCAATATTTATTTCATCCATGTTTTCTGACATTTCGTTTGACAACACTGACAACGTACTTCTCGATCTACTGCGCTCGGACGAATAAATTATCGGTGAGCATGCGCCATGTGCGCCCTCTCATACAACAGTATTGGATACAAAAAATCGGCCGATCTCGATCGGCCGATTTTTTTGTGTCTCGTCACAGATTTTAAATCGGCCGATTCTGTTAGCCTTCATGCGCGCTCTTACATGTAATTCGTATGTTGTAGCTCACCGATAATTAATCGGCCGATGAAATTAGCTTCCATGCGCGCCTACCTTAAGAAAGGTGACAAGACTTGTGGTTTCTTTTATGTTTGGTGGTCAACTATTATACATTTTGAGACCTTTATGGTATTTACTATTTTGTGGATATTTTTTTGCATATATATTGGAGGAAAATTATTTCTCAGTTTTTAAATCAAAGTTGATGTGTTTTATATATTTATTTCACATTAAGTTTATTTCTGTATACCCTAGAGCAGATGATGTTATATGGTCAGGAAAGACATGAGGGAAATCAATGTCACACTGGAAGATGCACAGGATCAAGTAAAGTGGCGGCGAAATATTAGGCAGACCTATTACGCAGAATATTAGGAGAATAGTAATGACAAGGAGAAGAAGAAGACTTTGATGAGATATTATTGTAACATCATCAATATAATTTTCAGTGGACTGTATTTGATTAAATTAGATTTTACAAAATATAAAATGTTGCAATCACTGGTAACGGCGCAAGGAAAGAATAAAAGGAAACACGTACTCACCTCTTTGGTATCCAATACTTCCTCTCCTCTCAACACTTCAATTATCAACATTTATTATTCGAGATGCGTGTGGCGGAGCGGTTAAGGTGTTCGCAGGACGCAGTTAAAAAAGGATGACGAGCAATAATTGCAACAATTACTACAATTTATTGACGTTTAAACATAAAACATGTAACAATAATTACAGCGTCAATATTGACGTTAATAAGATCAATGATTTGTAATGAATATAAAGTACCTACTTACGAAAAAAAACTCATCCACAATGTTTTACTTCATAATAGATTCAAGAGATTTCGGGGAAAGTTTTGTATATATTTCTTCAAAATAAACAATTTAACAAAATACACATTTTTGAATAAGCAAAAACAACTGACGCCTAATTAAGGTAAGAAGATTTTGAATAAATTAACTTAGAATATATTATCGTAATTAAAAATTCGTCTTTATTACATACTAAATGACTAAGAGAATCAAGTAATTGAAATTTAACCTGCCCACCTTTAATTCCTTGCTAACAAAACAAAACAATTCTAATTCCTGTCTAATGTGGCTCCTTTAAAAAGTCCTGGACATACAGAATATGTCCACGGACCTGATCCTTTCCAAATTATTATTTGAGGTAAGGCATTGGTAACGTATGCATTCATTGAGGTATAAACTTTACTCGAGAACCCCAAGGAGTGATACATACCTTCGACGACCCGAGGACTCTTCAATACTCATAATTTAACTCCGAATACACTTAATCCTTTGTTACTCGATAAAACAAATTTGTTTAAAATGTTAGACGCTTTGTATGGATTAAAAAGATTATCATGAACAAAAATCCAACAACTTTGATAATATAAAAATGATCGTAAGATAACTTCTACATATTTTCCAAAATAAAACTCACGGTTTTTGCGAGGTACGAATTTAATTTCACACTTGCCTGGTTTAGTTATAATGTGCCGTTGAGTACAGCATATATCTTGTGTTTCTCAGAAGGACTCACCTGAGAAAATTGTTACCTCCGCTATTTTAATAAAGTCAAAGAATTCTGTATCTGAATAAAACGAAAAATAAAATCCTTTGCTATCTTCAAGCCTAGAAACGAGACGCTCTTAGGTAAATGATGTATCTGTACTTTTGGTATTTCGGGAAACAATTCTAAACAACAGATATGAGAATCTTTTAGATCGATACAGTCGAGTATCGCGTGTGCCTGCTGTTCATATAAAAGATATATAATTTTCTTTTGTAGTGACTTTCAAATTATATTTTTCAATATTTGGTAGGAACCGAAGGAAATTTAATCAAAAAAAACAAAATATTTTTGGGTTTTCTGAATTACTTCTCAATATTCTAATAACTAACGATTGTAATTTTCAAAATGCTCTCACGGTCTGGAAAATCGAGGTAATTTTATACTGTTTCAAATTTTGATACAACAAATATACACAAATATGCATTCAAGGATTGTCAAAATTCAAAGATAATAATTTATGGTGTGCCATATCAATGTGAAATAAATTTCATCTTTGTATGAAAAATGTATATCACAGAAGTAAAATAGCTTCTGTATGGGTCTGTAAAATTCGGTGATCAACTTCATATTGATATTGTAAATGTCTCTATAGACAAGTGTATATTTTACTCTCCACTTCTATCTTCCTCAAGGGGTAGGCAGTGACAACCGAACACCGCACTCTTCTATCTTGACACATACATCGCCTCATCAACATTGATACACTGTCTCATACGTGCTCATATAGCTAGTAATACAATTTTACATAAAATTTCACAACAGGTATCATGTAGAAAGTGCATACTGAGTTTCTTGATAATGTTTTTGTGTGTTTGGTGTATTGTGAAAATTTTGTCCTCTGGGAATCTTATATTTGTTTAAGAATCTAATAATGCATTTTGAGATTGTCAACCTTTCAAGAATAAAAAATGAACGATTACTATATTGTGGAGAGTTTAGTGTTGGCCACAACCCACTCGTTTAATCCCGATTTTCCACAGTAGGTATCTGAAAACATATAAAATCTATTGATTGAAACCTTACACTTTGATGTGCTGAACGAATTTCGAGTTACCTAATTTAAATTTAATTCGACCAAAGTAGAACCCAACTGAATAACGTCACATTAAATCAGACTCTATATATAATGAAAGTGGATGTTAGGTACTGTACCAGGGATTTTGCTTAATTCCTTTTGTTTGAAACCCAGCAACTATTTTTGGTGAACAAATTATATGGAGTGCACCACTAATTAATTGGCTGACTTTGAACTATCTGTTGGTATATACCTACTGCCTACTATAAATATTATGTGCACATATAACAAACTTTGTACATTAAAACAACTTTTTTTCCCCCAGTTGTTGTCCCCACTATTGGTCGTGTCTGTTTTCTGCGCATTGCGTTTCCACTAGGTCCTGCGCATCCACCTTATAATATTCTGCCGTCAAGCGTCTGCCGTCAGACAGGTCAAGGGACGGAAGTCAGAAATAAGCGTGCGCACAAATATTAAACTGAATACGAAAACATAATAAACTCATTCTTAACCTCAAACGGCAAAGATATTGATAGCATTTTTCTTGCGACCAATTTCCATTAAATTTATAAAGCAACTCGCTCACGCGAGTCGCTATAATTATTAAAGACTAATTGAACGTAACCAAAAAATTTAGGGGAATGAGATTTATATACACATCATATTATTATTTCGTTGTCGTATCTTATTGCCAAGTTTCAATCACACTATCGGTCATTTTTGTGCGCATATAATATATCAACTGTGCTTACCGCCGGCCGTGGCACAGTTGGTAAGCCAGTTGGTTTCCGTGCGGGCGTCCTGGGTTTTATACCCAGCAGAGGTGATTTTTAAATTAATTTCTCATTCTAATACCAACTGCTTCTCTGGACTGAAAACACTAGTTAGTTGGAAGAAATCGCCATATGGCAATAAATTCAATTCGCCACTTGCGCAGGGTGCAAGGAAGTGTTTATTTATTTTAATTTAAAAACGTACAATTAAAAATTTATATACAAGCAAGTGTACAAAGCCAGTTTAACTGCTTAAATTCAACCTCATTCAACAAACTCTAACAACGTGAAGCCTCCATAAATTGATTTTTGATCTTAAAGCTATTTTTGTGTTCCAAGTTTTTTTTTGTTGTGTAGTAAACTAATAATTCTATAAACACATTGGTACTTGATTTGCATAAACAATACAAGTATGTAGACAATCTTAACATGAACAGATAATTCTGGCGCGATTCATAGGACACATCTATGCGATAGCATTGTCACCTCATATATAAGGACCGTCTTAATAGATAGAGTAAACAAACACTCATCACTTCCATGAGTGGGGATGTAAACAGATTATTTTCAAGCATTCAGATATTGAGTTTCAAATAGAACATTCAAAAATGGGGTTGATAAGGGAACCCAATAAAAATGCACAATTGGTGAACGTTGCGCAAGCTCTTAAAGTGATCACATAAGCAAGCCGATGACAGGTCGTAAATCCAGTAGATGCCTTTATTTCCTGGTTCTCGTATAAAATTCCAACTACGTCACTATTTAGATATTCAATTGCCAAAAAAATCTATTTTATCTTAACTAAAATAAAATAAATTCTGAATGTCCCTTTATTTCCCGGTATTCCTATAATATTCCAACTTCGCCTCTATTGAGATGTCAAATATTTGTCAAAAAAACATCAATTCATATGAACACTGTTCACTTTTGACGCAAACGATTCGAAACGAAGCAAATCGTTCAATTATTTCAAACAATAATGATTATCATTACTAAAATGAAAATTTTAACATGATCAAAGAATTTTAAATTCAAATAAAAATAGCTACTCTTCAGTCTGATGAAAACAGAGAAGCAGTATATTTTTAACGTAAAAACCCACTATCCGATTTTGCCCATTACCGTGAAACCTTCCAAGTATGTTTGCAAAAAACTTGAAAGTTCTGATTGATGTTGAAGGATCCAGAATATATTTTATTTTAGAGTTGACCCTTGTCAAGTGTAAACATGGACAGAAATAGTGCCTAATGGTGAACCCGGGTGACTCAAAAAAATATTCAGTGTACCTACTGTTCATTGTATTATAAGTTAATTAAACGGCTTTTGGGGTTCATTTTTCAGACAAGCCATCAATAAGATTTAAATTAAAAATAAGAATTCTCAATTTACTAGCTACAAATCGTGTTTGTTTGACACGAATCGTGTGTTCATGTTTGACATTGATCTATCATAATCGGTAAATGTGGCAACACTGTTCAACCTTTCCTTCTCCCTAAAAAGTATTGCTACTTAAACAAGACATCATCATTATTGTCAATAACTCGTTGGCCCGTGTGCGTCACACATTGATAGTTGAAGAATTTAAATAGTTTCGGTACCTATGCTATACACATTTCGTGTCGATCAACTAAAAATACGCGCCGTGCACATATTATTACCAAAACCGTGCTCATATTATTACTACCGTGTTTGAAAGTGGTTTTAAATCTGCATAAATTATTGTGATGCAGAGGTAAGGTGGGTTTTTCTTGAAGAATCTCCCTACACGAAGGAGGAAGTTAGCCACCAGCAGGCTTATGCCGGTTCTTTTATCGCGGTAATATACACAAGTTTATACGGTACATGCGTTTCTTATAGCAGATCGTTATTCTGTTTCCCGCGGACACAAGCCCGCGTAAACTTCCGCGCATTATGTCGAGAAAACTTCCGTTCGCCGTTCGTATCGCGGTATTCTGATTCGAGCGAAATACGTAGTTTGACATTCGACAGCTGAATTTATTCGCAAAGTTTAATGCGGCATTTCGAGTTTTGTGTAAAGACAAAAAGCGACGCGTACACACATTCGTTGTTTCACAGATTATAGTTATGTATGACGCTCGTGATACGCAACTTTCACTTTATGAACATTCTGTGATACGTAAAGATTAGCGGAACTTATCGCGAAATATTACATGAAAACGGGAATAAGGGTACAGGTAGGTGCAATATTCCCTTCTCTATACATAAAAAATCTCTTATTAGTCTTTTTCTTTGAATATTTTTTGATGACCTTTGTGCATTTTCATAAAAGTTTCTGGTCTCATGACCGTAGGAGTTATTATTGAAGAGCCTTTAATAACTAAATAAACATATTTTCACTATTTTCTAGACTATCACACAGGCCTTTAGATTTTTTTCACAGAATTTAAGCTTATTCATAATTTAGACTTATTATTTCATTTTCGTTGAAAATTATTTTATTAATATTGGAATATTATTTAATTTTATGTAGCTTCTCGGGCAACTAACAGGTGCTATGTCAAATAATTATTTAACATGCACCCAATAACAAGTTGCCACGCTCTACGATATTACTCTTTTCACAGATCCAGACTGATCACAATTTTAAAAACTGTGTCTCCATCGGGAATCGAACCCGAGACCCTTGGATCAGTAGTCATATAGGTACCAACTGAACCACGAAGGCCGACAATTATAGGAGAACCAGAAACTCAAGGCACCTACAGGGCTTATGATCTACCATCGGCTGGATTGCGTTTAACACTTTGCGTTTAACGTTTGCAAAAGCAATTTCTCAATAGATGACGTTACAAAAAAGTTTTTTAGATGGCGTTACAATATACCATTTTTACAGTGGATTTTTCTATAAGAAACAAGAAATATGGTGATTTTTATTAGGTAACTATTTATTGAAATAAATGACAAAAGAATTCAATGATATATTATAAAAAGTAAAAAGTCTTTTGACATATCAATATATTCCACTGGAATTAGTGGATCTTGGAGATTTCAGATCAAACTCTTTGTACCTGCGAAGGTGAACGAATGTTATAGAAATGCTATTACAAATATAAATTGGAAATAGCGTACCAAAATATTTTACAAAAACTCATTTCGTTGTTCACTTTTTTTTTTATCAAATATCTACCTAATATAACTTGAAGCCCTACCGCAAAAAGTTTCTCAAAGAACGGAAAATAACTGAACCCAATGTTTGTGTCGTAAGTTCACGAAATTTTAAAGCCGCCCCTTCGCGAACTGAAAAAAAAAACATGAACATTTTGGTATCTTTTTTATTATTATGAACTCTACGAATGGTGTATTTCGATTTAAAGATAAAGTTTATTCTCGAAATTGTTATCACGTCGTTTCATTAAAGTCAGCAAAGAAACATCTTCAAGAAAAAGCTAAAGCAATAATATTTATCTGATAATATCTGATTACATCTTCCTGTACTTTTCCTTTCCTTATATTTTAATTTTCCTATCATTAGTATGAATTGCTCTTTTTATTCAATAAAATGAATATGTCCTTATTAAACAAGTACATATACATCATACTACATTCCCTAAAATAAGCATAAATGCTTGCGCTTTAGGTGAACTAAATCGGTCGAGGCAGGATTCGAAATCGCAACCACTGGATTACTAACCCAATGCGCTAACCGCTCTGCCATCGACCCATCTTTGTTTTTTTTTTACATTTCTTCTGATATATAATCACAAAAATAACTAGGTATATGCCGAAAAAAATAAATAATCATTATTTATTTATAATCTAAACGAATTAAGTTTATAATTACCTAGTTGGGCAGCAGTAATCTTCATAATAGTCTTTGTGATAAAGGTGTGAAAAATAAATAAATTAATTAATTAAAAAGAGTCAGAGAGAGAATTGACATTTGTTCTAAGATGATTTTTACACTCCGAAAGAGATTGTTTTTTTACGCCATCATACATCCTTATTACACATTGTCCTCTTACACATGTAAACATACCCTCGCCCTGATAAATACACTTGTTTTTTGGTCCACTTGTTTTGTTATTTATTGTTCTTTATCACCGGTCACCACTTCAACGATATCACTCAATGCTGACCATCGTCTACACTAATCTACAATAATTCTTTTACTGTCCATAGTGCCAGGCTCTGCAATCAACTTCCCGTGGATACTCGAACCTTACCATCATTTTTCTCTTTTAAACAGCGGGTGAAACTCTGATGTCTCTCTTCCCTCCTTGCCTTATTTTCCTCCTTACCACTATCTCCGCCCCTTCCTTTTTTCCCTTTCCCATCCCCCCTAAATGCATATGTGTGTATGTATGTATGTGTGTGTATATGTATATATATGTTTTTTTTTCTTCTTCGTAATTGTGCTTTTCATATTTATACTTGATATATGTGTATAGGTATTTTTTTTTTTTATTATTATTTTTATTCTCTAAGGTTGACTGGAAGATGTTAATTTCATTAACAAGTCCGCCTTTTGGCTTTTTTAATGTTTTATCTTGCTCTTGTTTGTTTGCACTTATTTTTTATGT
Source organism: Molanna angustata (assembly GCA_963576475.1). NCBI lineage: Eukaryota > Metazoa > Arthropoda > Insecta > Trichoptera > Molannidae > Molanna > Molanna angustata. The sequence continues at coordinate 9,811,320 of OY754965.1, forward strand.
TATTTTAGCCAATATTTCGTCAGAATGGTGATCGGGAACGCAAAATTGTACATATTTTTTCATCATTATTCTATGTGTTTACGAAGTTCTCAACGGTTATGAAGTGACAGTTTCAAACATTGAAAAAAAAAGAAAAAACACATTAATTAACTTGTCCAATGAGTCATTGCAATGATCTTAGATACAATTTGAAAACCTTCAACTGTTACATACTCTCGTTTGTAGTACCTAAGTAGGCAATCTAGAATTCAACACATCTAAGCTTTAGGATTTTTTCATCGCTCTCAACTTTGTCAAAGCCTTCCTCTGATTTGGGTTAAGGCGTTCAGACTTGTTGTAAAATCTTCCTTTTATTGGGGCAATTTGAAAACCAACAATTTATTTTGTTTATACACACACATTTCTAAAAATAAGTTTACGGTTGTGTTTTTTCCACGCCCATTCGGGTGGAAGGAAAAGGGATTCGTTTTTATCCCCCGCGGGAACCATGAAACACTGGACTGGGTTGGAAACTACTCCTCCGAGAAAAGGCCTGGGTAGAAAAATGAACCCGTAAATTAAATTTAACGTACAAAGGTCGGTCATTTTATACCGCACAATCTTTGAACTTTAAAAGAGTAGTGTTGGCGATTACAAGTTTTTAACTGTTATTCTTGTATTTCAAGCCATGTATCACCATCGTTCTGACTGCATTCAAAATAAAGCCTGTGTAAATAATTCTCGTACATGTAACATAATAATAATTTTGAAATTAGGTAACAAAACATGAATATATTCAGTTTCTTTATTTATGATATTACTGTATGGAAATGGGAGACATAAACGGTGGAGACCTATGACAAATTGGTTGATGACCACATGCTCCACACTGGGAACGGACGTGGATTCAGGACGTGAATATTACAAATAAGAAAATCGATATTATTTAATCTGGAAAATATAGTTGAAAATCAGTTGTTTATTTATTTATTTTATTTATTTATTTATTTATTTATTTATTTAAATCCACAATAACCATACATAAAAAATTACAACAATACGACAGTGAAACATAGAACAAAAAAAAAAAATTTTAAAAATTGACAATTTAGTATAACATGTTGGCACTGACAAAATGAATACAATCTATCAGTACCAACATCCAGTGGATAAGAACTATTCCACTAAGCAGTGCTTGTGTCGGAATAGCTTTACAATTCATTTTAACTGACACAGTCTTTACTTATGTAACCCATTTATGTCTAATATATAATTATAACATATAAAAAAAATAATATATTTAGAGGACAACATACAGCGTACCAGCGTATCATTACAGGATGCCTTAAGCCCACTGCAGTCAAGAAACTGTATCCTCTTGCGGGTATCGCTCCACCACACATAATATACCACACATGTTATATGTCGGACGGAAATGCACAAAGCAGAAACCCATTCTACTCACTCTCTGTATGACCACGCCGCTCCTGACATAAGACTTACATAGATCACGCAAGAGTTTCCTGACATCAACGCAGCCACTTTCATCTCACCCTAAGCAGGAAAGGCTCCGTCTATGGCAGCAAGAAGCCCCCGAAAACTTCGTCCGCCCTAAGGAGAGTCTTCCCCCAGGCCACAACGCGGAGTGGCGTACGTGGAAGTCACTAAACAGACTGAGGACGGGCGTTGGGAGAACGCTGGATAACCTGTCTACATGGGGCTTCCTGCAACAGGGATTACCAACGACATGTGACTGTGGAGAGCAGCAGACCACCGCACATCTGTGCAGCTGCACCTCAAGTCCAGTCAACTGCACCATGCACGATCTTTTGGTGGGCAATGTTTGTGCTATTGACGTTGCTAGGCACTGGCAAAAAATTATTTAAATGCGTTGCTGACTCGAAATAAAGAAGAAGAAGCGTACCTATAATAAATTATATAAAAAAAAGATGATTTGAGTAAATATTAAAGCCAATTACAGGTTGTCACTGGAGTTATTGTAGTATATTAAGATAAGTTAAGAATAGTGACAAGCTATGGTTAGATATTGTTTGAATATTTTATGCAGTATATAAGGGGTTGATTATGAGGAGGAAATTTTACGATATATTTTGAGATGTGGGGGCGCTTAGTAAGAATATGTCGAACTCTTGGAAATGCTTATTGTATGTATTACAGTTTCTGTATATTGTTGCATGTTGAGCATAGTTAGTGTGCTGAGTGGTTAGGTGGAAAAGAGGAGTGTGTCTAGTTGTATTTTCAGTCTAGATCTATGAGAAAAGTAATGTCGTAGAGTGCGGCAACTTGTTGTTGGGTGCGTGTTAAATACATATTTGACATAGTATCTGCTAGTTATCCGAGAAGTCATTAAAAAATAGTACACACTAATAAAAAACAATGATAATATAATTTATTAATTGATTAAATTTAATATATTGCTTCTCGGGCAACTAACAGGTACTATGTCAAATATTAATTAAACTCACACCCAATAACAAGTTGCCACATTCTGGAGACTTACGATATTAATCGTCTCATAGGTAAATACTGAAAACACAATTGAAAACGGTGTCTCCATCGGGAATCGAATCTGGGACCTTTGGATCAGCAGTTACCCAACCAACTGAGCCACGAAAGCCGACGACTGTCGTTATCTTTGTGACATAATTATTTGCGAATTTCTGAACTCCTCCCCAAAGTACAAGCCTTTCTTATTTATTCATATTACTGTCAAAAACAATTTAACATACTCAAGTTTTTTATATGTCAGCTATGAATATCTCATTCAAGCAATTCCGAAATTACACAGCAATTTATTTAAAAAATCTCATAAACATATGTAGATACTCCTCGTTTACCACAGTGAATTTCAAACGAGTTTTTTATCATTGGCTGAAGGCATCTGGTACGTATGAGTAGGTACATGGTACATATTATTACAAACATGTTAAATGACAGATTTTCCTCCTCATTTTCTTGAATTGGAATGTACGCTGTATACATTTTCTACTTTCACCTGGATTCGTCTCACACAAAGAAAGGCTGACTTCCATTTATACGCCCAAATCGTGATGAGTATATCAAACAGATAGTTACCATTGAAGGCGGATTATGTTTCAAAACGAGTGATATCTGAAATATCACAAACACACGAGTACTCTGTATGTTATACATATACGGGTGCCTTGACTTTACAGGTACAATATAAGAAAATGTGGTTTGCTTTTATGTAAATGTAACAGTAAGGTAACTCGTAGAGAAATCGATATACATACAAGTAGATTACATACAGGCAAGATATGAATAAAATATCACGTACTTTTGAATATGTACATCATCATCATCATCCTCAGCGTTACAACCCTTGATGGGTCCTAGCTGCCTCCAAGAATATGAATATGTACACGGATATGTATTTCAAAAACGCAAACTTTGGTATACCTCAAGGTACTGTACTTGGTCCACTTTTATTTATAATTTATGTGAATGATATATTAAATCTGCCAATATCTGGTAAAATAATTTCTTATGCTGATGACACTGCCATTATACTGAAAGATAACACCTGGAAGGAATTAATTGCCTCAGCTGAATCAGATATAAGTGTTTTGAAGTCTTGGTTCGATTGTAATGTACTTTCATTGAATACAGATAAAACGTGTATTATCCCATTTGCACTAAATGACAAATACATCGCAGAAGACCTTAATATTAAAATTCATATTGACAATTCCTGTTTCAACAACTCCATATCTTGTAACTCAGCGTATATTAAATAATCCACTAAAAATAACATCCGATACCTAGGCATTATTATTGAAAGCAGTATGAAATGGAAATTACATATAACTACTACTATTGAACGCCTTAAAAAGCTAATTTTTTTTTTCTGAGACTAAGAAATATACTTCAAACAAACTTGCTTAAAACAATATATTTTTCATTATTTCAATCCATCTTACAATATGGCATTATATGTTGGGGGGGGAGCTTTTAAAACCACTTTAGTGCCTTTAGAAGTTTTTCAAAGAATCATTATTAAAATTATATTAAAAAAGAGATTTGATTATCCAACTATTAATTTATTTCAAGAATTTAAAGTTTCAACTGTTGAAAATATCTACAAAAAAATCTCATTGTTCCAAATTCATAAAGATATTCTTACAAATTCAAACCAATTGTCATTTTCTTTAAGCAGCAGAATAAATTCACAAGGATGTATTACCATTCCTCTTTTACGTACAACTGCCTCACAACATTTCTATAAGTATAAAGGTACTAAGTGGTTTAATGAACTCCCTTTGAGTCTTAGACTCGAAAAAAATTATAATATATTTAAAAATAAAATTAAAAAATTGTACTGATTTATTTATTTATTTTTTGTTATTTCATTCTTGTTTTGTGTAGCTTCATATTTTTTAGTAGATGTACAATGTTTTGGTAAATGTAACAATATTAAATAGATACTCACCCCTTTTAACACGAGATTTTATCTCAATTAAAGAGGGTTATTATGAATTATGTGATGGAAATTGTATACCTTTTTAAATTATGATTTATATGTGAACCTTGTATTGTTTTTGTTAATAAATAAAAAAAATGTAATTTGTTTATTTTCTTTACATTTCTAGAGAGTTCGGCATTTATAGAACATGTGTAAGACCAATCTCAACATATGAGATGAGATAGAGACCGTAGGGGCATGTCTGGTCCAACCAGCTAAATCAAAACCCTCGTGATTACCCATATCATGGATATAATTATCAAATGGAGTTCTATGACATCTAAAGATATCATAGAACTCCATATAATAATTATATCCATGATATGGGTAATCGCGACAGTTTTGATTTCGTCGGTTGGACCAGACTTGCACCCCAGAGCAGGCACTGTGAGAACCAAATCCCTACTGAGAACTTCGGAGATGAAAACCCTATGATGCATAGCCGGAAATACACAAGAGATATAGAGTAAGAAACACGGAAATAAGATGAATATTTAGTTCGGAAAACATCGTCTGATGGGGAAGACAACGAAGACGATACTGGTACGAATATGTTAACAGGATGTAAGAAAACAGACTTCCACGTATCGTGCTTCAAGTGAACCCCAGCGAGACAAAACCACCAGGGTGACCTCCACAAGAGGCGTCAAGACACGTCACAGGAGACAACTTAGCGGCTGGAACAGATCCAATACATCTATTCGAAAAATAAGAAGAAGAAGATATTGAAATATCAAACGAACCCGACCAACCTTCTTAATAAATTCAAAATCTGAAATTTGCAATTGTTACATTAATTCTCATACAACTCTGCCATTGAGATTTTTTAATAGCATTAAGATGTTTTTTACTCCTCTCAACCCCAAGGGGATAAAGTGGGGAGGTGTGAATTCGTAACTTTTAATGTTTCTTAATTGCAGATTATCAACTAATATCATGCTGAGATTGTATTCTGAAAGTTTCATCACAATGTATCTGTGTGTGTTGTGTACTATGTGCTATGTGGTATGTACTGTATACTCTGTACGATGTATTTATTCTACTTTATCGCATATAGACCTAATTACTCATTCGTATCTTTTAAAATTTTGGTAGTTTGTATATCATAAGATTTTGAAAGATATTTGATCAGTACTTCTCAATTATTTTAACTGTCAAATATCTTTAGCGATACATTATATAAAACACATTAACTTTGATTTTCTAGTTAAAAAATAATATACTTCCAAAATATATACAAAAAAATATATTATTCAATGCCAATGTTCACACTTACCCTACGAGAGGATGTCAGGATTTTAGACTTTAGGATATAGAGTAGGTACACAAAATTGTTTATACCATAAAGGTCTCAAAATATATTATAATAGTTTGCCACCAAACATAAAATGAACCACAAGTCTTGCCACCTTTCGTAGGCTAGGTGCTGAACACATTGTTAAAAAATATTACTGTTCTCCATACTTTTACATGTTTTAATAATTTAGTGTCATACTCTGTACATAATTTATTATTGTATCAAAAAATAAAAATTTTATATACTTTTTGTTTTCACTAGATGTATTAATTTTGTATTTACGTCTAAAAAAAGTATCTATTATTATCAAATATTTCAAAGTGACCCGTAGCTCAGGAAACCTACAAATTGTTATTTTTATTTTCAAATTGCTAAAAAGGCACATCACTCATAAAATGACATGAATTATCAGGTTTTCAAACTCTTTTCATGTAAATGAATAATTTGTGGAGTGACTCGAAAAAAATTATAATATATTTAAAAATAAAATTAAAAAATTGTACTGATTTATTTATTTATTTTTTGTTATTTCATTCTTGTTTTGTGTAGCTTCATATTTTTTAGTAGATGTACAATGTTTTGGTAAATGTAACAATATTAAATAGATACTCACCCCTTTTAACACGAGATTTTATCTCAATTAAAGAGGGTTATTATGAATTATGTGATGGAAATTGTATACCTTTTTAAATTATGATTTATATGTGAACCTTGTATTGTTTTTGTTAATAAATAAAAAAAATGTAATTTGTTTATTTTCTTTACATTTCTAGAGAGTTCGATAACATCTTTATTTATAAATAAAATATATTTTAGGTACATATTTATGACAAAATAAAAAGATATTGTATTCCTAGAAAAACAAATCTGTTTTAGTAATGACCGAAAATCCATTTTTTTCTTCAAGACATGACGTATTTTTTATTTTTTTATTGGATTATCTATAAAACGTCCAATTTAGTATATTTTAATCTTAAATAGGAGATGAAAAATTTAACTCAAATTGTCTATGGCGCAGACTACGCATGCGTACTGCGCAAGATACGGCCATGTTCATTTATGTCTTGTCGCCTAACCTAACATTTCAATCGATCCGCGCTCATATTCTTTTGTTTTTATTTTTAACATAACGCAACACGTGTAAATTATCCATTTATATTTTTTTTCCACAACCGATGTTTTCAACTTTACTAAAATTTCAATTCTGTGTGAACCAAAATAAGGATCATTTTGACAGTTGGTTCGACTAAAATGTGGTTATATAATAGAAACGTTCCTATTACAGCGTTATAGAATATCAACTTGGATCAAGTGGAATAAGAGCGCATCTATTTTAGTGTCCTTGATGTGATAAAATAGTATTTTTAAGCTGGAATATTTAATACTTTTAAGCTTGTTTTTATTACTAAAATTTCATTTCACTTCACACCTATTTAAAAATATTATGTTGATGGTCTGTATTGTGCTAAAAAATATTACAGCACCGACAAATTTTTCACTTTTAATGTTCACTTTTCACATTTTATTACAATAAAAATTTCCGAGCGCAATAAAGTGTTACGTTTATTGTGTGACAAATGAATAAATATAACATGGTTTCAGTCCCAGAATGGGGATAATATTTCTTAACATCACTCATGTTGATGATGTCGCGGTTAAAATATTTTTATACATATCCTTCATACAATAAATTCGCATTAAAAAAAATAAGTGTCTTTAATTAAAATAATCATACTTCTATCACAACGATCTTTCCAATTTTATTAATTTAATCATTTACGACATAAATTGCAAAATTTACAAACATCCATTGAAAAAAACATTTATGGATAGCAAAATCACAGATGAGAAATCAAAAATAAACTGAGTAAAATAAGGAAAAACCTACCTAGATAGGTACATAAAAGCCAATAAGAACAAACAAAATGTGAAGTAAGCAAGCAAACACAAAAAAGACATATTTGTACTCAATTAAAATTTATGGGTCGATGGCAGAACGGTTAGCGCGCTGGGCTAATAATCCAGTGGTCGCGAGTTCGAATCCTGCCTTGACCGATTTCGTTCACCTATAATACAAGCATGAATATATAGTACAAGCATATATGCTTATTTTAGGGAACGTATGAAGATGTATATGTACTTGTTTAACAAGGAATATTCATAAAAAAACAATAAAATAAATAATAAAAACATAAAACTTTAAATACATGCAAACATATCAGTCGAAATGGCGCAGTTCATCAATTGAAAAGAAAAATACAAAAAAGAATCCATCCAATATAATCTGCACTGAAAATATTCTGTGGTTGGGAAGATATGAAAACTGCTGGTGTTCGGTTACATGATGTTTATTAGTGCAACTGGCCCGAGAGAATTCTAAATGAGAACTGAATCAGGTTGTGACTGGTAGGGATATATATATAGGCTACATCGTATACCCCTACAGTTCAAACAGTTTATTTAGTAAAAAAGTGTATATCGTACCAATGTTTTGTGTTTAGATAGTGTGATATATTGATGTTGCGCCTTGTATCAGGTAATATGTAGGTATAACGGGTTTACGAGTATGTACGAATGAAGTTTTCGGCAATCTTCGGTTTTTTATATAAAGGAATGTCGGGGGTTTGTCGTGGCTTTTTACTAACGATAGTGCTATCACGTTGTGGTTCTTGTATATAACAATTATAGTACTTCACTCTGTATATATCTAATTACTGTTAATTATCAATAAATTGTGTTTAAGTTAAACGCGTGTTAATTTAATATATCTGAGTATTGAAAACTACCAGATACTACAGATAGCAAAAAATAAGCGTATTTTTTTCCTTCTGGTATTTTGAAATGATCTAGGTGTATGTTTTTAGCACGTGAATGTGAAAAAGAATTATTAATGTGAACATCAGGTGAGATGAGGAGCCAAAAGGTTAATATTGGAAGTTTGATGAAAGTGATTCAATGAAGTGAATTATATTGAATATCGAGAGCAAAGTAAGAATTTATAGAACATGTGTAAGACCAATCTCAACATATGAGATGAGATAGAGACCGTAGGGGCATGTCTGGTCCAACCAGCTAAATCAAAACCCTCGTGATTACCCATATCATGGATATAATTATCAAATGGAGTTCTATGACATCTAAAGATATCATAGAACTCCATATAATAATTATATCCATGATATGGGTAATCGCGACAGTTTTGATTTCGTCGGTTGGACCAGACTTGCACCCCAGAGCAGGTACTGTGAGAACCAAATCCCTACTGAGAACTTCGGAGATGAAAACCCTATGATGCATAGCCGGAAATACACAAGAGATATAGAGTAAGAAACACGGAAATAAGATGAATATTTAGTTCGGAAAACATCGTCTGATGGGGAAGACAACGAAGACGATACTGGTACGAATATGTTAACAGGATGTAAGAAAACAGACTTCCACGTATCGTGCTTCAAGTGAACCCCAGCGAGACAAAACCACCAGGGTGACCTCCACAAGAGGCGTCAAGACACGTCACAGGAGACAACTTAGCGGCTGGAACAGATCCAATAAATCTATTCGAAAAAATAAGAAGAAGAAGATATTGAAATATCAAACGAACCCGACCAACCTTCTTAATAAATTCAAAATCTGAAATTTGCAATTGTTACATTAATTCTCATACAACTCTGCCATTGAGATTTTTTAATAGCATTAAGATGTTTTTTACTCCTCTCAACCCCAAGGGGATAAAGTGGGGAGTTGTGAATTCGTAACTTTTAATGTTTCTTAATTGCAGATTATCAACTAATATCATGCTGAGATTGCATTCTGAAAGTTTCATCACAATGTATCTGTGTGTGTTGTGTACTATGTGCTATGTGGTATGTACTGTATACTCTGTACGATGTATTTATTCTACTTTATCGCATATAGACCTAATTACTCATTCGTATCTTTTAAAATTTTGGTAGTTTGTATATCATAAGATTTTGAAAGATATTTGATCAGTACTTCTCAAATATTTTAACTGTCAAATATCTTTAGCGATACATTATATAAAACACATTAACTTTGATTTTCTAGTTAAAAAATAATATACTTCCAAAATATATACAAAAAAATATATTATTCAATGCCAATGTTCACACTTACCCTACGAGAGGATGTCAGGATTTTAAACTTTAGGATATAGAGTAGGTACACAAAATTGTTTATACCATTAAGGTCTCAAAATATATTATAATAGTTTGCCACCAAACATAAAATGAACCACAAGTCTTGCCACATTTCGTAGGCTAGGTGCTGAACACATTGTTAAAAAATATTACTGTTCTCCATACTTTTACATGTTTTAATAATTTAGTGTCATACTCTGTACTATAATTTATTATTGTATCAAAAAATAAAAATTTTATATACTTTTTGTTTTCACTAGATGTATTAATTTTGTATTTTACGTCTAAATAAAAGTAACTATTATTATCAAATATTTCAAAGTGACCCGTAGCTCAGGAAACCTACAAATTGTTATTTTTATTTTCAAATTGCTAAAAAGGCACATCACTCATAAAATGACATGAATTATCAGGTTTTCAAACTCTTTTCATGTAAATGAATAATTTGTGGAGTGACTTGATAATGATGAGTATAGCGTTGGCCACAGCCCACTCGTTATTGTTAATTTTCAGTTTTTATATTATTCAATGTTCACTCAAGGTACTCTCGTAAGAAAAATATTTCTGTGAATTATAAGCGGTACGTAACATCTACCAAAATAAAATATTTATAAACGTTTTACAAAAGTCTGCGTGATTCGCAGGTAAAAAAATGAAAGTTTGTGGGAGAAATAAAATATTCACGGCACTTTCTGTCCCCAGTACGTGTTTCAAATTTTACATAATGAAATTCAAAATAATAATGATAAAATATTTCAATGAATTATTACCCTGTTTTTGTTACTATAAAAAATCTGTTTGGAATATAAAATGGCGTCCTGGGGTTTGATCCCGGCCGTAAATTTAATAACCAGTTTTTTCAATACAGTATAAATCAGCATAATGAGCGTAGAAAAATAAGAGTAAGGTTAAGATTATTCTTAATATTTTCGGAGATAACTCAAGAGGGCGACTGCTGCCAACGTACCTATTTTTTCAATTTGATATACCATCATTATTACTTAACGAATAATTTTGAAAAAAATAACCTAGTTAGTTTTGATATTAATAAAGAGAAATATACCTTAACTTTTTGATTATGTTCTGTATATATTCTTGTAGGAAAATAATAAGCATACCCCGATTTTAGCCATTTATCTTAAATTTCTAAAAAAATATAAGGTATAGAGCAATATTTTTTTTTATAAATTAAAGAAGAACAAAATACCTGGAAAAATATGATATGACGTTGCATTAACGCATCAGGTTAAGTAAATAAACCAAAAAAACTTTTATTATGCAATGGCGCTGAATGGAAAATAATTTTTTTTGTAGGTTTATTTACTAAACCTGAAGCATTAATGCAACGTCACATCATATTTTTCTAGATATTTTTGTCTTCTTTAATTTAAAAAAATATATATTACTCTACGCCTTATATTTTATCAAAAATATATGATAAACGTTGATAATCGGGGTATGCCATTATTTTTTTACAAGAATTTATACAGAACATTATCAAAAAGTAAAGATATATTTTTGTTTATTAATACCCAAACTATCTAAATTATTTTTTTCAAAACGATTTGATTAGAAATAATGATGGTATATCAAATTGAAAAATAGGTACGTTGGCAGCAGTCCCCCCTTAAGGCGTATTTTTTCAATATTTCTTATTATTTAAAATCAACATCATGGTAAGTACCTACTTACGTCAAAATGTTGTGGAACTATATTGGAGGAAAAAAAGTTCGGAGTTGTAACAGGGGCAAAAACAAGTATCTTAGTAGTAACATAATAGATTTTTTTTTCATTTTTTTTATTATTTATTTACGATACGTAGTGACGTTATACATATCTAAAGCTAGTCCATACTTACTTTACTTAACCTCTTCTTGAGTCCAGTATTGGACTAAGGCATCCCGCTCGGTCTTCCAATGGTCTCTATCTTGTGCCATTCTTCGCCATTCTGGACCTGCCACTTTTTGATGTGATCGGTCCATCTGGTCTGGAGCCTTTCCACGCTTCTGCTTCCTGTTCTTGGCCTCCAGTTCATCATAAATTTTATCCATCCGACATCCGAGATATATGACCCGCCCAACTCCACTTTATCTCCGCTGTTCTTTTGGCCACATCCGCTACTCCTGTGTTCTTCGTAATCCATTCATTAGTTTTGTGATCCTTTAACGAGATATTCAACATTCTTCTTTCCGTCGCTCTTTGTGTCACCCTTAGCTTTTCCATCATTCTCTTGGTCAATGCGGGTGTTTTAAAGCCGTGCAAAGTGGTCACAGGAAGTACGCAAGCGTCAAAAACTTTTTTCTTTAAGTGTATTGGGATATTTGTAGATTTTATAACATTTGATAATTTGCTGAACACGGTCCATCCTAGGCCTCTTCTTCTTCTTCTAGTTCAGCCAAGTTTCACGGTGTGACCGAGGTAGACATATTATGACATATATGACTATGCCAATATCTTGACCATCAATTTTTATGGGTTCATTCCCTAATATTAATATAACAACATAATACATTTCAAAATTAGTGATTATTATGATACATCGTAAAATTAACGATAGGTAACAATTATAAGTTTGACATGTTTGCCGGATGGATGATGATTGTGCTCTAAAACAGGAATTAAACACCTGACCTGAAGGGAAAAGAAGTAGAGGCAGACCTAGTTAAAGTAGATGGCTGGACGACGTGCTGTGCGATATCAAAGAAATGAACCTGATATATTGTAGAAGGCTGGCGGTCGATAGGGAGGGATGGAGACAATTTCTGGAGGAGGCCAGGGTCCGTAGTCGACTGTAGCACCAGTGATGATGATGATGAACAGTTAAAAGTTTGTTAATTTTTACTCTCCACACTATGGAATAGTGGAGATTCATGATTTCACAATTTTTAAGCGTAATTTTTTACATCAGTTTCTCAACAGGTATCATGTAGAGAGTGCACACTGAGATTCTCGTTGTGATGTGTTTGTATGTATGGCGTTCGGCATATGGCGTACGGCGTTCGGCGGGCGTACGGAATTATCCTTTTTGTGTCCTCTCTACAGCCTAAACTATAAGTCCGATCTACTTCATATTTACATCATATTATGTGTAAAGTGAATAGACCTAAAGCTGATTGGTTTTCCATAGATATCCGTTAATTTCTTCTCTATGATTTCATACGTCCAAATTTTCAAAATGCTCTCACGGTCGGTAAAATCGTGGTATTTTTATACTGTTAGAAAAGTTTTGATACAACAAAAATACACTCATCAGAAATATCAATGTGAAATAAATTTCAAATTTAATTTGTATGAAAAATGTATATAACAGAAGTAAAAAAGCTTCTGTATGGGAATATTGAGTGATCAACTTCAAATTGATATTGTATGTGTCACTATAGACAGTGCATTTTTTACTCTTCACTGTGCTGGCCACAACCCACTCGTTTTTCCTAGAAAACAGTACTGGTGCAAACAAGTTGTACAATTTGTAGATATATTATACTCATTTTTCTTAACAAAATATTATACCACCGAACCGGTAAGAACCACCTGCTAGTCATTTGGTTATTTCAAATAATAATTTTACGGTAATGTTTAATGGCTACATCTTCTGTTCATTTTGCAATATTCGAACCTCTCATAAATCTTTTCTGTATTGTGGATAATATTCAAAAAGCAAGTATCCATAAACAATATTTTACCACCGTAAAACTCAACGAAAAAAGGGCCAAAAAACGTAATTAATATAAATGTTTTTACTCATCACTACCCCAAGGGGATACAGAGGGAAGTTATGAATTCACAATTTATGGTTATAGTGTTTATTGCAGATCATCAAGTATTTATAAATTACGGTTTTACATTGTAGTTTTAAAATAATTACAATATTCAATTTACACGTAAATGTCGAGGAGAATTCGCGATACGTCTAGCAATGGCAACTGGAGATATTCCGAATGAAATGCAAAGATGGATACGGCTGTTTATAACTTCAGCTTGCGTTGGCAGCAATGACGTGAAGTTAATGATCGCCACAAGTATCTTAGAAAATATTACAATGAAAATTTGGTTTTTGACTAAACTTTTTGAAGATCAAAATATCGAGGACTTTGCGACTGATTATGAAAATACTTAGTTTGTTGAGTGACTTGGTAGTGAGGAATAAAGCGTTAGCCACAACCTACTCGTTTAAATGCCATCAAATTGTATAACATAAAAACGTAATCGTGTTTCGTATCAGATCCAATAAAGAAGTTGAGTTCATTTCAATATAGTAGATAATTGAGTGGTTGAGAATCAAAATCTATCTAACCACCATTTTAACTTTTTTTGAAATATGAATGTAATATTTTGCTTATGGTTGTTAGCAAGCCCTGACATAAACTATTATGTTTAAAATCTGGCTACTTCCCCAGATAATTTGTGTTAAAAATTTGGTTTAATTTCAAAACCCACTTAAATCCATAGCCGTTGAACGTCAAACCTACATAAATCCATACAGCCAATAAGAAACAATCAGATGATTGTATATGACCAATCACCGGCCAGCATTTCGGCGGTTATAATCTGACACACTAGAAAACGCCGACAAGATAAAAGCAACTGGAAAGTCAACAAAGAAAGAATGATTAGGTGAGTTTCTTGTTTTTTGTTAAATATATTTGCAAGTTTTATTTAATCACAATCTCTAATTCGTCCCTGGTAAATGTATTGCCATTTCCTAACATTGTTTACTTTCAAAATCTAGCTAAATCCTATTACTTAATTTTCAAAACCTACCTATATCCAATGTTTACAATCAAAACCTAATTAAATCCATATTGAAACCATTCATTACTTTTTAATTCATATGTTTCAATTGAAAACCATGGTATAAATTAAATTAATTTCCTTTTATTAACCCACTGATACTTTTATTTCGGTGGTGCTTTACTAATTCACAAAAATTCAGTTTTTTCTCATTTGCTCAAAAATCGTTTCGTGGATTTAACCTGGTATCGATACTCAACCACTCAATTGACAAATAGTATTAACTAGCTGAGAGGTATGGCTACGCTCAGCTTCTAAGCTAGGGCTTTCAACCCGCTGCACGGTAAATTAACGCCTCCGGCGGTTCATAGGCGTTTGTTGGTAAATTCTTCATCTAAATGAATTAAATTTGCAACGTGCACAGCATACATTATTTTATAATCAATAGTTGTTGTGATGACTTATTATTATTTCGATATACGATACATACATACCATCATGCCATGTCCCTTACGGGGTAGGCACAGGGAGCCGAACGCCACTTACTTATATCTTGACATACATTCATCGCCTCGACAACATTCATACATCGTCTTATACATGTCCGTCTGTTGTTCACGCTTCTAACATTTCCGTCTTTCAAAATACCGATCACATGGACGTGCCATCCCTTCCTTGGGCGTCCCCGACCTCTCATTCCATTCCTGTCCGCAATGTTTATTTTCTTCGTCAGGCGTTCCTCATTCATTCTCCCCATGTGGCCAAACCATCTCAATGTGTTTACTTTCATTCTATTAATAACATCTTTCTTTATCATACATTCTTTCCTAGTGTCCTCATTTCTGACCCCGTCATACATCGTTCTATTACAGATTCTTCTTAGCGATCTCATTTCAACTGCATTTATTCTACTTTCGTGCGACTTCTGCCATGTCTAGGTTTCACTTGCATACGTCAAGGTTGGCACTAAGATAGAATTATGAATGGCAACTTTATTAGCATTCTTCTCCGATATACGATTCTCACCGGAATACTCGTTTTAAATAGTGTCTGTCATGTAAGTAATATTTAAATATTTTAATCGAATATTTTTATTATTGCATATGCGCAAACATTGGATTTTTTTCCCTGTCGGGAGTCAAAGATATTTTTTAACAGATTTTTAATTATAATATACAAAAAAAAACAATTCTCTCAATAGATGTCGTTACAACAAAATAAATAAAAAATAATAAGATTGTTGTTCATAATTTCACCCATAGATGGCTGTAGTAAAAATTCCTTATTTTCAAGCGAAAAGAATTAAATCAGTATTACAATATATAGAACTTTCAAAATTGAATTGATAGGGATCTCATTAAAAAGGCATAATTGGTGAACGTTGCGCAAGCGCATAAAGTGATCACGTAAACCAGCCGATGACAGGTCGTAAGCCCTGTAGGTGCCTTGATTTCCCGGTTCTCCTACAATAAATATTCCAACTTCGTCTCTATTGAGATAATTAAAAATCTGTTAATAAATATTTTATATTGTCGGCCTTCGTGGCTCAGTTGGTAAGGTATCTGACTGCTGATCCAAGGGTCCCGGGTTCGAATCCCGGTGGATACGCAGTTTTTAATTGTGTTTTCAGTCTGGATCTGTGAGACGAAGTCTCCAGAATGTGGCAACTTGTTATTGGGTGCGTGGAAAATATTTATTTAACACAACACCTGTTAGTTGCCTGAGAAGCCACATTAAATAAAATAAAATAATCGTATATTCCTTGAACTGACAAATATTTTAAAATTTATTTCGAAATTTCATAGTACAGATTTTGGCCACAATGATAATAATAAACATTTGGAGAGTTTATTTATTTATTCCGAGTAGTGTTTCCCGTCCAGAGAAACAATTTTTGCTTGAAAAATATATTTAAATTTCTCCGCAAAGTGTGTTTGCTAAACAATGTGTTTGAAAGTTTGTCGATGGATGACGCAAAAGCAACTATTTCTATGGATTTCTTCATAAATTTTTGGTAATTTAATTTATTTTTTCTATGCGTTTCCGGGAAAATATGACTATTTTTTCCGTAATGTGTATAATACTATCTATATATTAACAATCAATACAATTGAGATTAATGGCCATTTGTAAACAAATACGTAAATTTTATCTAAATAGTAAAAAAATAATCAAGAAATGAAAATTCATTGACAATATTGACAAAAAAAAAAGATTTTGGACTAACACTTTTTTTAATTTTATAGGCCAAAATTAGACTCTGAAAGAAAATAAAAAAGTTCTCGGATAGTACAGTAAATCAATGTCTTATATTAATCGCGATAAAAATAATTACGTTTGTTTCGATTAAATGACAGGTGATTGGTGCAATCCGTGAAATAATGCGAGCAAAGCAAATCTGGCACACTATCGAAAGGAAACTTTTGTACAACATTAAAAGCAGACAGTGTTTTTTATTGTTTCAAATGTAATATGATAATAATATAAAGTTTTTTGCTCTACTGTTAAATGACATAGGTGGATTTAAAACCAATGCGATACAAGGCCGACTGACATGACAATCTTACGAGATTTACTTTATTTATATGCTGATAATTCACAAGATTATAATATACAAACTAAAATGTACGCAACGAGCTATGGAACGGCAAATGTTAGGAGTGAGCCTCCGGGATAAAATAAGAAATGAAGAAATAAGACGCCAAAGAAAAGTCGTTGACATAGCAGACCGTGTTGCAAAGTTGAAATGGCAGTGGGCAGGGCATGTTGCAAGACAGGGTATCGAGAGGTGGACACCCAGAATACTAAAATGGAGACCGTGGGATAATAAAAGACCGGTAGGGCGACCACAAAAAAGATGGGTGGACGATATCATTCCGGTTGCGGGAAGAGGTTGGCTGGGGAAAGCACAGGACCGAGAGAGATGGAGTTCATTGGAGGGCGCCTACATCCAGCAGTGGAGAGATGGCTGACGAAGAAGAAGAAGAAGAAGAAGAATTCACAAGATATATTATCGGTACATATAAATCGTCCGAGTTGTAAAAAAAAATACGTACTACCATCTCTTTTTGAGGATTTTGCAAAAAAAAAATGTTTGTATTATGACGTTCTAGCTTGAGGTGTTGAGGTGACGTTCTAGCTTGTTGTATGACGTGTTAATTTTTGATAGCATTGCGAACAGTCTCTAGAAGATATTTTAAAAAAATCAAGTGAATGTTTAAAATGAAAATGAGAATAATTTTCCGGAGTAGCATTCAGACATCAGAGATAGATCAATCGAAAAAACCTCGTTTTTATAATATTTTCACTCGACGAAATTCATGAGAGATGAACCATTGCAGGTATAAGCAGGGAAAGTTATCGATGAAAATCTGTCAATCTAGACCAGATAAGTGGAGTTTTATTGGTCCTAATTGCTCACCGGGTCGTACAAAGTTCAACAACTACTTAAGAAGGTTCGCTCAAACTGATCGTCAGGTAATCTTATATTGATTGATTAGATTTATGAGCGGATCGTGAATTCAATATGGAAGGGAAGGAGAAAGTTTTAAATAATTTTCCTTATAATTATATGATACCTTGCAAAATAAAAATGGTTAAAAAAACAAACTTGCAAACCAACACCGTATCTCCGTAATAAAAATTATACCAAAAAAACCATACGACTTCCCAACGAATAATGTGTTCGAACTTTTTCCAGTCCCGCCACTCAATACTACAAATACATAGGGGTATCAGGAATAGTATTAATACAGATACTTATGATGATTTAGATGGGTCGATGACAGAGCGGTTAGCGCGCTAGGATAGTAATATAGTGGTCGCGAATTAGAATCCTGCCTCGACCGATTTCGCTCACCTATAGCGCAAGCATTTATGCTGTTTGACAAGGACATATTCATTTTATTGAAAAAAAATGAGCAATTCAGGATAGGAAAACTAAAGGATAAAGAAAGGAAAAGTATAGGAAGATGTAATCAGGTATTGTCAGATAAATATTTTTGCTTTAGCTTTTTCTTGAAGATGTTTTCTTGCCGATTTTAATGAAACGACGTGATAACAATTTCGAGAATAAACTTTAACTTTAAATCGAAATACACCATTCGTATAGTTCATAATAATAAAAAAAAACATTAAAATGTTAGTGTTTTTTTTCAGTTCGCAAAGGGGCGGCTTTGTAATCTCGTGAACTTGCGACTTAAACATTGGGTTCAGGTGTTTTCCGTTCTTTAAAAAACGTTTTGCGGTAGGGCTTCAAGTTATATTAGGTAGATATTTGATAAAAAAGTGAACAACGAAATGAGTTTTTGTAAAATATTTTGGTACGCTATTTCCAATTTATATTTGTAATAGCATTTCTATAACAATCGTTCACCTTCGCAGGTACAAAGAGTTTGATCGGAAATCTCCAATATCCACTAATTCCAGTGGGATATATTAATATGTCAAAATTTTTAAAAGAATCGTGACATCGAGCTGTCAGTGTAAGCTCGGTCACACGTGTTTAAGTTATTATGACAAAAAAACATTTTAAACGTCAGTATAACTCATGGAAAACTATCTATCTCTTACCTTCGTAAACAAATGTGTGAAATTCTACGCCATCAACCGTTAGGCGTAGTATTTAGTATTTACATAGTTAGTGATATCTCAGAGATTAGTTTCCTAGGACTGTGCATTCTGGTCGTAGACTGGATACGATTCATTCTGTCCAATGGCGGTTCCATGGATCACGAAACTCAGCAGTGAGGAGAGGAAGAAGAAGTACAGTTGGATTAATAAATATTGGTTGGTGATGGCATTCGAAATACAAACAAATTACCTACCTTACCTGAACCATTGATATTTTCAAAACGTTAGTTAAAGGATAAAGCTATTTTTTTATTGACTAGAGAAGACTATTAGAAATCACGACTTCCATTTGCAGACACGTTGGTTGGTGAAAACGCCTCGGCAGACACCTTAAAGTTTAATAAATTGTTATGAAAACATGATATATTTAAACCGCCTAATTCTCTATGAAGTTTTGTGTTAATAAGGGTATATCTATCGCGTGCGTTATAAATGATTTTTACGTGTTTTAAACTATCGGAAACTCAAAATTTGTTGATTTTTTGCAGTTTAAGAACAAACCTTACTTGAAATGAACAAACTTTATCAGTCATTCACTTTGATTTTATGCACTCTTTAAGCATATTAAAGATTTATTTCTCTTCGACACATAATATGGAGTAATTTTAATAAAATGCTGTAAAAAAGGATATTTTAATATTTTTACTAAGGGAACTAAGACTGAATTTTAAAATTCTATGAAGAACATTCACTACAGAAAGGTTGAATTATGGTATTTTCTTAAGAAATACACTGTTTAACATATTTGAGGAATTTGATATTTGGGTGTTTAGGTTTATATGCCCCCTTAAAAGTGGCTGTCGGAAGGTTTCCAGCGACTAAAGTATCTGTCAATGGACAGCATGGTTTCCCATAGTCTTCCGTAGTACTTAAATATAAAAAAACACGCTTTACATTAACGCTTCATACTTGATGAACTTTATGAACTTGGGAACTACTTCGGGCACAATTCCAGATAACTTTATAATCCCAATCTCAGATCTTTTACCCCGCCTTAAATCAAATATGCTTTTCAAATGGAATGAAAATTGGTACAAAACAAAAAAATATATGGGTGCTTATCATGCAGGTATCCAACAAAGAATTTCCTCTAAACCATGGTTTTATAATAGAACATAATATCTAAACGTTTAATATTATGTATTTCTAGAATGAGAATTGGCCATTGTTCAATTGCCTCCCATCTGTATAGAATTAGAGTTTTAAATAGCCCACTTTGCCAGAGTGGTGATGAGGATGAGACAATTGATCATGTATTTTTTAACTGTAAAAATAATTCCGCCTTCAAAAATATATACAAACAATTTATTAAAATCACTCACCAATCTCCACTTAATATCCAACATCTTTTGTCTCTTAATGATTCACGTGTACTGTCCGTTATTTCAAAATTGCTTTCATTGAATGACATAAATTTATAATAAAATTAACTTTTCTGGTCTGACATGAAATAATTGGCACATAGCACTCTTTACAGGGTGAATTGCCTTAAACTAAAAAAAAACAAAACGCTTCATACTATAACTAACTTGTTAAAATAACGATTTTCAAAAATTTCAAGTCTGTTATCTCCGAAAGCCACCACTACACAGGGTTCATATTATCCAACCGTTGTTACCTGCTACGGTATCCTTTTACATTAAAAAAATCAGCCTTTATACTATGACGTAAATTTGGCTGTCGCTTGCTCTTGGTCAAATAAAATTCAAGTCGTAGAACTCGAATAAAAAATAATCTAAACTGTTTTTCGTGTGAAATAGCTTCATCAAATCGCTAGTTTAACGATATCAAGGTTAAATAAACCCTTCTATTATTTATTGCAGGACCTTTGTTAATACAATAATTAATCATTATACATAGATATACAAACATAGTAAATACATAGATCATCAGCTTTGTTTAAATAACTATTTGCTTTAAACCAGCAAATAATACTGCGAAGTATGATTAACGATGTGATACGTTATAATTATTTCAGCTTAAAATAACACGCTACGCACCAGAACATATAAATAGTGGTTTGGAGAATTCCTGAAAACCTAATGTCAAAAATAAGATTTATTTATGAAGTTAAGGTCATTACATAGTTGCAAACAATTTCTTTAAATTCAAATAAAAGATTATCGCACAAGTGCAACAAAAACCTTATTTTGAACATACATACATACATACCATCACGCCATATCCCTTACGGTGTAGCAGCGCCATACTCCTCTATTTTATCACATTCCTAGCTGAAATTTTGATTAAAATATTGATTATTTTGAACAAATCATCAATATTTTCTTCGAAAGTAAATAAACTCGTGATTGATTATAAAATAGTATTCTATGAATAGTGTTTTTCCCGTTACAACATACGGTCTTGAAACCATGTCACTTACTTCCAGAAGTCTTCACAAACTTGAATGTACTCAACGAGCAATGGAAAGACAAATTAATGTTGGGCGTATCCTTGAGAGACCAAATAAGAAACGAGGAAATAAGACGCCGGTCAAAGGTCACAGACATTGCAGAAAGAGTGGAAACGCTAAAATGGCAATGGGCAGGTCATGTGGCAAGACAGTGAGATAATAGATGGACCTCCTGAGTTCTAAATTGGAGACCCTATCATAATAGAAGAAGTGTAGGGAGACCACAGAGGGGATGGATTGACGATATTGTCGAACTCGTGGGACATGAGTGGAAGCAGAGTGCCCAGGATAGAGGGATATGGAAAACCCAGGAAGAGGCCTATATACAACAGTGGAGTGAAAGGGATTAAAAAAAAGAAGATTCTATTAGTTATAGAATATATATTTTCTTCTTCTTCTTCTTCTTCTGCTTTAGTTAGGACTGTGTCCTGTTATTCTCGGAGCCTGCTCTTGTGAAGTGGACGTCCAGCTATCCTTCCATCATTTGGGTGGTCTTCCAGGGGAATATATTTTCATAATTTTACATTGCGAACTCAAATAATTTAGGAGGTTTTTACTCCCAAATTTTGGTTAATTTTTATTTTATTTTATTTTATATATTTCATTAAACATGCAGCTATACAAAATAATATTCTAATACGTACATAACCGAAAAAATAAACAAAGTTTACATGGCATTACCTAGCTCATGTACACAATTTTATAGAACAATTTTAGACACTATTAATATCGTTATAATTATTTCCTATAGATGTCCTGATAAATTGTTGTAGGTGTCTTGATTCCCGGTGCTCTTATAATATTGCAAATTCATCTCTATCGATTTTGTCATAAAATTATTTGTAGATGTATTACAAATATAAAATAATTAATAATTTTTTGTTTCTTTTTAAATTTAATTGATTATTGACGCGTTTCATGCAAGGCACATCGTCAGAATAATACTCTACAAGTGGATATATACAAAATTTACATGTTTGTGTTTAAAACTGTTGCATTGGTTGTATTTAAATGGTTGCATAGTATAACTTATTTTTAACCGTTCAAAAACCAAAATTTTTTTGCATCTGACATGTACCTAAATTTTGTATATAACCACTAGTCTCAGTCCTTGTACAAAACGCGACAATAATCAATCAAATTTAAATAGAACATATACCAAGTATTTATATAATTAAATATTAATTTGTAATATTATGTACATACAATGGAGTTCTATCAAGAGAATGGTTTTTCAGTCAAATTATTTGTATAGACCAATAGTTTTCTAGTAAAATTATTTAATTATGAGACCAATTTCCAGTAAAACAATTTCACGTAGGTGCCCTGTTAAATAATTGTAGGGGCCATGATTTCCCGGCGCTTCTATTATAATATTCTAACTTCGTCTCTTTTGATATATTAATATGACATAAAATTATTTTATTAGACCAATGGTTTTCCAGTGAAATATTTTATATACATATATTCGTTCAATTTTCGATCACATCAAATATACTGATTTGTTTCAAATACCTAATGTTCTCGAGGACATTCCTCCGACCAAAGTCGTAGCGAAATTAAACGTTTCCTTTATAATACTGCGAAACTGGGTCAAACATTTTCAAGACATGTTCATAAATAAACCAACTTTGAAAGTTATAAAGCAGACATTTTACATATATTCAGAATATACTTAAAATACAATATTCACAAATAAATTACTTGCTTCTTATGAAGTATAAAAATTTCCATCGCATGATGTACATATGATATCTTTGCATCCCTGCCATTTCATACAAGGAGTCCTAAAGAAAAGTTTAAACTTCAATGAAAGCACAGATACTATAAAAAAAAATTGTCATACAAAGAAAATCTGTTAACCTGTTCCTTTTGACAACTGATAGAATATTGTACCTATTGTAGGTCTATTACATGGAATCCTTTTCAAACTGGGCGGACGTGACGCAGAGAGACAGAGTAGGAACTCAATTCCCGTGGCTGCTATTTTGTTGACTAGACCTTAAAAAACACGCTAGGTCATTTTTACCAATGTCGGATGAGCTGTTAAAGTTGATATTTTACAGGTCAAAGTTGCTATCAAAGTTGATAATTTTATTTTTTATCTATTTATTTATTTATTTATTTATTTATTTATTTATTTATTTATTTATTTATTTATTTATTTATTTATTTATTTATGTATTTATTTATTTATTTATTTATTTATTTATTTATTTATTTATTTATTTAAATATTTATTTATTTATTTATTTATTTATTTATTTATGTATTTATTTATTTATTTATTTATTTATTTATTTATTTATTTATTTATTTATTTATTTATTTATTTATTTATTTATTTATTTATTTATTTATTTATTTAGTAGCACAATATTAAAAACATAATATACTAAATATAACTGCTTCACTAGACAGAGTCTGTTCCGAAGCAATATTCAGTAAAGTTTGTACATTTTACAATACAAAAGAATATATTACATACATATTAGATATACAAAAAAAAAACAATATACATAAATCAACCTTAACAATAAAAAGTTCACAGTAAAATATTATTTATACAGGGTTACAGGTTTAGTCGTTCTGAATATTAAAGGACGTTATTATTCAGGTCATTTCTGATGGATTTGATTCTATAATATCTCTACCTCTAACTAGATACATAAAAAACGGACCCTAAGACCTCTAAACGGACCCTAAGCCAATTTTTTTTTTATTTTTTTAATATTCAATATCTTCATAACGGTTAAGTTTCGGACATCATATTATAGAATCAAATACATCAGAAATGACCTGAATAACAACGTTCCTTAATATTCAGTACGACTTAACCTGTAACCCTGTATATCAACCTACACAGGAAAAAGTTCACAAAAAAAGATGATTAAATTCTTGATTGCTATCATTTCAGTACAATATTTATATTATATTCATTCCTCTACTTCATTTCCATTATCATTTACAATTCTTTTGGGAAATCTATTTTTCTTGGTATTATCCTTTGCTTCTCTATTATTGGTATCCTCGTTTTGAATGTATACAGATGGTGTATACATTCAAAACGATTTGCAAATAAAATAAAATAGATCATAATATTATACATTATATTTTGTTCATAATTCTATATATGAATTACGATGTTTATCCAATAAAATATTCATAAAAAGTTCTATCTCATGATATAAATTTATTTTCTTTGGAAAAACTAGATATGACTAGATTACGAAACATTAGACAAGAATAAATTATGTCTTCGTAATAATGTCTCTTCGATTTATGTGAAATAAATATTATGTTTATTGTATTTAATGTTATTAAAATTTTTAAAAATTTAATTATTTATGTTTATGTAAGTTTTAAATTTAAAATATTTTCGATTAACAAGATCAATGTTTTGTTTAAACTATTAAAACCAATGAAAATTTTACATTTTTTTTAACTGTACGTCTTAGATCGAATGTCTTACATTAGTATGCAAGCTTTATCGATTCCTTGAACACTCGATTCATTCAGCCAACTTATGTACCCTTGAGAAAGTCTCATAAATATGCATCCAAGACAACTTGGAATTAATAATACAATGAGGATGCAATCTCCATATATATTACTCACAAATTAACCCATTTCCATATTTAATTGTTGTGACAATCGTATGGTTTGGTAATTCTAAGCAGTTTAGGTAATTAATAATGTACGTGCCACGACCGGCTGTATTCAATTGTGTACTGGTTCAGATAATCAGTTTTAATTTATAAACGTAAGGTCCTCCACTAGCAGAATAATGACGTAACCCTCGTTTTGACTTTGACGTCAACGATTTGAGGCTTTTGACGGAGAAGCGGCATATTTCAAATAAATATGCGTAAATTTGAAAACGATTTTCGTATACATAAATTATCCTAAGAGAAGTTTTCGACTTTTCAATCATTCCAAAATTTGAATCAATTGCACGCTGAGTAGATTATTATTATACGTCCTAAAAAGGACTGAAATCATTTATAATTTGAACTAGTTGCATGTAACACATGAGATCCAACTGTCGATAGCGATAGTATGTTTAGTTGAAGAATAAGAATCAAACTATAAACCCATAAATCCAAATTATTGAAAATTTTAACATATGTTGGTATGTATGTCAACATAGGACAGTATGGAGGTCAGTCCTCTTTTCCTACACGGAATATGAAAACAGCATGATGGTTCTGTATGTCTTCTTCTTCTTCTTCAGCCCCTTTCACTCCACTGCTGGATAAAGGCCTCTTCCTGAGTTTTCCACTTCTCTCTATCCTGGGCGCTCTGTTTCCACCCATGTCCCACCAGTTCGACAATGTCGTCAGTCCATCTCCTCTGTGGTCTCCCTGTATGTATGTTTGAATATTAAGTAGGTACATATCAAACTATTAGGTCTTTTTACATATTGTATATAAGCGACTGCCATACAAATTGTATGAAGCAATGTCGTCACTAAATTCAATTTTTAATTCAAAAATATTAATATTTTTTATAGAAAATTAAATTATCTAGTTGGGGTGTTTCGGCTTTTTTCGAAATTTTTAAAAAAATTGGAAATATAGGCAGTTAAACTCATAAATGTATCATAAAAAATTGTTTTTTTTAATAAAAAATGTTTGAGAAACCCTGGAATTTTTTTGAAAAAATTAATTTGAGATTTTGTATTTGTCTATGTTTATACCAAATTTCAGCGTTCTAGCTTTTATGGTTTCTGAGATATATGGAAAAATAAACCAAAAATTCAAAAGTTGATCACCCCTGACTGAAACAAAAATTCACAATTCTGAGTAAAAAAGTTTTGTAAGCCTATAACTTTTTATATAATCTGAAATTTTGGGCTCTGTAAATCAAAAAAATAAAAAAAAATAAACGGATCAAAAGTTATAAGGGGGGGACAGACAGACACACACACACACAGACACACACACACACACACACACACACACACACACACAAAACTCACATAAAATGTTCTACTCCGAATTCTGACTAAATCCATGTATGGGAACATATATGCTGCGAGGCCTCTAGTTGGTGTTATTAGCATGCAAAAAGTCCACTACACCATACAAAATTTTCCTTCGTACACGCATCTTGGCTTAATAATGTCGATTCATTAAGAGAATTGAATTCTCATGAACGAATCGACAGTTTGATTATTATTTATTTTATAAATCTTCAATAGAAAGAATAAAAAACACCAAATATACGATTCTACCCGTTTCGTGTCGATATTTATTTCGTCTTATGCAGTTATTATTAATCAGTTAAATGTTATAAAACACATACATACAATCTTCCTCTCTGTTTCCCTTCGTTGTCGTTTTTTCTGAAAATTCCGTTTTTTTTTTATTCATTTTTTGTTGCAATTAAAATAAGGACATATTTTACATACCTAATTATATTCAATGGTGAGTCGAGCTAGGTACTCGTTTTTTTATTATATACTCACCTATTGAAAAATAAATAAAAAATTAAATACATTTTTTTAGTGAAAACCTTATTCTATTGATTTCATTGATTTTTACTTCGAAAAAATTCGAAATTGAACAAATTACCAAAGTTTAGTCGCAATCGGATGGAATAGGAGCTCATCGGCCACATACACACAAGTAGGTATACCAACATCCATTTTATATTTTATTTTATTTTATGTTGATTCTCGGGCAACTAACAGGCGTTATGTCAAATAATTATTTAACACGCACCCAATAACAAGTTGCCACATTCTGGAGACTTCTCTCAGATCCAGACTGAAAACGCAATTAAAAACTGTGCCTCCACGGGGAATCGAACCCGAGACCCTTGGATCAGAATACATAGATACTTGGATATATATACATAGATGTTTTTAATCTTTTTAATAGATGGCGTTACAAAAAATGTTTCTTCGTTATCTCATAGATGGCAATAGTATTATTTCTTATAATTCAGGTGAAATGTTAACACACTATTCAAATATATAGAACTTTTAAAAAATTACATTGATAAGGGAACTCAATAAAGGCATAATTGGTGGCATACGTAAACCAGCCAATGACAGGTCGTAAGCCCTGTAGGTGCCTGAGTATCTGGTTCTTCTATAATATCCCAACTTCGTGTCTATTGAGATGTTATTGTCACTAAAAAAATCTTTTTTGTAGGTCTACCTACTACTACTTTACTTTACTTTTTGTTTGGCATTGGCTTCTCTACGCCATTGGCTGCGTCATATTTCGGCTATTCAAAGCCCCGGTTCCCATCCAGTCAGTCAGCTTACGGCCTCCGGGGTTGCATCATGGATATCCATCCATCCCCCCGGATATCTCCTCGTCAGGCACTCCTCTACCAGATGTTGGACAGTCTGGTTAATTGCTCCATAGTCACACTCCGGAGAATCTTTTTTGCCCCATTTCCACATGAAGTGATTGCAGCGCCCCTGTCCTGTGCGGATTCTGTTTTGCTGGACCCAGACTTTAGGGGAAAAGTTAAAGCCCGGGACCTTCAAGTTGGGATCTTGAATGATATCTTATATTTTATTGGATCTGCGTCTTTCCACCTCTCTCTCCATGCACTAGGCAGATCGAAGTTTGTCAGGTCTTCTGACCAGATGGATTTTCTGGACCGCAAACGCTGTCTTGGAGGCTGGAAGATATCCTGGAAAGCTGGGATTTCGGGGTTTCTGCTCATCTTTACAATTTCTCTGGTTGAGGCCTTCTTTCTGCGCAGTTCGGGAGGGCCTATGTTTAAAAGTACTGGAAGCCACAGGAGTGGGGTAGACCTCACACATCCCGTGATTGTCCTCATAGTTTTACTCAGCTCAGTATCAAGGATTCTACAATGCGCGCTTCTTGCCCATACTGGTGAGCAATATTCCGCAGCGCTGTAGACAAGAGCAATCGCTGACGTGCGCAATACCTCAGCTGTGCTTCTCCACGTTGTGCCAGTGAGCTTCATGATTATGTTGTTTCTGGCCTTCACTTTGTTTCTTAGAGATTGTAGGTGGGGGCCATATGTTAGAGATCTGTCAAGCTTTACACCGAGATATCTAGGGTTGCTCTCATACGGCACCTTTTCGCCATACATGGAAACATTCAGTTCTTTATTTGCCTGCTGATTGTTTAGGTGCAAAATTGTCACTACTGTTATCCTAGGATTTGGCTTTAGGTGCCAATAATTGAAATAGTTTTGTAGGATCTGCAAGACAGCGTATAAAATGAGTTCCAGATTATCAAAACTTGTCGCCTGAGTCACAAGTGCCACATCATCTGCGTAGACAAACTACCTTTAATATATTACGATCTCTACCTACTTTTAAAATATTACGATTGTTGACTCTACCTACTTTTAAAATGTTACAATTGTTGACTCTACCTACTTTTAAAATGTTACGATTGTTGTACCTACTTTTAAAATGTTACGATTGTTGACTCTACCTACTTTTAAAATATTATCGTCTACCTACTTTTAAAATATTACGATTGTTGACTCTTCCTACTTTTAAAATATTATTTTTATTTATTTATTTTAAACTTTCTGAGCACAAGTGCACAATGGCGGGCTTATTGCCAAATGACAATATCTTCCAACCAACCATATTCATTTGGTGAAAAACTATTACATTTATGGTATGTACCAAAATTTTTATATAATACAAGCAAAAGCTATAAAGAAAATAAAACAAATAAAATGAAAAAAAAACATATAAGCAAAAACAATAAAGAAACGGAGGTGACTGGAGAAGGGGGGGGGGACAAGGATAGGATAAGGAGACAAATTTAGGTGTTATGTTGTGTAAGGAAATGATATCTCAGATTTCTTTTGAAAGCGGGAAGTGTTAATGAAACTCGAAGTTGCGATGGGATGTGATTCCAAAGACAAGCTGCTTGTACGGAGAAAGATGTGGTGAAAAAAGAAGTATTGTGTACTGGGATACTGAGCGTTCTTTCAGTATTTGATCGAAGAGGCAACCCGTGTTCAGAGAGGAAGTGAAATTGATTTCGTAGATAAACTGGAGCATTGGAGTTGTTTAAGACCTTGTATAGAAGTGTATTGTAATATTACGATTGTTGACTCTACCTACTTTTAAAATATTACGATTGTTGACTCTACCTACTTTTAAAATATTATCGTCTACCTACTTTTAAAATATTACGATTGTTGACTCTGTGCTTCAATATTATTTCTACATTTCCATGCAATCTTACCTCTTGTCGAAGCACTCTGTAAAGTTATAAATAAATATTCTTCAACCTGATTCTAACACTTGTTTTATGAACCTATATTATTTTACCAACTATTTTATATTTGATTTTAATTGCAAAAATGCTTGTTATTTTCATCGCGGTATTTAACAATCAGATAGGCATTATGCGGCATAAAGCGTGCTATATAATATATTGTTCGTTTAATCCTTTGTCTTTTAACGTATTGTTTTCGTCTAAACTATGGATGTTCCTCTACCAACTAAGTACCTAATAGGTATATAGAGATCTTCTATCTATTGTGCCTTCTCTTACAAGAAAATTTTATCTATGGTTTCTGATCGAAAAATGATGAGTTTATTCATGTTAAAACATTGCTCAATGGGCCGTTACATAATGTTGAAGAAGCAAAATGGAAAATTCTTTGTGAAGAAAGGATTGTTTTTTTTTTTGTTGTAAAAACAATGCAAATATCGACAAAAAAAGAAAAATGCTTTCGTGTTTGTTTGTATGGTATTAAGAGATATCTTAATATAATACGAACTTATTTCATCATTCTAATGTGCTTGTATTAACAGAGTGGAAATCCATTTGAAAATTAACAAATAAAATGGAATACAGTATTTTTAACAGATTCGATTTACTACGACTGAACATTTTCGTCGAGGTATTTTGGCATTATCAACATGCTAATGCCAAATGAATCCCTACTCCTTCACTTAAACCCACCCACATAATATTTATTTTTCTTTATATTAGTTTACATGTGGCATTCCACCCAATCATTGTGATGATATTATGTATCTTACAGTTTGAAATTGTTTTTTAATTATTCTGAGAATTTGGGTTTTTAGATTGTATTAGTTTAAAACATTCGGCCTTTGTGGCTCAGTTGGTTAGATATCTGACTGCTGAGCCAAAGGTCCAGGGTTCGATTCCCAGTGGAGACACAGTTTTTAATTGTGTTTCCAGTCTGGATCTGTGAGACGATAAATATATCGTTAGTCTCCTGAATGTGGCATCTTGTTATTGAGTGCGTGTTAAATTAATATTTGACATTGTACCTGTTAGTTGCCCGAGAAGCAACATTAAATAAATAAATAAAAAAATTTAGGCGACGAAATTTTGATCTGTGGAAATATATATGTAAGTAAGGAATAAATATGTAAAGAATTCAATACCAGAAGATTTGATATATTGATTTGGTATCATGTGTATAGTAAAATCATGTAAGGTATGGATTGGGTACTCAAAAAACACATGGTCCAGAGTTTTTACTTCTTCTCCACAAGCACAAGGTTTATCCCTTACATCCTATGGAGGTGACTGGTAATAATGCAGTGTAAAAACAGTAAATATTTAACAACATTGTAAAATATTTAACAACATATTTACTGAAAATGAGAAATATAAACACATATAATTCTACAATTGATTTATTTCACTCCCGAAGACCGTTTCGGCTTACAAGGTCATAATCAACTGATGTTAAGTACACAGTTCACATTTCTTTTATACAAAGTTAAACAAAGGTTTTAACAAAAATCCGGACTCATAATGAGGTACCTACTGGAAAAAAGGGACGGACAACGAACGGGGTATTTTTGTGAAAGAGAGAGAAAGACGATATACAATTAAAATTAAAATAAGCCATGTGTATAGGACTTTTTTTGGTCAAGCATATTATTACTATTTTCAATATGTCAATTTCGTAATAATTATGGGCCTTGATTATATTGAAAAGTGCGCAACTTATTAACTAATATTCAAAAACAAGATGAACTAATATTCAAAAACAAGATGATTTTTAGATGGGTCGATGGCAGAGCGGTTAGCGCGCTGGGCTAGTAATCCAGTGGTCGCGAGTTCGAATCCAGCCTCGACCGATTTCGTTCACCTATAGCACAAGCATTTATGCTTATTTTAGGGAACGTAGGAAGATGTATATGTGCTTGTTTAACAAGGACATATTCATTTTTTTATTAAAAAAAAAAAAACAAATATGTATTTACAACGTCCACCCAAATATTTACACATTTGGTTACATAATAAATATTTGAAGTAAGTGTTGGATTATTAATGTCAAATTCAATTTCATTCAAACCTTGATACTCTCCTTCACGCATTTCTAGTGACCACATTCGCGGCATTCCACACCAAGTGTAGTGATGGAACCTTTGCCGCAGTTGATGAGTGACCATCGAGCAAGACATTTGAAGGCGTCTGTCTGGCTCTTCCATGGGTAAGAATTGAAGGGAGCTCTGACCTTTTCCTCAGAATCCTAGAGTGGGGCTGCAGCCTCCCCCATCTTTACTGGCTAGGCCCCTATGGCCTCAACCTAGCCCCTTGCTACTCAAACACCATGGACTGATAGAAGTCAAATTATAATAATTATATTATGAACTATAAAAAATACAAAAACAATACTACATAAAATATGCCACAGATAAAAGATCCCCTGCCAACAATATGCTTACAGCGCAGTAATTGTGACATATTGCATCGAGAAACTTATCCAGGGGGGCAAGTCTGGTCCTACCGACGAAATCAAAACCCTCACGATTACCCATGTCATGGATATAATTATTATATGCAGTTATATAATATCTTTACATGTCATAGAACTCCAAATCATAATTATATCTATGATATGGGTTATCACGAGGGTTTTGATTTCGCAGGTTGGACCATACTTGCCCCCCTGATAGGTGTTGTGAAGGGTAGAAAATCCAGAGGTCTCTCACCTACTTGATTGAGTAACCTTGTTAACCTATATATATATATATATATATATATATATATATATATATATATATATATATATATATATATATATATATATATATATATATATATATATATATATATATATATATATATATATATATATATATATATATATATATATATATATATATATATATATATATATATATATATATATATATATATATATATATATATATATATATATATATATATATATATATATATATATATATATATATATATATATATATATAGATATATATATATATATATATATACTCTCGAAAGTCGAAAGCTTACTTGGTAGTAAGCTTTCGACTCGAACGGACGTGCGTGCACTATCCCTCGAGACGAAAATTTATTAACAAGGCGCCTTTAGAAAATGTCTGATGTGATTCAGACGAAACGTCGGCAGACGACTGATTCTCTCGGGAATCATAATTTGACGCGGGTTATCCCCAAAATACTTAATAATAACATATATATATACATATATATAAGAATGATTCATACAAATAAAATATTAAAATATATTTACACCGTGTGCTGGGAGAGATGAAAATATAACACTAAAAACGCTCTCCGGAACAATTTGCATTTTGCAGATACGACTGTTAGTCAGGATAGGGACAAATTACCGTTACTACTACTATACTATCGTGAGAAATAAATACCTAACTTTGTCTTAATTATTTTGTCGAGCAAAATTTTGAATTAGGTTCTTTTTGATTTGATAAGTATCACCTTCAAGTTTTGTAGATTTGTTACGTATCACCTTCAAGTTTTGTAGATTTGTTACGTATCACCTTCAAGTTTTGTAGATTTGTTACGTATCACCTTCAAGTTTTTTTTTTGGATTTGGTACGTGTCACCTTCAAGTTTTTTTTTGGATTTGGTACGTTATTTTTTTTTTGGATTTGGTAGTACGTATAACTTTCAAGATTTTTTATATTCGGTACGTATCACCTTCAAGTTTTTTAAAATTTGGGACGTTTCATCTTTAAGTGGTGGGATTACTCTTGTTTATATTATATTTTCTAATTATCATGTTATATTATGTAAGTTTTTATAAGTTATATATTTCTGTACACTCCTTTATGTTACTTTATTTTTGTCTTCTTATGCATTATAACGTATTGTTAAAAGAGAAATAAAGAATCCTTTATTATTATTATTCTTATTATTAAGTTTATAGATTTGGTACGTATCACGTTCAAGTTTTTTAAAATTTGGTCGCTTCATCTTTAAGTTTTTTAGATTTGGTACGTATCATCTTCAAGTTTTTTAGATTTGGTACGTATCATCTTCGAGTTTTTTAGATTTGGTACGTATCATCTTCAAGTTTTTTAGATTTGGTACGTATTATCTTCAAGTTTTTTAGATTTGGTACGTATCATCTTCAAGTTTTTTAGATTTGGTACGTATCATCTTCAAGTTTTTTAGATTTGGTACGTATCACCTTCAAGATTTTTAAAATTTGGTACGTTACATCTTTAAGTTTTTTAGATTTGGTACGTATCGCATTTAAGTTTAAAAAAAAAAAAATAATTGTGTTGCTTGTGTACACCAACTCCAAAAGTCGATGTGTTGTGAGTCGGCTATGCAGGGGCGAACCTAGAACCTTTGAACTAAGCAAACAAAAAAAAATATGTTTTTTAGCGTTGTTGTTCATTCCAGTAGCCATAAAATATATTTAAAATGACACGCCAAAATAAAATTTAAATTTGTGGCCCTGTAAAGCATCGTATCAACACATGGTTCAATTTTAAATCTTGTAGTGTGGTTGCTATAAACAAATAAATTACTATTAGTTCTTGAATTTTTTAACGTTATATTCATAGGCAAGCCAAGATTTTCGGCTATTCATTTCGGCTATTTTTTATAGGCAATTCCGCCACCGGGTTATGGTGTGAGGCTTAAAATAGTAATTTCACTCTTCCATTATCATCGTTTTCTGGTGTCCCGTAAGAGCCGGCCGGGAAATCGAAAATACAAGAAATAAAAAAACACGTCATAGGTTTTCTTTATAAGGTAATGCACACCCGCACACCTGTCGCTGGTAACCCCACATTGTGGAATATGCCGCGATGGTTTGAATGAATGAATTTTTTTGAAGAACATTTATATTGAATATCTACATAGGTACATTCGATTAAAAAAATCATAAAACTTTATTACCTATAACGTGGATATATCAATTTCTATACTGATTTAGGTATTGATAGAGATAAATACCAAACTCTGCCATGTATACAAGAATATCACAAAAAAGTCGGCCTTCATGGCTCAGTTGGTTAGATATCTGACTGCTGAGCCAAAGGTCCCGGGTTCGATTCCCGGTGGAGACACAGTTTTTAATTGTGTTTTCAGTCTGGATCTGTGAGACGATAAATATCGTAAGTCTCCAGAATGTGGCAACTTGTTATTGGGTGCGCGTTAAATTAATATTTGACATAGTACCTGTTAGTTGCCCGAGAAGCAGTGTAAAATAAAACAAAATAAAATAAAATATAATATCATTATTATCTTGCATCAATAACACTTTATCTTTTATAGATTAGAAATATTCAAGAATGAATTAAAACTGCGAATGTAAGATTCCTTGTTAATATACAGATGCTGTATATTACATTCATTTTTCAATTCCAATCCCTTTGTAATACGAAGGGAAATTCATTTTGTTTTCTGGCTATGTAAACACTTTGTTTACTAAGAGTAAAACATACAACCAATGACAAGGGTTCATATTTACAACAAACGCGTTAAACAATAAATAAGGGTATTCTTCCAACCAAGTTGATTTTATTTCATCCGAAATGAACGCATGTTTATATCTTTATTGTACCATATTTTTATATAAGTTGTATGTTGCTGGACCTTCACAAACATTGTCAGATAATGATGCGTCTCATTTTACAATTTTAACCTCTTGACTGAGAATGGCGACTACCCATTCATGGATGGTCCGCTTTAATGGATGGTCATGGCCAGATAGAAGGGCTTCGAAGGTCCTGTAGAGGATTTAACAAGGTTACTCAATCAAGTAGGTGAGAGACCTCTGGATTTTCTACCCTTCACAACACCTATCAGGGGGGCAAGTATGGTCCAACCTGCGAAATCAAAACCCTCGTGATAACCCATATCATAGATATAATTATGATTTGGAGTTCTATGACATGTAAAGATATTATATAACTGCATATAATAATTATATCCATGACATGGGTAATCGTGAGGGTTTTGATTTCGTCGGTAGGACCAGACTTGCCCCCCTGGATAAGTTTCTCGATGCAATATGTCACAATTACTGCGCTGTAAGCATATTGTTGGCAGGGGATCTTTTATCTGTGGCATATTTTATGTAGTATTGTTTTTGTATTTTTTATAGTTCATAATATAATTATTATAATTTGACTTCTATCACTCCATGGTGTTTGAGTAGCAAGGGGCTAGGTTGAGGCCATAGGGGCCTAGCCAGTAAAGATGGGGGTGGCTGCAGCCCCACTCTAGGATTCTGAGGAAAAGGTCAGAGCTCCCTTCAATTCTTACCCATGGAAGAGCCAGACAGACGCCTTCAAATGTCTTGCTCGATGGTCACTCATCAACTGCGGCAAAGGTTCCATCACTACACTTGGTGTGGAATGCCGCGAATGTGGTCACTAGAAATGCGTGAAGGAGAGTATCAAGGTTTGAATGAAATTGAATTTGACATTAATAATCCAACACTTACTTCAAATATTTATTATGTAACAAATCTACAAAACTTGAAGGTGATACGTAACAAATCTACAAAACTTGAAGGTGATACTTATCAAATCAAAAAGAACCTAATTCAAAATTTTGCTCGACAAAATAATTAAGACAAAGTTAGGTATTTATTTCTCACGATAGTATAGTAGTAGTAACGGTAATTTGTCCCTATCCTGACTAACAGTCGTATCTGCAAAATGCAAATTGTTCCGGAGAGCGTTTTTAGTGTTATATTTTCATCTCTCCCAGCACACGGTGTAAATATATTTTAATATTTTATTTGTATGAATCATTCTTATATATATGTATATATATATATATATATATATATATATATATATATATATATATATATATATATATATATATATATATATATATATATATATATATATATATATATATATATATATATATATATATATATATATATATATATATATATATATATATATATATATATATATATATATATATATATATATATATATATATATATATATATATATATATATATATATATATATATATATATATATATATATATATATATATATATATATATATATATATATATATATATATATATATATATATATATATATATATATATATATATATATATATATATATATATATATATATATATATATATATATATATATATATATATATATATATATATATATATATATATATATATATATATATATATATATATATATATATATATATATATATATATATATATATATATATATATACATATACATAGGTCTATTAGTGATATTTTATTTTCAGTAATTTGTAGACAACAAATCACTAAACTATTCCAAGTTAACGGGAGGTGATACAGTCGAGACCTTTAGTGAGAACATGCGTACAACATATAAACACACATTGGTTGTCCTAACTCGATTTTGCAAAAAAATGTCAGATACGACAGTTAGTCAGCAGGGGGACGGTATGATATAATTGAGAATTTTTTGCGTGGACTTAAGCAAAAAGTGAGGAAACCAAAATACAAGGCAGGGATAGCAAAAAAACTTTGTCGTTTTTTGGTTGAAAATGTGCAAAACGTAAATTTTACCGGCGACCTTCCGCCACTTTAACGTCACTTGACGTTGTTGTCTCATCCAGGCCTTAAAAATTAGGCTTCGCATTCGACCTTAAAATTTAGCACAAACATAAACAAAAACGGCGAGCGACTTTTTACATTAAAATAATCGTCAATCTACCGGTATCTATTGTTGCCTAGCTACCTCAATCAAGTCAGGTATACTTACTTATTTTAGACGTGATACAATTTTTCCCTATTAAAACATTAATTTAGAGATAAAGTGTGATTTAAGGTTACTGGATTTTTCATTTGTAAATTAAAAAAATCAAGAATCTAAATTAATATGTATTTTTTCAATATGCTTTAAATATGTTAGGTTCAATATATTATGGTTTAAAAAAAAACATATATATAAAAATAAATACACGCGATGACTATTTACACTTTTATTATTAGAATACAGTTTTTAATATTTACTAGTTGCATGTAACACATGAGATCCAACTGTCGATAGCGATAGTATGTATAGTTGAAGAATAAGTACCAAACTATAAACCCATAAATACAAATTATTTAATATTTTAAGATATTTGGTATTCTATACAACACATGTACCTAGGTATGTATGTCAAGATAGGATAGTATGGAGGTCAGTCCTTTGATCCTACACAGAATGTGAAAACAGCATGATGGTATGTATGTATGTTTGGAGATTAGTATCAAATTATTAAGTCTTCTTAGATATTGTGAGTAGGCTACTTCCATACAAATTATATGAAACAATGTCGTCACTAAATTCAATTTTTATAAAAATTGTTGAAAAAAATTTGCAATGTGCTAATACAATTCTAATATTTTTTATAGAAAATTAAATTTTCTAGTTGGAGTGTTTCAGCTTTTTTAGATATTTAAAAAAAATTGGAAATATAGGCAGTTAAACTCATAAATTTATCATAAAAAAAATATTTTTCTTAATAAAAAATGTTTGAGTACGGTTTCTGAGATATATGGAAAAATAAATCAAAATTTCAAAAGTTGATAACCCCTGACTGAAACAAAAATTCACAATTCTGAGTATAAAAGTTTTGTAGGCTTGTGATTTTTTATATATTTTAAAATTTTGGGCTCTGTAAATAAAGCGGATCAAAAGTTATAAGGGGGGAACAGACAGACACACACACACACAAAACTCACATAAAATGTTCTACTCCGAATTCTGAGAAAATCCATATATGGGAACATATATGCTGCGAGGCCTCTAGTTGGTGCTATTAGCATGCAAAAAGTCCACTACACCATACAAAATTTTCCTTCGTACTCGCTTCTTGGCTTAATAATGTCGATTCATTAAGAGAATTGAATTCTCATGAACGAATCGACTGTTGGATAAAGTATAAATACAATAACAAGTATATTCAATTGAACCACAACGTGAGAGCACTATAATCGATCAATCCAGCCTGGGCCTTACCCCAGACATTCGTTTATATAAATCTCCCAAATCACGAGGAATGCCGAACTCCTGATTCGTGCATACTCGTATAATGCCTAAAAGCTATACTGATTGACTGTTGTAAGGCGCAACATCTATGTAGGTATATATTACAAAGACACTTCCCGATTAAAACCTAACATGTTATATCTATGTCCATTTGAGTTATCACCAAGTTTTTCTAGTGATAATTAAAAATAAAAAAAAAACATTATTTTTTTTTTTTTTTTTTTTTTTTTTTTTTTTTTTTTTTTTTTTTATTTTTTCAAATTGAAGCTAACAATGTACAAAGAATAGTATATATGTATAAAAATATCAAATATAACAATTATCATCTCCGTACATCAATTATTAGCTTACAATACTATCATGATTTATTACAAAATACAGTCATATATACAAGATACAAAATCATATGTGTGTGTGAGGGTGTATATGTGTGAAGGTGTGTGTGTGTGTATGTGTGTGTATGTGTAAGTGTACATATATGTGTATGTGCATGCGTGCTGTGCGTTAGTGATAATCTTATGAAATTCCTGTTTTTAATTTTTGAGCGAGTTTATGTTTTGTATCACTGAATAGGTCTATGTCAAGGGACTTCTCATATTTTATGTATGTGTTTATAATTCTGTTTATAGTTGAGTTTTTCGCGGCATTAGTTTTGTATAATTTAGGTCGGAAGAGAGTTGTGTGTCTGGAGCGTCTCAATGGTACGTTAAAGTCAATACTCGACAAAAGTTCCGGGCAGTCAATAATATTGTTCAATATGTTGTACAGAAATTGTATATCTTGGCATTTGCGTCTTGATTCTAGTGACGGTGGAATAGGTGCAACAATACTTCGATATGCCAATCTCTTCAAATATTTACGCTGTATTTTTTCTATATTATTAATGTGCACTCGATATTGCGGGTTCCAAATAACAGAGCCAAACTCCAGTGTACTTCTGACTAGTGAATTAAATAATATTTTAAATGTTTGTGGATTTTTGAAATCTTTACTTATCCTAAAAATAAAACCTAATTTTTTATAACCTGCTGTTGTAATTTTATCTATATGTTGTCTGTAATTTAATTTGCTGTCCAAGAATAATCCCAAATCCCGACACAAAGATTTCTTTACTATGTGTTCATCATTTAATGTGTAATCGAAAGTGTGTTTATTAATTTTTCTAGTGTAAGAAATTGAGAAACATTTAGAGGTGTTCAGTTTTAATAAATTTAATCTACAATAAGCTGCAAGTCGATCCAAATCTTCTTGAAGTTTTGCACAGTCAGATATAGTTTTCACACAATTGTAAATTTTCATGTCGTCTGCAAAGAGTGAATAATTAGAGTATTTAAAACAATTTCCAATGTCGTTGACATATACATTAAACAGTAGTGGTCCCAAGTGGGATCCTTGAGGAACTCCAGAACATATATGTGTTATATTTTCAGATGCATAACCCTTTACCACCGTAAGTTGAGTGCGATTAGAAATATAAGATTGAATCCATCTATGAAGATCTCCATGTATGCCAATTTGTAAAAGTTTTGTTATTAGTACATCATGGTTAACACGATCAAACGCTTTTGAATAATCAGTGTAAATTGTATCAATTTGATGTCCTTTATCCATATTATCATTGAGATAATGAGTGAAAACAGCGAGGTTAGATATCACTGAGCGCTTTTTCATAAAACCGTGTTGCTTTTGTGTGATCAATGAAGAAATGCAGGGATAGAGTTGGTCATAGACGATCTTTTCTAATATTTTGCTCAAAATTGGTAACTTTGATACGGGCCTATAATTTTCTACATTATGTTTGTCACCAGATTTGTAAATCGGAGATATTAATGCTGTTTTCCATCTCGCGGGGAAAATACCTTGTTTGAGTGATTTGTTAAACAAATCGAAAACCGGAAAAATTATTTAAATGAAAAGTTATACCTCCTTAATGTCAAACTGTTCCGCCTGTGAAATACTCAAGCCTATGATGCCATATTATTAAAACAGGTTCTGAGATCACTATAAATATTATACAAAAATATTTAAAAACTCATGCACCACCAATTTACTTATTCCTTCATTTCTTAAAAGTTTACTTAACCAATGGTCGCGTTTTCAAATCCTGCTTCGACTATAGTTTGTACTATGCTTAGTTTACGGATGTATGTATGATGATGCATATTGTATTTGTAAGTACTTGTTTCAAGGACAAAATATTCATTAAAAAAGTTATTTTCTTTTAAAAAATGTCGACAAAATATGATATAGGTACTTAAATATTATTAATGCATGCACGGTTAAACAATTTTTTTTTTAAATATTATTTTGTGTTAAGTTAGTTATTAGGGATATCAAGATTTGTTCGAAAAATATGCTCGAACTTGTGCAGTGAAGAGTATAGTATTGATCACAACCCGCTCGTTATTACTGACGCAATTGTCGTTAAAAAGATTACGACGATATTTTTGCTGAATAACAATTGCAAACATAAACCTACAAAATGTATTATCGATTGTACAAACAAAGTGATGATAGTCTGACCTGGGCAAAATCAAAAAAGCTGACACAAAAAAGGGTCGATTGAGGCCATATATAGTTCATAGGTATATAACGAATACATACATACATACATACATACATACCATCACGCCATGTCCCTTACGGGGTAAGCAGAGAGAATTGAGCGCCATACTTCTCTATTTTTGCACACATTTCTGGCTTCCTTTACATCCATGCATCGTCTCATACATGCTCGTCGATTGTTCAAACTTTTTATGTTTCCTTCTTTCAAAATATCATTCACATGGTCATGCCATCCCTTTCTGGGGCGACCTCTGCTATTCACTCCATCTCTTGAACCCATGTATATTTTTTTGGTCAGTCGTTCATCGTTCATTCTTTCTATATGTCCAAACCACCTTAAAGCATTCACTTTCATTTTACATATAATATCCTTCTTTAACTTGCATTCTCTCCTTATGTCCTCATTTTTTATTCTATCATATATCGTTCTATTACATACTCTTCTTAGTGATCTCATTTCTACAGCATACAACCAGAGATGAAAATAGTATTTTTCGTACATCGACATGTATGTTTTAAAGAAAATATAGAAAATAAAAGATTGTAGAGGTATACTTGGAGTGTTTACACTTGACCGCATTCAGGCTATGAATTCGATCAAGCGTTGTGGTAGCAAAACTGGAGCTCTATTGGTTGCTATATACATTTTGAAACGATCATGTTAATGTTAAGTTAAAGGCTATTTCAAAAAATATATTTACATATATAGGTATTTTATACGTTAAGCGAAAACTTCGGACCCCATTTTAAACAAACAAAGGCGCACATGGAGGAGTTACAGATTTGGCATAGAAAGTTCATAATATAAAATTACATAATTCATTATACATAATATGTTTCAAATACATTGAATTAAATAAAGAAATATTTCACGTGAAACAATCGATTGTTTACTTGTTTACCAATGACAAACTCAGTTGTATTGTATTAAAATACAGAACATGTTAAAGAATAATACATCATATTTTATTTTATTTAGGTATTTTATTTTTTGAATCCTTACGATTTAGTTGTATAACAATAGGTGTATTAATGTGACAAAATATTAAATATGTATGGATCCCACTAAGGCGAAACCTGAAGCCTTTGTATGTCAGAAACACAATCGAAATAGAAAAAAGTTTTTTTATATGTGCATACCAGTAAAATATAGCTTTTTTCAGTCACCAACAGACTCAGATCCACCGTGGTGAATAGGTTGGAATATTAATATTTAGTAAAACATGAATAATC
This sequence comes from Molanna angustata, assembly GCA_963576475.1. Taxonomy (NCBI): domain Eukaryota; kingdom Metazoa; phylum Arthropoda; class Insecta; order Trichoptera; family Molannidae; genus Molanna; species Molanna angustata. The sequence goes on from OY754965.1 coordinate 9,854,112, forward strand.
ATGAGCCATCCCCAAAAGATCCATAAGAATCAACAACATAACTACAAATACACAGAACAGTTACCTCTACACTAGCAGATCAGATGTATTTGGAAATTTCTCATCTTGCATCCATTTTTCACCTATTTCCTAAAGGTAGTTTGCTTTTTATACTTACATTCGATGGCAAAATATTGAATGTTGACATTGTGCAATTCTCTGTCTCTACTCTAAAATATCCACTCGATCTTCCTCGACTAACAGAAGCATTTGCTACAAAGTAGTTTGGATGTTTGTTAATAAATTTAAGCAGTTTTCAATAAATAATTTCTTTACCGGTAATAGCTTGCTTTCAGAAAACAACAATTGTGTGGGAAATCTTCTTGGCTTCCCGTCCATAATTTTTGTCACCAGTTTCTGCAAAATTTCAAGTCATTGCAAGTGTGAATCATATGCTCCTCCCCGACAAATGAGTCCTTATGTCAATATGGACTGTACCATCTCAGAATAAACCATTCTAGCACAGGATTTTTCTTTCATCCAAATGTATTTCAATTCAACAAAAAACACTGCGATAGAACAGATACTCTAATAGGTATTTGAAAGAAAATCAATATCATCCTGTTAAACGTCAATTTATTTTACCGAAAATACGATTTGCAAATCTCCTTTGAACATTTCTTTTTTTACAAAATACTCCAATAATATTGTCGTTGCTACCTAAGATACATCAAAGAAATGTTCGATAAAATAAAAGAAATTGGTAAAAAGAGATACCTAATAATTTTGCTATTCAAACGTTTTTTTACGTCATCTTTAGCTCAATATTAATATGATTTAAAAAATATAATATTTCTTACCAAAAAAAAAATATTTACATTCAAAACGGTTTAAAAATATAATGACAGCGCAGATTTCTTCAAGACTTGATATTTTTGAGTCACAATTTTCTACTCCAACGATTTCTTTAAATAACCTTTTGATAAAATATGATTTATTCAAAATACGTTAAATGAATTATGGCTTAAAATAATGCCTCTACTCTTTTCTAGAATCATCTTTTTTGGTGACCCTTAGGAGCTGGGTAAATCTAAAATTCAACAGACAATATACCAACTCACATACTTCAGAAATGTGGTTCGTCACACATTTCTGGTTGTTGCCTTTTGATTTGAGACTAGACTTGTGTGTGGGTATAGGTACACGCATTTGTAGTGCTTCTTATAATAAGCTTATACACACCGCCGCACCTGTCGCTGGTTAAAATTGATTTAGAAATTATAACATAACAAAACAGTTCGGCAACAGATCGAATGATTATAGAGTGCACGGAGACGGGCAGAATTTTAGACTTCAGGAATGGGTTTGGGGTCCTTAGGAGGTAAATATCCCAAAAGTATCTGATCCAGAAAGGTGAGTTGAAGAAAGGGGAGGGGGGGGGAGTGCCTTAAAATTTGCCTTTTAGTTTTTTGCTTATAACTCTAAAACTATACTAAGTTTAGTTTGTCGATCGACAATTCTTGATAGAACTCCATTGTACGTTGATATGTTATAAAAATATAAAAATACTTGGTTAATGTTCTATTATATTTATTGGATTATTGACGCGTTTCGTGCAAAGCACATCGTCAGAATAATGCTCTACAAGACTGAGACTAGTGGTTATATACAAAATTTACATGACAGGTGTATAAAAATGTTGGTTTTTGAACGGTTGAAAAGAAGTTATATAATGCAAATGAATCTATACAAATCTACGTTTTAATACAAGTTGTATTAAAACGTAGATTTGTATAGATTCATTTGCATTATATAACTTCTTTTCAACCGTTCAAAAACCAACATTTTTATACACCTGTCATGTTAATTTTGTATATAACCACTAGTCTCAGTCTTGTAGAGCATTATTCTGCCGATGTGCTTTGCACGAAACGCGTCAATAATCCAATAAATATAATAGAACATTAACCAAGTATTTTTATATTTTTATAACATATCAACGTCTAAAACTATAGGTTCTAGAGAATAAAATATTCTAATTTATTCGAAAGTTGACAAAAATTTCTAAGTTTTTTATTTAGTACAATAAAGACTCCAACTTTTTGAGAATGTATTAAAAATTATTTCATGTACCTACTTGTACATAAAGATTTTATGACTCCGTTTTACACTAAAAAGATTCTTAGTAATTTTAAATAATATATTTTCTTTGAATATGTAAACTTTAAATCATCACGACGCCGCGCCGACCGCCGTGATACAGTTGGTAAGCCGTTTTGTTTCTATGCAGGCGTCCTGGGTTCGATTCCCAGCAGAGGAGAAATTTATTTGAATTCATTTCTCTCGCAAATATTGCTTCTCTTGGCTGGAAACACTGGTTGGTTGGAAGAAATTGACATTTGGCAATAAACTCGCCACTTGCGCAGGGTGCAAGAAAGTGTTTATTATTATTATTATTATTACATTTATAGTGTACATATCTATTTGGTAAGCTTCCGTCGCCTCATTTACATTCATTCTTCCAGTCAAGCTCTTTGCATTCATTATACATATTCGGTTCATCCTTAATATACGTATTTTCCTGCATCTTTTATACTGTCTTTGAATTTTATGTTATGTTCTTATTAGATACGTCGTAAAATGTTAATTCATTTTTCGACAACGTATAAAAAAGTCATATGTATATAATGGAGTGTATTAAGCAAATTAAATCGTTGTTCTGTAAAAAGAGAAATTTATTATTAAAATAATTATAAAATACAATAAAAGTAATAATAACATAAACATAAATAAATAATAATGATAACAAATACACGAACGAGAGGAAGGATAATGAAAGAGTGATTCTGGCTGGAGATCTAAATGGATGGGTGGGTGTCCGTAGGAAAGATTTCGAGTCTGTCCTCGGCCCCCACGGCGATATTAGAGTGAATGACAATGGAAAGAGGCTACTAGAAGTGTGCACGGAAGGGAATTTATTTGTGGCGAACTCAGTATTCAGCCACAAAAGAGTGCACCAGTATACATGGGAAAGAGGGAATGAAAGGTCGATTATTGATTATGTATGTGTTGACACCGCACTAAGGAAAGCGACAGTGGACACTAGAGTGTATAGGGGCGCGGAGCTGGAGACTGATCACTACTTGGTGATATCAAGAATTGATCTGTTCACCGGCTGGCGCTCTAAAACCCACCGAAGTGAACCACCGAAGCGAACCAAAGTTGAAAGGCTGCAAAATGAGAGTGTAAGAAATGAATATGGAAAAAAGACTGGAAACGAACTTCTTAGAGCAACACATAGTAGAAAAAATATGGAAGACGCATGGACGACCCTGAAAGAGACCGTGTGCAAGACAGCGAAGAATGTCTGTGGTGTTGCTAAAAGAGGTGGAAAGAAAGGCGACGCATGGTGGAATGAGAAAGTTAAGTTAGCTGTGGGTGAAAAGAAAAAAGCATGGATGGAATTAATAGCTGCGAAAGGATCGGATAGTGAAGAGAGAGCAAAAGAGAAGTATAAAGTGTGCAAGAAACTAGTAAAAGACACCGTAAAAAGAGAAAAAGATCGTGTGAAAGAGAAAGAAAGCCTGAAAATAGCCAACGACTTTCCTGGAAACATGAAAATGTTCTGGAAAGGCGTAGCGAAAAGGAAAAATGGAACTGTGAAAGCATTGCAAGGAATTAATGATAAAGACGGAAAAATAATTATGGATGAAGAGGGCGTGAAAGAACGATGGAAAGAATATTTCATGGAGCTATACGATAGCGGTATAAGCGGGGGCGTGACTCAGAGAGCATGGCAAGTAAGTGAAGACGAAAAAGATGAAATTACGCGAGAGGAGGTGCTTGAAGCAGTAAAACACGCGAAAGCGGGAAAAGCTGCCGGATATGATAGTATATCAGCTGAACTTATAAAATATGGCGGCGAGCAGACGTTGGAGTGGTGCCACTCTCTTTTCAACTTGTGTTGGGAAGCAGGACGCACTCCTGCGGACTGGAGAAATGCAGTCGTGGTACCTTTGTATAAAGGTAAAGGATCGAAACTCGACTGCAAAAACTATAGAGCCATAAGTTTGTTAAGCTCAGTTGGTAAAATGTACGCAAGGATCCTGGATCAAAGAGTACGAAAGGTTACTGAATGCAAGATATGGGATGTCCAAGGAGCGTTTGTGGGCGGCAGAGGATGTATAGACCAAATTTTTTCTCTACGAATGGTCACAGAGAAGGTTCTGGATAAAAACCAGAAACTGTTCTGTGCCTTTATAGACCTAGAAAAGGCCTATGATAAAGTTGTTAGAGAGAAACTATGGGATATACTATCAGCGTATGGAGTGAAGAGTAAGCTGATACGCGCAATCGCGTCATTATATGAGAACAGCGAAGCATGTGTTCGTGTCAACGACACAGTAACATCGTGGTTCTCGATAAATAATGGCGTTAGACAGGGATGCGTTCTGTCTCCATGGCTCTTCAACCTGTACATTGACTTCTGTATAAGAGCCCTTAAGGATGAAAGCAAGGGTCTGAAACTGAGTAATGTAATAGTGCGTGATTTGATGTATGCAGATGACAAAGTACTGTTAGCTGAAAGTATGGAAGAGTTACAATATCTTGTAACCATGGTATATGAAGGATGCATAGAGAACGGTCTGAGAATGAATGCCAGCAAATCAAAGGTAATGGTCTTTGAAAAGAGTGAAAGCAGAACAGCGTGTAAAATAAGAGTAGAGAATGAATGGCTCGAGCAAGTCGACGAGTATGTATATCTGGGAAGCATGTTTCAACGGAATGGACGACCTGATAAGGATATCGAAAGAAGAGTTATGGCAGGAAACAGAGTGAATGGAGCACTGAGACCAGTTATGAATGATCGCAACATATCAAAGGCTGCCAAAGTTGCCATTCATAACGCTATCTTAGTGCCGACATTGACGTATGCAAGTGAAACCTGGACATGGCAGAAGTCGCACGAAAGCAGAATAAATGCTGTTGAAATGAGATCGCTAAGAAGAATCTGCAATAGAACGATGTATGACAGGGTAAGAAATGAGAACATAAGGAAAGAATGTAAGATGAAGAAAGATATCATTAATAGAATGAAAGTGAACACACTGAGATGGTTTGGCCACATGGGTAGAATGAATGAGGAACGCCTGACGAAGAAAATATACAATGCGGATAGGAATGGATTGAGAGGCCGGGGCCGCCCAAGAAAGGGATGGCACGACCATGTGAACGATATTCTGAAAGACGGAAATGTTAGAAGCATGTACAATAGACGAACATGTATGAGACGATGCATGAATGTTGACGAGGCGATGAATGTGTGCCAGGATAGAAAGATATGGCGTTCGGTTCTCTCTGCCTACCCCGTAAGGGACATGGCGTGATGGTATGTATGTATGTATGTAATATAATTTTACCTGTAAAAAGAGAAACGACATTAAATGCTTTTAGTTCCTCCTTTTTAGAATCTTAACTGTCACTTTAAAACAAATATAAAACTAAAACTTTAATATAGAACCAATTCAAATAAAAATGAAATAAGTACTTCTAGGTGACATCTATGTAAGTACTTGTTTTACATCTTCCCCCCCCCAAAAAAAATATATAAAACAATACTACTTAATTAATATAATTTTTATACAAAACAATACTTAATTTTTCATTGGCTAATACAATTTTTTTTTCTATATATTTAATCAATAATTGGAACAAGTTTTGTGATATGAAAAAGGTTTGATTCTGATTTCTTGTGACCTGTATCTATTCTGTATATTGAGTTTGAAATTTTTTCTAAAATTTTATATGGTCCAATTTTTAATTCATCCAATTTTTTTCTGTTTAATCGATTTCCGTTTTCAACAAATACAGAGTCTCCGATTTTTAATTCGCATTTTGTCCTGTTTTTGTCGAAATGTTGTTTATTATAATTGTGTGATTTTATCGTATTTTTAAGGCAAGTTTTCGATCTTGGAATAAATCATTAAGTGTTTTTTCCTGTTTTAATTCATCTGGCAAAATAGTAATATTTTTTCCTTCTAATAAATATTTAGGGGCAAATCCAGTTACTGTGTGTTCTGTTGTATTATATCTTAGGATACATTCATGTGCTATTGTCGTCCAGGCCAATTTTCCTTTCCTTTCATTTACCTTACATCTTATTTTATTAACGATTGTTTGGTTAAGCCTTTCATTCAGGCCATTTGAAAAAGGTGCATTAACTGCGGTGAAGACAATGGGTATATTCTCATTACTTAAAAAGTTTTTAAAATCTTTTGAATTTATTCCCGGATATTGATCCGATAGAATCATACCAATTTTATTTCCTTGCATCGCTTTTCGAACAAGGTTTATAAAGTCACTCGAACTTTGACTTTTTGAAGTCAAAATATAGGCATACCTCGTGAAATGATCTACAAGAAGATGTAAGTATGTCTTTGTAGAACGTGAGCCACCAAATCCACCAATTGTATCTATAGACATTATCTCAAATGGGTAAGTTGCAGGACCTAAATGAGACATAAGTCCAAATTTATATTTTCCTCGAGATTTGTTTTTTATGCATATTTCACATTTTTCGCAGATTTTTTTAATATTATCAGTTAAATTTTTTGCTGTGTAGAATGGTATAATTTTATTTTGCATTTGTTTTGTTCCTATATGACAGTAAAGATAATGTATATTTTCTATAAATTTTTTACTAAATTCCTCTGATAGTATTATTTTTTCTTTTTTTCCAATTTTTTTGTAGTATATTTCATCTTTCAATTTTAATTTATTTTTATTATTTTTCAAATCTTCATTATTTTTCTGATCATTTTGTATATCCCCTAGTTTTATTAAGTTTACGATTCTTAAATTTTCTTCCTGATTTTCATGTGGTTCTAACACCGGATTTCTGCTTAAACAGTCTGCTTCTAAATTGTATTTTCCTGGAGCGTATATTACTTCAAAGTTAAATTGAGATAGATAATAAGTTAATTCTCCTAGTTCTTCATCTGTTCTGGCTTTTATATTCATTCTTTCTAGTGGTTTATGGTCTGAGTATACCGTGAATTTTTTTCCTATGAGCCAATGTTGCCAGTATTTTACTGTCTCCTTTATTGCTAAGCATTCCAAATATATTGCCTTTTTCTTTTTTTGAGTTTCATTTAATTTTCTCGAAAAGTATGCACATGGTTTTTCTTCTCCATTTTTTTGTGGTTGTTTCAAGACAGCTCCTATGCCCTGTATACTCGCATCTGTGTAAATATTTATTGGCAAATCTGGATTATATATTGTTAAAATAGGTGTTGAACAAAGTAATGTTTTAATTGTTTAAAATGATTCTTGACATTTTTCTGACCAAATAAATTTTTGTCCTTTTCTCAACAAATTATGTAAAGGGTCTAAAATAATTGATATTTTTGGCACATATTTAGCATAAAAATTTATTTTTCCTAAAAATTGGCGCACATTTTTTTGTGTTCTCGGAAGAGGAAATTTTTTTATAGCAATTAAATTATCTTTTAATGGACTTATTGTGTTATTCTTGATTATATGGCCTAAATACTTCACCGAATTTTGTGCAAAGTTGCACTTGGAAAATTTCAATCTAAAACCTTCTTTCAAAATTGCTTTTAATAATAATGATAAGTGATTAATGTGTTCTTCAAATGTTTTTGAAAAAATCAATATATCATCTATATAATTCACTGTGAAATCTGATAGTTTATGTTTCCTTATAATGCTACTTAAAATTCTTTGGAAAATTGCTGGTGAAGTTTTTAAACCAAATGGTAAACAGGTCCACTGAAAATGACCTTCTTGTGTAACAAATGCTGTTTTTTTTTTATCTTCAATTTTCAAAGGAATAGACCAGAATGCCGAGTTTATGTCCAATGTTGAAAAAAATTTACATTCTCTCGTTTTAACCATTAAATCCTCGATCAATGGGAAAGGTTGTGACTGAGGAATTATAATTTTATTTAAATCACGAAAATCTATACACAATCTTGATCTTTTTCCGTCTTCTTTTTTATATGCCAAAGTCACCGGTGCCGCGAAAGGACTATATGACTCTTCTATTAATTTGTTTTTTAACAAATTGGATACCTGTTGTTCTATTTCTTTTTTATCTTCAATAGTGCATCTATACGGTCTTTTACTACAATATTTATCTATTAATAAATCAATATGTGCTTCATATCCTTTTACCATACCTATATCATATTTATCTTTAGCAAAGAGTGATCTATAATTATATATCAATTCATCTATTTTAGACTGTTGCTGGAGGTCTAGATGATTTATTGAAATTTCAAAATTGTCTACTTCTATATGTTCATTAAAGTTTATTTTATATTCATCATTACTTTCATCCTTTTTCTTTTTTATTATATCCAAATATTTATTATTATTAATATATGAATATTTTTTTTCTTCCATTTCATTACCTGAGAACCCAGGAATTATTTTTTTATTATTTTCATTATCTACTTTGTCATTCTCGTTTTCTTTTATAAGGCTTATGTATTTTTTTTGAGTAATTTCTAATTTTTCATTTTGCATTAACTTGAAATTTTCTATGCAATCTAATCCAATCAAGAAATCATAATCGAAATTGTCTTTATCCATAACAAAAACATTTATGTTTTTCTCAATATCAAAAATCTTAATCTTTAAGGTTACAATACCCATAGTTTTTTTCACACCATTAATCGTTTTTAAATTAATATTTTTCTTATTATTATTTATTTGATTATGTTTCAAGCACAATAATCTCGAATTGATTAAAGATACATTTGATCCTGAGTCATAAATTCCCCAGATTCTTAAAGTATCATTTATTAACAATTTAGTTTTGATTAATGGTGTAATTATAAGTTTTTTGGATCAATTTCATTTAATTCTGTTTCTAGTTCAGAGTTATTAACATTTCTTATATTATATTCTCTTTTATTTTCATCATTATTTTTGTTTTGGAACCAACATGATGATTCGGGATGATAACGAATTCCCTTATTTTGTCTTTCACAAATCCTGCATGGTTTGTCTCTGATATAATTTTTTTTTATTATATTTTGAATACTAGTCTTTTTTTCTGAATGATTTTTATTTGCTAAATTTTCTAAACCTCTAATGTTATTAAATAAATCACTAGTTTCCTTCATGTTGTTTCTATCAATTTTATCAGATATAATATTTGGTAGTCCCGTAGCAATCAGCTCAATAAGAGTGCATTTATCTATCGATTTATTTATTTCCAATAAAAGTCTTTCTTTTTTTAAAGCATATTCTAATAATGAGCCTTGTAAATATTTGAATGACATTGCATACCTGATTGGTGTCCAACCTTTGTCTGCATAAGTTTTACAAAAGTTATCTTTCCATGTTGACCATTCTGAGTTTACAGTATATTTTATAAGCATTGACCTGTACCAGTCAAGACATGACTCATCCAGAAATAACCTAAGTGTTTCAATTTTCTTAATATCTTCTTCAATTCCCAAACGAGTACATTCACTTTCAAAAATAGTTATCCATTGTGATACGTTAGAAGTTTTTGTCGTAAAATTTTCTATAACAAAATTAACTGCTAATTTTTTTATATTATTAGGTTTACAAATATCTTTTTTAGCTATAAAATTTTCATTAATTTTTGTCTCCTGTATTTTATTTTGTGTAATTTCCTCCAAATATATATTATCAAACTGTAAGTTACCATCTTCATCTATGTATGTTTTTTGTAACTCATCTATTAACGTTATCCAAACTCTTCGTACTTGATACCTTTTTGTTATACTTCTTTTTACTTTAATAAAGGCACTTGTTTTTATTATTTCTTTGTGATTGCTCACTGGTTGTAGATCTTCTGGTATGGCATAAACCTTGTTATCAGTTGTGGTGATTGAGATTATATTATAAACATTTGTTTTTCCATCAATTCCAGGTAATATTTTAAATTCAAAATGAAGTTTCACCATTTTATGTATATTGATTTTGTCGTTAAACAATAATGTCGTTTTATAATGGAGTGTATTAAGCAAATTAAATCGTTGTTCTGTAAAAAGAGAAATTTATTATTAAAATAATTATAAAATACAATAAAAGTAATAATAACATAAACATAAATAAATAATAATGATAACAAATATAATTTTACCTGTAAAAAGAGAAACGACATTAAATGCTTTTAGTTCCTCCTTTTTAGAATCTTAACTGTCACTTTAAAACAAATATAAAACTAAAACTTTAATATAGAACCAATTCAAATAAAAATGAAATAAGTACTTCTAGGTGACATCTATGTAAGTACTTGTTTTACATGTATTATAGTAAAGTTGGCTTTATAAATAATATAGGACGCTTTTTGAGAATAAACAATGTTGTTACTCAACAAAATACTTGTATATTTTTATCTCTGGGGAAATCAACGTCACAAACAAACAGAAATTGAGAAAATAACTCTTGTCAACTCGCTTCCATCAATTCGAATAACACATTTCCATACTGTTTGAAAACAATATACCTGAATAAAATAATGCCCTTAAGAAAGAAATAGGTACCTTATTAATTAAGGATTGACCTAGGTTTGACATATTCTATTCTAATCTATTTTATTTAAGGCAACTCACCCATGAGGATGATTTGTACCAAAGCAAAAACAATGTATTATTTTTAAACAATCGATCGTTTTACAATACAAATTAATATCATTAGTAGAAATAAATTTTGAATATAAATTAATATCATTGATGAAAATGAATTTTGAAATTTTCATGTTTATGTACGGAGAATTTAATGAAAGGAGGTGTGAAATATTGGCAGGTAGTTGGACGTTTAAATATGCGTATAGGTCATATTTATGGTGTGTAGAACATTCGAAGAAAAGGCGGTCGAGTGTTTCCACTTCCTCTCCACACGAACAAACTGGACTATCTTTGATATTACCTAATCTTATAGAGATGTTTGGCTATTAAACAATGACAAATCCTCATACGGCTGATGTTGGATATAGCTCTCTTTGACATATTATGTCTTTAGTGTTTGCATTATTTCTTAATAGCTGGCGTTATCATCATCATTATTATTGGCAATAAAGCCCTGTGTAGGCCCTGGATTCCTCCAGAATCCTTTTTCAACCGTCCCTGTCCTTCTCTGCTCTCCTCCAGTTTGTTATTCCGATCGCCCTTATGTCGTCTTCTGTATCATCCAGCCATCTTAGCTTGGTCCTGCCTCTGCTTCTTCTGCCCTCTACATTGGATTTAAGAACCTTTTTGGGCTTGGGGTAGGTTTGTAGTTGTGAAAATTGGCGTTAATATCTCGAAATAATTTTAAAACAGTAAGTTCTTCATTTTATATTGAAATCATCATCATCATCTCTACAACCCAGGTCGGGTTTTGGCCTTCTTTAGAGTTGGCCTCCATGATTGGTGGTTTTGCGCAGCACCACGCCAGTTCTGGTATAAGTATAATTCGCCTCCTTGCTATATGCATCTGGATACCTATGCTATGAGCATCAACCTCCAAAGCTTCCTTCTTCCCCTGGTGTTCCATTCTTTGTACATGTCCGGCCCACCTAAGTATCTCAATCACTGGGGATGATGGTATCTTTGTAAAGATCATAGAGCTTCTGGTTGAATCTGATGCGCTACTCTTCTTTGTCGCAAATCGAGCCATATATTCTTCGTATCACATTCCTTTCGAAAGCCTGGAGAGTTTTCTCGTCAAGCTTACTTATTTTCCAGCATTCCGATCCATACATTAGTGTTGGTCGAATAAGCATTTTATTTATTTTTCATTGGAAAATAACATTGAATGCATTTTTATACATCTAGATATACCTAATATAATGTACATATGTAAATTAATAATAATACAATTAAATACTTAATACTAGATGAGATAATACTTTATACTATATAAATTTGAAAAGAAATATCTTTGAAACATGTATCCTCCCATTGCTAATATATGGATTGGAAACAATGACACTAACTGCCAACACAATATACAAATTGAAATGTACGCAACGAGCTATGGAACGGCAAATGCTAGGGATGAGCCTCCGGGATAAAATAAGAAATGAAGAAATCTGACGCCAAAAAAACATACATGTTTGACATAGGTGGAAACACTGTTGTCATTCGTCATCATGGTGCCAAGATACACAAACTCATTGACAGTTTCGAAGATCTTTTCATCAATTTGTATATTTGGGAGTTTCTGACGCCCATATATTGGCATGTATTTGGTCTTTGCCTCGTTGACTTATACTTCCATGTTTTTTGCTGACAGCCAGGGCTCTGAAGGTATTTTCAAGCTCGTTTTCTGAGCGAACAGGTTCGTGAATTGATAAAGATAGCCAGATGGCATATTATGGGAAGTTGCAAAATCAATTTATCTTGTGCCATTATACTAGTTTATGAGTGCTAGCTATGCTTCCCAACGATTGATATATGTGCAGTATACAAGTTCTCCTTCTATCTTTGCATAATAGTACTTACTTACTTTCCGTGTCCAGATTCATCAAATAAAGAACTTCCAGTAGTTGGCCACATGTACGGCCCGGTTATTTGCGCCAATTAGGTCCTCCCGCGCGCATGTCTCTCCGACTTTCGGACATATCATAAGGTGTTGGTGGTCCTGTATATCCCCGCACTCGCAGGTATCGTCTTCCTTGTAGCCCCATTTTTTGAGGTTACTATTGCAGCGCGACAACCCAGTAAATAATGCATAATAGTATTCGGTATATATTTGATATCATGGTTCGGGCAATCTCTATTTTTCTGTGAGAGCTTAGAAGGTTTCTTTTTCGGTATCGCTTCTCTCTTCAGTGGGTGCGTGGGCATTAATGATATTGTAATTAAATAATTTTCCTGATATTCTAATTTGTGATATCTTATAGTCCACTACAGTTAATACAATGACCAGATGCTTAATTAATGCATGCTCTTTCTCGTGACAGCTGTAAAATAAAGTGCATTCACGCTTCTCAATTGTTCTCTTTCCCAACCATGTATCTCATCTAAATAGCAATTACATATGTCTGTTTTATATTTTCCGTCTTGATTTTAAAGGATTCTTAGGGTTCCAGCGTGATCTAGAGACGATACATTACAAAGGGCAAGTTCAAAATCATTATTCTTATTTCATTTGCAAGTTCGGTTCAGGGTCAGTCTGGTTTCTTCTCTATTAGATTTAGTAATGATTATAGCTTTTACAGAGTAAGGTCATTAACCCCATGCCCAAACCCCATCCTGGAAGACCAGGGTTTTTCTGGTGGGGTACGGTTGTGTGGATCCTGAGACTTACCATTTACCCTCTTGCTATCAGCTATGGCCTGCACTGAACGGTGAGGCCCCATTGCCCTGGATTCGCGACGTTGACGAGTCGGACTAGTCAGCGTGTTGCTGATGTTCTAGGAACTGGGCATTTCACTTTTTTTTTGCCTCACATTTTCAGCAATATATAAGACGTTTATGACCCTACTAACAATTCGAACCCTATTGAAAAACTTAAGTATAATAATGTGTATTTCCACAATTCGAGATCGTAGAAGGACGTGTTGGAAAGGCATACATGTTTTAATCTAACAAAAGAGGAAGATTATACTATCCAAAATCTGGAATGAGAAAGGATGTCAATGAAAAGGATAACTAATGTATATTACGAAAGTGCACAAAGCGATCACGAGGATCATAAGTGGGAAGTCTTAAACGATGCATGTACAATATACATTTATACCTGAAGTTTTACTGAAGTAATAAATTATTCGGGTTTTATCTATAACCACTTGAAAATGCCTTTACCAAGAGAAAAGGTCGTTCTGTTTAAAACTATCAAACATTTTTGAAGAAAAACTTTTATTTAAAAAATACACTGAATCTCTTTTTTAACCTTCATAAAAGTCAATCATATGTATGTCATTGGTACAAAAATACCAAAATTCAGTTAATATTAGTGTTATTTCAAATAAACTCAAAATGGATATTGTCACAAAGAATATACCCACATACACTATAATATGCCAAAATATTAGTCACGCCCAAGAACATTCATCTTTCTTTATTATTTCCTGAAACTAATGACTCATTCAAAGGCTTTTTCGGTTCGAAAAACACAGAAAATAAATCTCTTCGAATATTGTCGAAACGACATTTTTTCCAATCCTTGATCTTCTGACCTAGAAACAAGTTCATAACTTCTTTGTATTTCATATTCTCCATTTCAAACAAACGACTGACTTGAGACCAACAATAAACTCTCCACTTCATAAATTTACTTACTTTTATTTACTACTTTTTTCAATCTATGGATACATTTTCATAATAATAATAGGTAATAATTTAAATTTATAAAGCGCCGTTTAGTGATACAAGATCACTCCAAGGGCGCTGTAGCTTATTTGTTGGCTCTACGAAACAACTCAGTCTTAAGAAGTTTACCGAAGGTGTCAATATTAGGAACTCACAAAAATATTGTGGTGTGGATGAGTTCGTATGTAATTTCCAGTATTCAGGAATTCTACAAATTAGAAGCTGTCACAGTAAAAATATTGAAGGTTACAGATATTATTTCGTTATTGAAAGAAGTAACACTACACAATATGTACTAAGTTGAAATGAACACTTGATACGAACTTTTTTTTTAAATAACAATAAAATTACTTTGTATGGAATGGACTACTATATTTGATGAAAATTTGCAATATTTGATGATCAATATTCGAGAATACGATTTAGTATGATTATTCCAAATTATACCATTTCACAATACTTGCTGGTACTGATATTTTTATTAAACAATTTAAAGTCGTATAATTTGTTGAAATATATGGATCATAATTTTACTTATTCATTTAGCTTTGTTGAAACAATTAAGCCTTAGATCTATAGTTTAGGTAAACTTGAAGCTCGCTAAGTAAGGCACAATATCCATAAAAGGCTCCAGAAACCGCACTAATTGCTTACTGAAACCACAATTGAACGAAGTTACAAAAGGCTTACTTCAATGGTTAGTTTGTTCTCATATTTCAATACATTTATAGTGTTGAAATAATGAAATGATACATAAAATTATGTTTTAATATTTTTACACAATAATATAGGAACATAAATTTCACACATTCACATAGACACTATTTCACACATTGATAAATGTCATCAATTTTACACTTTCACAAATTTTACCCAAATCACAAAATTTACCTAAGAATTATTTTACACATATTTCAAATTGTCAATACTAACGGTTTTTAATGTGTAGAACTCCATTATACTAGGTATTTATTTATTTATTTATGTAAAATACTGTACACAATGGCGTGTTTATTGCCACAAGGCAATTTCTTCCAACCAACCAAGTTATGCATTAATAAAAAAAATTATTACGGTTCTAAATCCGAATGAATTCGACCGAATTCGTTCACCTAAGCACAAGCAATTATTTGCTTATTCTAGGGAACGTAGAAAGATGTATATGAACTTGTTTAACAAGGACATTTTCATTTATTGTTCAAAAAAAAATGTATATTTTCCTTACAATAGGAAGATCGTTTCGGCTGACTAGGCCTTTATAAGGTCGTCCTATTATAAGGAAAATATATATGAAGAACCAAACTCATTTTTTTGATTAAGAAAAAACCTAGTAACTATATTACATATTCACAAATTTTACACAATCACATAGGAACACAAATTTTACACATTCACATAGAACTATTTTACACATTCACGAATTTCATCAATTTTACACACACGTGGGAAATATTTCAACATTTGTGAATCGCCACAACAGTATCCAGAATGGTATGTTTTGACAAATTTAATATCTCAATAGAGACGAAGCGAGAAAGTATATTTATAGGCGAACCGGGAAATCAGGCACCTACAGGGACCTGTCACAGGCAGGTTTATGTTTCAATTTGAGTGCTAGAGCAACCCACACCAATTATTCAGCTAGATTATTATTCAGGTGATTGAGTCATTGAAAAGATTACTAAATCACCATCTATCAATTGAAAATGAAACTCATTTCTAAGGCCATGTTGTTCTATAGGTTTCATATGTATTAATAATATTTGAAAGTACTTAATAATATAATCGCAATTATATTATGTTTTATAATAAATTTTCCATAATATATTATTTCAAAATTTTGGAGCGAAAATCATATTAACGTACAACTAGTTTTGAGATCACATAAATCCCCCAGAAATATCTTCAAGATGGGATCGGCTGCTGAAAGATTCGTTAAGTGGGGGACTGCTGCCAACGTACCTATTTTTCAAATTGATATACCATCATTATTTCTAATCAAATCGTTTTGAAAAAAGTAATTTAGATAGTTTGGGTATTAATAAAGAAAAATAAATCTTAACTTTTTGATAATGTTCTGTATAATTTCTTGAAAAAAAAAATAATGGCATACCCCGATTTTCAACGTTTGTGTTATATTTTCAATAAACTATACGGCGTAGTTCAATAAATATATTTTTTTAAATTAAAGAATGTGGCGCGATTACCAATTGCGCTACGGAGCTGCGCTACGCCTGCAGACGCCATCTTGCCCTGCGCCGTACGTGCAGCTCAGCACCTTTATAAGGAGGACCACAGAGCTCCCCTAGCTATACGCTTATCATCCAGACCTCGGGGCTCGTCTTCACGCTGCCCGATCGCTCGCCGTCGATCAAACAGTCCGCGTTCTAAATTTATATTGTATTAAATATTGTCTATACCTATATATCAATTATCGATCAAATAATCATCATTGTATAACTGTAACCAATAAAATAGTAAGTTAAATTTCCTGTTGTATCTTTTAATCTGTCATCTATTTCTACCTGAGTTGCATTCAAATATTTAGTAATCTTTTGTATACGGTATCGCAGATGCTTGGTCGATCAATCTGTAGCCCAGCTGTCGGGACTCTCCGAACAGACGGTATCCAGGTTCGAACCAGGCAGGTGAGATATCGTTTAGTTGTATGTAGCCAAAGGCGGACAGACAGGTTATACCTACACGTCCAACAGACCGACCTTACCACCTCATATATAGGTTTGCATATCAGCTTCAGCTGGTGTGCAAACGCTTCCAACCAAGTGACCACTCTGGCACTCTGGTGAGCTACAATACCGCTAAAAGAAGATAAAGTATCTAGAAAAATATGATGTGAAGTTGCAGGTTTAGTAAATAAACCTAAAAAAAAATATTTTCCATTCAGCGCCATTGCGAAATAAAAGTTTTTTTTTGGTTTATTTATTTATTTATTTAATATACAGAGACACCAACAGAACACTGAACAACACAAACAAAAAAAACATGAAACAAAAAAAATAGAATCTCCAGTGCTCCAATAACAGGTATCTCCCACATTGCTATTGTGCATAATTAGGTAGGTACAATCAACGTCTCCTGACCATTCAAATTATAAAAAAGACATTGCTTTGCACAGTTAAAAGGAAAGTTTAAAATACACATATACATAACTGTAGGAAAACAAAAAGAAAACAAATGATATATGTTTACATATTTACTTAACCTGGTACATTAATGCAACGTCACATCATATTTTCCAAGATACTTTGTTCTTTTTTAAATTATAAAAAAATATTTTTATAGAAATATAAGATGAATGTCAAAAATCGGGGTATGCTTATAATTTTCCTACAAGAATTCATACAGAACATAATAAAAAAGTTAAGGTATATATATTTTTTATTCGTAATCACACGACAGCTGCTGCCAATAACAGTATGATGTGCGGTTCGATGACGGCTATATCTGTTTAAGGTACGATTTAAAGCGCCTTATATTCCAATGGAAAATATCTACCTGTTAGTTCAATTTTTCCATAATGCGCACCAGAGTGCTGCGGGCCAATACATCCGTTCTGGAGTGGGGGCGTTCAGAAGATTATGTCTTCTTTATTAATATCCAAACGAAATAGGATTTTCTTTTCCAAATGATTCATTTTGTAGAAATGATGCAATTTCAAATAGAAAAAATAGATACGTTGGCTGCGGTCGCCCTCTTAAAGATGTACATACGAGAGAAATGAACATATGACGTGATGATATTATTGTTAAGACATACCAAAGATGAAAGTTAGAGAAATGGTACGAGTACTTGACACCAGACACCAATTTTCTCGCTTTAGCGTTTAATGAGCATCGATTTAAAATCTCGGTGATTTATCTAATGCAATATTACGTACTGTTTGCTTAATGTGCGAGAAATGTGGATAAATATTTTTTGTAGAATGAGAGATTACTATATAGCAGTATGTTTTTAATTCAAATATTTACCTTCCAGTTTAAATAACCAATAATTTTAACTCAATATATTATTTTTATACACGATGGATAACCAAGCTATTCTGTGGTAGCGAGCAGATCTACGTCGTGGTAAACTTTCTTAAGGGATTTCTTGAGAGATACATCATTTTTGGTGTCATATTCGTGTTTATCCAAAAATCCAGGTGTATCCAGGTGTATTTTAAGTGACAATGGAACCACAGGTTCTATGTTGTCTTTATTGATATTTTTGAATTTTCATACCTGTTTCGTTTTTATTTTATAAAATACAGTCTTTAAGAAGATATTTTTATATAGTTTATTAGATTTAATTTATAAGTTTATGTATTTTCAAACTTTTTGCTCACTCAAACACATAATGGTGCATAATGGCTATATCTCCCAACAAACTATAACCATATTTTAAAGTAATTAGCGTTAAATGGTACATATGTAAGTAACATTTTAATATTAAAAATGGGTTGTACATAATGGGTTAAGGATAAGAGAGGACAAGGATTATATAAGGAAATATAATTATGTGTTATTTGTAAGGAGATGATACTTCAGATTTCTTTTCTTGATTTTCAATGTATAAAAATGAATGATCTAATTTAATATTTTGTTGCAAGATTCAAATTATTATTGTTCAAGACTTTCATTGTGACACAAAACCCATCCAAGCTAGATCTCAGATGATATTCTGTATTTTGGTTACGTGGAACCATAGACAGAAATTATAGAAATTATCCTGAAATGAGACGAATTTTCTGTAAGGCAGTACGTTCTTAATATACCACTTTATATGGTTACGTCGAGGCGCGCCAACTAGATTCGTTGTAATTTTTATTACACGTTTGTGTCGACAGCGAAGAGTTCTTGAAACAATTTCTCGTGTAATAACAGAATGAGCGAAAGAAGAAATTGAAGGGAGGAATAATCTTTTGACGGCTGTAGTCTAGATTTAGCAGTTGATGAGGCGTAAAACGGGTGCCTTTATTACAAAATTTACATGTATGTGTTTTCTTACAAAACCTTCTTATAATATGTAGATTATACATAGCTTGAGTTTGGTATCTTTTGTTTTGTATGACGAAATATCTTTATGCTTTTACATAAAAATATAATGGTGGTCTTTACTTTTTTTTAATTATTACGTTACATAATTTCTGTCTTTCTGTGTACATCGAGTATCACATCATCATCAATGTCGCTTGACCCCATCATGAGCCTTGGCCTCACCCGATCCATCGCTCGCATCCTCCAATTAGTTACAACGATCGCTTTCAAGTCTCTTTCTACACCATCGATCCACCTTAATTTTGGTCTTCCCACGTTTCGCCTCCCATCTGATCTGAATCTTCTTCGGGACTCGGTTCTCCTCCATGCGCTGGAAATGTCCCAACCATCTAAGGCCATAAGTTTTTTAAAAAATTAAATAAAACGAAAATACTCGATCGTACAGTTGATCATAAAAGGAAAGATTGAGGGCCATAGAGGGGTCGGCAGGAAGCAGCTATCCTGGCTCCGTAAAATTCGGGAGTTGACCGGAATGAGGCATGTGGAGGACTCGTTCGGCACCGCACAAGACAGGGAAAGTTTCTCCCGAGTGATCGTCAACGTCTGGGGAACCCGACAGGACACATAGAGAGAGAATTAAATCACAACTTTGTGTACACCAGTACAGTTACAACTTTTATTCTATTTATAATAGGAAAAACTCTGGAATCTATAAATTAGAGTGTATCGATTGCCTATCTTTTTATACTAGTTGCATGTAACACATGAGATTCAACTGTCGATAGCGATAGTATGTATAGTTGAAGAATAAGTACCAAATTATAATCCCATAAATACAAATTATTTAATATTTTAAGACATTTGATTTTCTATACAACACATGTACCTATGTATGTATGTCAAGATAGGATAGTATGGAGGTCAGTCCTTTGATCCTACCCAGAATATGAAAACAGCATGATGGTACGTATCAATGTTTGGAGATTAGTATCAAACAATTAAGTCTTCTTACATATTGTGTATAGGCGACTGCCATACAAATTGTATGAAGCAATGTCGTCACTAAATTCAATTTTTATAAAAATTGTTAAAAAAAGATAGAGATGTGCTAATACAATGTTCATATTTTTTATAGAAAATTAAATTTTCTAGTTGGGTTGTTTCGGTTTTTTTCAGAAATATAGGCAGTTAAACTCATAAATTTATCATAAAAAAATATTTTTCTTAATAAAAAATGTTTGAGAAACCCTGGAATTTTTTTGAAAAAAAACTTATTTGAGATTTTATATTTGTCTATGTTTGTACCAATTTTCAGCGTTCTAGCTTTTATGGTTTCTGAGATATATGGAAAAATAAAATAAAAATTAAAAAGTTGATAACCCCTGACTGAAACAAAAATTCAAAATTCCGAGTATAAAAGTTTTGTAGGCCTGTAACTATTTATATATTCTGAAATTTTAGGCTCTGTAAATTGAGCGGATCAAAAGTTATAATGGGGGGACGGACACACACACACACAGACACACACACACACACACACACACACACACACACACACACACACACACACACACACACACACACACACAGACACACACACACACACAGACACACGAAATGTTCTACTCCGAATTCTGAGTAAATCCGTGTATGGAACATATATGCTGCGAAGCCTCTAAGTTGGTGTTTTTTGACTTCAAAGTTGGAAAAGCCGTGAAAAAAGTAGATTTCTGCATACAATTCTCGCGTATCCTGGCTTGAAACATTGTCGATATGTTAAGAGAACAAAGTTCTCCTGAACAAATCGACAGATGGATGAGAAATAATATAATTAATTACCAAACACAATTCCCTAACACCCCTTAATTAAATATTTACCAATACAAAAATTACTTTACCAATAACCCCCACCCTGCATCCCCAACCCTACAAAATAATGTTACCCAGCCTACGAGTCTGTACATTGCTCATTTATTTTAGTAGAAATACTTTGTATCCTCCTGAGAAAAGGAACTTTATTCTCGTAACATGTAGAGGAATTTTTATTCTATTGAATAAAAATTATAATTGTAGTGGTGTACACAAAGTTGTGTTTTATTTCATTTAATTAATTGCAAAATGATACCACAAAGTAAAAAACAATCGTTCATCGATGATGTCATAAGTTTTTATGTACTCTACTATGTTGGGCTCGTTGTGCATAATACGTTCTAGCTCATAGTTGTACGTATACTAATGGAAAAAATGTAAACGTTTTTTTAGTGGCTTTATTTTTTCGCGTGTTTAACAACAACAAATTACTATTCATAATATTATTATTGTGTATGTTTGATTGTCAATCTAACATGTGTTGATGGCGTTACAACTTTTCGCTGAATACGACATCTCTTCAACGGTGGAAGTAAGGCATAAAGAAAATAAAGTGGTGAAAGTATATTTTCTTTTCATACCGCTACGAGAGGAAATATGATTGAGTTTGAGAAAATTTATTGATCTTTTCTCCTGGAAGTCAATGGGAGGTGAATTGTCACCTATTTTCCTCCGGCAATCTTTTACGTGATAATATAATGAATAATGACAGTTTCTCGTTGACCTTTAAACTGATAACTTGTCTTAGACAAAACGTTTGGTAACAAAATCTAAAATTTATAAACTTGTTATTTGACATCACATTTGTATTCTCGTGGAATGAGATAAAATTACGTGTAAAACGTGTGGAATGAGATAAAATTAGCAAAAGTCAATTAAAATACAATTAGCACCATTTGTATATTTTTTTTATATAAAAATGAATATGTCCTTGTTAAACAAGTACATAATACATCTTCCTACGTTCCCTAAACTAAGCATAAATGCTTGTCCTATAGGTGAACGAGATCGGTCGAGGCAGGATTCGAACTCGCGACCACTGGATTACTAACCCAGCGCGCTAACCGCTCTGCCATCCACCCATCCATATATGTTTTAATACTTTTTCTGTCACCTTATCTTGTGTACTTTCAACGTTTTTCTTATATTTTTAGGAAACTATAAGGCGTAGAGCAATATTTTATATACATTAAAGAAAGCAAAAATATCTGGGAAAATATATCTTGACGTATTTGCATTAATGCTTCAGGTTTAATATAGAAACATAAAAAAAAATTATTTCCCATTCAGCTCCATTGCGAAATAAAATTTTGACGTTTCTTTACTAAACCTGAAGCATTAATGCAAATTTCATGACATAAGTAAATAAATAAACATTTTTCCAGATATTTTTGACTTTTTTCGAATTATTATTGCTCTACACCTAAGGTATAGTTTTTTTTAGAAATATTGGATAAATGTCAAAAATCGGGGTATGCTTATTATTTTTCTACAATAATATAACATACAGAACATAATTGAAGACCTTGGCAGAAAACCAACAAATGTCCGAAAATTTATCAAACTGTTTTATAGCCTTAATATTATCTAGTGCCCACTCTCTATACGATGTCTAATTTATATACATGAGAAAACATCACATGTCCTTCAAATCTCTATCGAAAAATATCATGCTTGTAGAAAAACGACAAATGTTCAATACAATTTTTGGAAAAAAAACAAATGTCCATTAGTTCCCAATTTTTCTAGGAAGTTTTAATGCTCTCCTGTTTATTTTACTTTTTGTGACATTTGTTGTTTTTCTGCCAAGGTCTTCAATTTAAATGTTAAGATTTTTTACTCTCCACACTATGGAATAGGGGAGAGTCATGATTTCACAATTTTTAAGCGTATTTTTTTTTATTAATATCCAATTTATTTTAACTATTTTTCGTTTGTCATGTTTTGTACCTAATGATGCAATATAAAATTGAAAAAAAAACAATTATACTGGCTGCTGGCGTCCCCTTAAAAACACTAATGAACATATTTAAACGAAATATTGGCGCAAATTAAATCTTTGCACACTTAATAATCACAAAAATTGATATCAATCCTTACCAACCACTACGATTCCTTAAATAACATCAAGTCGTCTTTCATTTTGATGAAAGCAAAATTTATCCTGAAAGGAAATTGATTGAATGAAGAATTATTTTGATCCGTACGCTGTTGATTTATGTAATGGAAAACCAATTTACGATAAAAAAGAATATTAAACAGTAAAGGTGGTTTTTCACAAAGTCTGTAGAGTAAAATATTGGATTAATTTTTCACACTGTTAATTTAAAGTGAACCGAATGTGCCATAAAATAAAACCATGCAAAATATATGAGTTTTCATCAAGAAATCAAGTCGAGCGGTAAAAATGGCGATTTTGTAAACATGAGTTTTGATAGGTTTTTAGTTCAAAGCACTGAATCCATTGGTTTGTAAGATTTTTTTTAAATGAATATGTCCTTGTGAAAAATACATACAATACATATTCCCCCAACCCTTAAATTAAGCATAAATGTTTGTGAATGAAATCGGTAGAGACAGGATTCGAACTCGCGACCACTGGATTAATATCCCAGCGCTCTAACCGCTCTGCCATCGACCCATCTATAAAAGTACAATGTCATAAATCGATCGGTTTTTGAGATATATGGAAAAATAAAATATCAAAAGTTGATATTGAGTCGTTCAGAGCCTTAAACACCATCAGGATACATTAGAGTCCACTCGTTCTGGACATCTCACCCAGTGCAGTTCGTTAAGGTGTTATCTTTTCGGCTCCATATATCAGCCTCTCGGCTGCGTTGAAAACTGTTTGTAATCTACCATCTGATACTTGGGCAAACCTGCATAAATAGCATCCAGCCTTGACACCAAAAATGCATTTATAAACGTTTTAGCTTCGTTTTTGGGAAAGCCACCGCGGATAGTTTCAATTGCCTCAGATGAAAGAAACAAGACCTAACAGTTTTTGAGATTAGCAAGTCCAGCGATAGTTTTTTTGTCCAAGTGGACGCCTAGACCCCTTTATAACTGTGGAGTAGATATTTAGACTGAATCAATCGTCACACATTCCTATCTTAGCCTACAATATACAAGGATACCTTACCAAAAATAACATATATATAAGAAACATGAAATTTTTAGATATACTTAACATGTAAAAAAAAGAATTTTCAATACAAAAAAAATATTCTAAATGCCTACATGAATTCGTGCTGAGATTAATAAATAGTAGAAAAATTAAAACAACCGGAGACTCAACGACGCACATTTTCGATATAATTTGTTAAATATCTTTACGAAACAGCATCCACGGCTAATTTTTGGCAACAATTTCGATTTATTTGTAAAGTTTTCATTGATATTTTATTTTAAAGTGAAACATTTGCTCGACGATAAGTAAACGTTGGTGTTGCGCCAATAATTGTCTTTACAAAATTATCATGGAAAATCGTTTATCATAAGTTGAAGTCGTCCAAGATAACTTTGTATGTCCTAGATCTACATACATTTTGCCGCAATATTTTTATTCGTACCCATATAAATACTTTTATTTTGTTCAGAAACAAAGGAATGAAATGAATAATGTTCACACATTCATTTTTTTTTTTTCCAAAAACGTTGCCAACACCTGATTGGTTATAATTCATGTTTATAACTATTGACACGTGCAGTTCAATAACTGGTGTCCGATTCAATAATTTAGTTAGAATATCCCTATTAATTATGACAACAAAAAGTGCAATTTATGAGTATTGCTTCAAATCAATGGACATTGTTAGCAAATATAAGTAAAATCAATGGACATTATTAACAAATATAAGAAAAATCAATGGACATTGTTAACAAATATAAGTAAAATCAATGGACATTGTTAACAAATATAAGTAAAATCAATGGACATTGTTAATAAATATTAGATAATCGATGAATTTTATTTATATTTGTTAAAAAATATAAATGAAATCAATGGATATTGTCAACTAATAAAAATAAAATTATTGGACATTGTTAACAAATATAAGTAAAATCAATGGACATTGTTAACAAATATAAGTAAAATCAATGGACATTGTTAACAAATATTAGATAATCGATGAATTGTATTTATATTTATTAACAAATATAAATGAAATCAATGTATATTTTTAAAAAATATAAATAAAATTATTGGACATTGTCATCAAATATAAATAGAATACATACATACATTGTTTACAATTATAAATTTGATTGATTCAAAACAACGCAATATTATAATGTTTGTTTTCCCAAAATAAAATAAATATGTATCTTGATTGTCATTAAGGTATGCTAATCTGGCAATATTTAAAGTTATACATATAACAATAATCACATTGAATAAACTATTATAGATTGCAAAATAATAAATTTAAACCCACTTTTTAATGCGAGTTGTTTTCGCGAGTCGCAATAATAAAACGAACTATACAATCGATAAAACTAGAACGTGCTAAATAAATATTTGACAATAGGTACTTTAAACCATCAATATTCTTCATCTTTTCCTCGCCTAATTCCCCAATTATCAACGATTGTACAAATATCAAACTTTCATAATATAAACATTCGTCGCTTCACTAGGCAGACGAATGAAGACAAAAAAATACTTTTTCGTGCAAGTTTTTCATCAGCATTTCATGTTAGAGAAAATGACGAAATTTCACAGAAATTTCCGGGTCATTGCCTAGTTGGGACATCTCGCATTTAATGTATAATAATAACATTTAGATTACAATAGAGATCCAAAAATGTACTATCCTAGAAGGTTAAGCTTAAACTTAATTATGTTCTTATACCAAATTTGACCTCGGGGTAAGGCTTTCTATTACGGAATAGGATTATGATACGAACAGTTTTCCTCTTAGAGGTTTCACTAATGAAATTGAGATTTGGAAAAGAAATAATACTTAGTTCGTGTTAAGAATAAGAAATATAATTTCCCGAAATAAGCGATAATCGTAGAATGTTGGCAAACTGAACATTAATCAATTATTTATTCCGGGAAACTGTATGATTAGAAATAAAATAAAAGCGCTCTTTTAATTAAATAATGTTAAGAAATATCGATCTTTAAAAATTAATTAATTTGTTTACACAAACATTTCCTTGTCTTTGAACATAAGAACTCAAAAATAAAAAAATGATTTCAAATTATTTCAAAGTATAAAAAAGATCTTATGAAGTGCCGTACGTTGGGCAAATGTTTCTTTATTTAGGACAATGTGGATGCAGAGAAGACACTAAAAAAAATAATTTTACTAAAAATAACAGGATACTTTATAAATGCGTATGACGTCATAATGCCATGTAGTTGTGACGTAATCAACTCTCGCTTTTTCCAACAATAAATTATTGAAGAGTCGTACTCGATGCCATAATAAATCGCTACTATCATAAAACATTCAATGCAAAAAATGTGTCCTATTGAAGATGGGAAAAAGGAAAAACAATGGGAAAAACAAACGAAGCATTGAAAAAGAAATAGAATTTGACAAAGATATAATTCGTGCCTGAATTTTACTGAATAAAACTACCAAATTATAATTTATAGTAAATGGATGAATTTAAAACAACGAAGAAAATGTCATCCACAGATTTGAATAACTCAATTAAAGTATCCCAGAATAATATCCTAACTAAATGAGGTGTATTCTAAATTAATGGAACCTCTCGGAACTTCTTCATCGAAATATATTTAATTCCTTTCGGAGCCGAATCACGAATCAAACCATAAGAAACACAGCTCTGAAGTTTGGAAATTAGGTGGAAAGTTTTCGCGTCTGCCGTAGAATTCTGACGAATGACGGAGTTGTGGAATTTTCTCAGTTGAAATATTTATTCAACGAAATGAAAATAACTTCCAAAATCCATTGAAATCATAATCGTTATCGAAGTTTGGAGGTGAACCTTGTAT
This sequence comes from Molanna angustata, assembly GCA_963576475.1. Lineage (NCBI taxonomy): Eukaryota > Metazoa > Arthropoda > Insecta > Trichoptera > Molannidae > Molanna > Molanna angustata. The sequence continues at coordinate 9,881,234 of OY754965.1, forward strand.
TCTGTGGAGGGAGTAATCGGCATGCAAGTACGAACCACGCTATTGAAATATTTCCATCACTTAACGGAGAAATAATATTTTGATCGTGTAATTTAAAACATTAAATTATCAAATAATGTTATTAATATATGCATTGAGCATGCTTGTGAAATTTTCATGAAGATGCAAGAAATCCTAACCAACCTAGCTTTAAAAAATCTTACTCTCCAATATTATATTATGTTTCCCGTATTTTTACATGGTATGGAAGCTTTAACAGTGACTGATACGACAGAAATAAGAATACAATCATTTGAACTCTGGTTATAAAAAAAAAATCTGAAAAAGAAACTGGAGAAACAGAGCTCGGAAAGATTGTTCTTCGACGACTGAAAATAGATCTCGAGCTGCTTCACTGTATAAAGACAAGATTGTTGCAATACTTGGAGCTTATAATGAGAGGAAAAAATATCAACTCTTGCAGCTTATAATCCAGGGATGAAAACAAGGGAGACAAGGATCAGGACGACGAAGAATTTCGAACTGGGGATAGCCCTGATGGTCTACAACATTTGTAGAGGAGACGACACATTAAGAAAAAAAAAATATTTTCATAGTAACATTACATATGTGGCAAAATTTACAACTTTCCTATGCTGGTCGAAGGCCACTAGGGCATGTCATCCACCAATGTAATAGGGCGTCTACAAATCATTCTTCTAGATCAATGGCATTATATATAGACACGTTATATGAAAGAAAAACGCTCTTCAAAAATGGTACATTTTAACGAATTCTTACAATATCACCAAGAAAGAGCACACACGACAGTATACACTAAGTGTGAAAGAGATCATACAGTCAAAATCACACACTGCAGACGTATTTTCTCTTTTAATCCAGTGTAATCACATTATAATTAGAATTACTCGCGATTTTAATATCATATCGTTGACCAGACCTCTTGTAGATATTTTCTCAGAATTAAATGAATTTAAAAAATATATTTTCTTGCCTTGATCTGTGCTCGCATAGTATGCAATGCGGGATAGTTAATATTATCTAGGTATGTGTATGTGGAGCGAATTTTTGGATGTTTCTTTCCTACCTACTTCGGTATATATGTATTTTTGCTTAAATTTATTTTGATTTTTGTACCTACTACCTTGTATGCTTTAATTTATTTTAATTGTTGTACCTTGTATGCTTTTGGTTTATTTTAATTTTTGTACTTTAAAATTTGAAATGTTATACACAGTGATGTAATTATTTTTTAAGATTAATCGTGTAAAATAATTGTAGGTTTTATCCTGTTTATTTTACCTAAATAAATAAAATAAAAATAAAATAAAATAAAAATAAAATAAAATAAAAAAAAAATTATCTCTCACACCAAATAATGACTCTGAAAGAGACGAAATTACATTAAGTTATAGCTGTGTGAAAAAGCGAATACAACAGAATAGCTCTGCATGGCTACAAGTGAATATGACTTGATAACTCTTTCGTTTACTTAAAATAAAAATTCGTATCGAAAAATCCATATAAATATATCAGTTATTGAATAAATATGCATGAAATGATATATTATCTGTTCGTACCTTCATTGCACAGTTCTAGTGCAACTTTTACATGCTTTCACCATACAAGATGGTATTTTGACTACGACAATGCGTCTGAACATTACAACATCTTGCATGTAACTAAAATGCCGTAAGAAATAAGTGAGGTATGCGCCTTTCCTTTTGTTAACCGAATTTAAACACTATTAGTAACGTATCTATTATCTTTATATATAATTATTCTAGACTGTCTCAAAATTATACCTTTTATTAGTTTTTCCTTCTCTATACCTAATAAATTTTAAAATCGGTTGAAAACATGTATTTAGTACCGACCATATTTTTATGTGAACTTTCGTTCAATCAAAATTAGATTTTACAATGATAACTTACAATAGTTATTTAATATAAAATGTAATACATTCAATTAAAAAAGTATTATTTATTGAAGTAATTAAAACTAATACAGGTTGAACAAATATTTCATACACTTTTAACATTGTTTGAACCAAATACAATATGCTGTTTAACTACAAAATATACGATGTGTTAATTATTTCATAGTTCATACCTAAGTAAACTCTAAATTCAACCAAGTTCCGTCTTCACAAAGTTAAAATGTAAATGTTTGATTCAGGAAAACGTGCTCAACAAGTTGCAAGAACATAGTTTCAACATTATTACTAAAATTAACACGGGATCAAAGTTTGACTCTAAATCTTTATTGTATATTTTGTATAAAGGAAAGAATAAAGGAATACACTGTTTTGCCTATGAATTATTTTTAAATTTTATATACAATGCTTTATTAATATTATTCCCTATGTAGATAGTTTAGATGTCTTTTCTTCAGTAAATTAATTTAAGAAAGCTGGAATCCAGCATTGTACCTATGTATTTTTTTTATTAATATAATATTATTATTTCAATTTTTGAAGCCAAAAGTGATTGCAGTAAAAAAACGAGTGGGTTGTGGCCAACGCTAAACTCCTCACAAATAAGTCATTCTATAAATTATTCATGAAATGAACCACTAAACCAAGGGGGATATAGTGGGGAGTTATGGTTTCGCAATTTTTAAGGGTTTTTTTTATTGCAAATTATCAAGTAGTCTCATGCTGAGATTGTATTCTGAAAGATTCATCACAATGTAACTGTGTGCTATGTGCTGTGTGCTACAGGTATACGTCGTGTTTATTTTACTTTATCTATTATAGACTAAATTACTCGTTCGACCCCATTAGATTTTGAAGGATATATGAATAGTGATTCTCAATTTTTTTAACTGTCAAATATTTCAAAGTGTCCCAAGCTCAAGAAACTTAGAATTTGAAATTTTTATTTTCATTTGGTAAAAAGGTAAAATATCAAGTTTTCGTAATAAAACAATTAAATAAAAAAAATTTGTTAAAACTCATTTTATAAAAATATTGAAAATATTCCATACAAAATTTTAATACTTTGTGAAGTGACTTGCGACTTGGTAGTGAGGAGTATAGCGTTAGCCATAATCCACTCGATTTACCATGTGCACATACAATCGAATTATGGTTTACACGACAAAACTTACATTACTTTGTCCCAATATAATTTTTTTTTCTTGACGTTAGGAATATTTTATAAATAGCGTAATTTTTTGCTTAATTGTATTTAACGCGAAAGGATTTCTTTATTCACCGATACAACTAGACACGATACTCGCTAATTTCTTCTTTCTTTTCTTGAATATAATACAAACATGCCTTCTGTTTTTTTTTGTATATACAGCGCTTGCCTATATCGGGTATCAGCGTTACAATCTATATAAAGTTAATTTTAATATGAGTTTGTTTTGTGATATTTTTTTTATAAATTGTCATTAATTCCACAACAACAAAAAACTAACAAGTTCATTATAAAGTAAGTCATGATTATAGTTGTTGTTAATTAACATAGACAATGTGTCCTGTTAATGAAAACATGGATTTTTTATAAACATCCAAAACTTTAACTAAAACTTCAAAAAACAACTTCAAAGTATTTCAAAAAACAAAGTGTATGAAAAGAATAAAACAAAAAATTAAAAATCTATTAAGAAAGTCCACAATTCATAAACATACATATACACACACATACAAAACATATCTATAGATAGTAAAATTCGTAAGTCTCCAGAATGTGGCAACTCGTTATTGGGTGCGTGTTAAATAATTATTTGACATAGTACCTGTTAGTTGCCCGAGAAGCTATATAAAATAAAAATAAAAATAAAATAAAATAAAATTAAATTAAACACATTAAAAACAATTTTGATATTGGGAATATATTTAATTTACTGTTGAGAAAACTCTCATAAAAAATATTGTCAAAGATAATATACTCCTTTTGGTTTATTACCGTTTTGGTAATAGATATAAAAGGTTAATTCGCGAATTTAATTTTGGATTCACGCTACCTCGGGTCACATAAATTTTTTTCATCCCGCTATGTAAGTATAAGTTTCTGGTAAACATTTCCCAAGAAAATGCGAGAAGGTTCCCTCGTATTACGTGCTCTGAATTCAACCATGTCTTTCCAAGTAAATGTTGAACCATCAAGATATAAAAACCGAGAATCGGATGATAGTATTTCTGTAACTGTGCAACTGATGATCATATTATTTAAGATCTCTATCTAAAACGTGTTACTGAGCATTTTAAAAATCAAAATAATCTCTCACTTTCCTAATAAGAAATATATATGCAACTAAAAACGGATCAAACGGAGAATAGTAACATCCGCAATAAAAAAGTCGGCTTTCGTAGCTAAGTTGGTTGGATATCCAACTCCTTGTCCGAAGATTCCGGGTTGGATACTCGGTAAACCTACTTACTTACTTACATACTTCCGATGGCCATACAACTCCGGTAGAGCTTTAGCCTCCTGAACAATACCTTTCCAAGCCTTCCTGTCAGCTGCAGTGGACTCCCAGTCATCACAAGCATTCAGCACGTTCAGATCTCGGATAACATTGTCCATCAATCTCTGCCTTGGTCTTCCCAGGGGTCTCTTGCCCACAGGGTTATTTTGCAGGATACGTTTTGTGACTCTTTCTTCCCCTGATCTGACAACATGTCCAATCCAAGCTAATCTTCTGGACCTGATTTCGCTGGTGATTTAAGGTTTTCCTGTCAATGCACGGATTTCCACATTGCTTCTTTCCTCAGTTAACATACAGTTTTTAATTGTGTTTCCAATCTGGTACAGTGAGACGATCAATTCGCATCATACGCACATACATACCATCACGCTGTTTTTCTATTTGGGGTAGGCAGAGAGAACCGAACGCTAGACTCTTCTATCCTGACATACATGTTTTGCGTTGTTTACATCAATGCATCGCGTCATACATGCTCTCCTATTATTCTAACTTCGTATGTTCCCATCTTTCAGAATCTCATTTATATGATCATGCCAACCCTTTCTCGGCCGGCCCCTACTTCTCATTCCACTCTTTTCAGCCTTGAATACTTTCTTCGTTCATTCTCTCTACATGTCCGAACCATCGCAGATCATTTATTCTACTCACAATATCTCTTTCAATCTTGCATTTACATCTTATATCCACATTCCTTATCCTATCTAATATTGTTGTGTCACACATTTTCCACAGCCTCAATTTAACTTTCATGCGTCTTCTGCCATGTCCATGTTCATGTCAAACTCGCATACACAATTGTTGGAACGACTATTGCATTGCGCACAGCGAGCTTTGCTCTCCTTGAGATAATTGGGGCAGCCATTATTGTTCTTAATGCACCGTTCACTCTATTTGCTGTCGTTACCTTTCTTACTTTATTACCTTTATTTTCCATTTTCCATCACACAGAAAAATACTTCCTTAATACAAATATTCATGCACTTGTTCTAGTGGTTCATTATCTACACGCATTTCGCATTCTGCGAATGTGAATGCGAAATTCATATCATTCAAGTCTTCAAAATGTGGCAACTTGTTATTGGACATGTGTTTAACAAATAATTCGTAATTTTATATAATTATTTTATGAAATTTAAAAAATATGTAAATATAGAAAAATATGTAATATGTTAGGTAAAGTTTCCGTCAAAATTCTTGAGCCTTCCGTGGTGGGGGGCGGCTAGCACATATACCAACCATGCAAAACACACATATTTGCGCTCTGCGCGCCCACGTGACTTACTCGAGTTGTTTTCGGCACATAGCACTATGCTACGGTGTGAGACCAGTAGAGAGAATGAGGGTTTGAATTTCAAAAGCCATGTTGGTAGGTATTTACAAAAAATACAAAGATATCTCAAATTACGGCCTATAATCTTGCAACGACTTAATAATAAAGCATAGACAGACATTATACATGTCGCCATTATTTCTCTGAAAATCGCTGACATACTCTTAATCATAGAATTACAGGGTATTTCTAACTAGTAACTCCTGCCATTTAATTATCTTTGGTAGTTAGATAGTAAGTACATACTTCATATATTATTGACGCTATAACCTAGACAAATTATGTGACTTGACACAACTCGGTTATATTAAATTTAACACGTCAGCTTCCGTTGAAATGTGATTTGACGATTTATATCACATGTTAATTAAACATTCTCTTCATTTATTAAACATTCGCGGTATTTCTGCTTTCATAGAGATGTGTCTAAACATAGGCTGGAGCCACTAAACGTTTAGGTAGTGAAATATCACCAAGACGCGTTAAGAAATCTGGTGGCAAATTTAAAAAAAAAAAACGAAAAAATAAATGTGACTGAAGTTTTGAACGTTCTAACGGATCAATGGTCAGGATACTATAGAGATAACCCAAGGAAAAAATATTTATTTCTTAATTTATTTATTTATTGAAAATATTTTATTTGTTGATTTAATTGCTTGTTTATTTATTTATTTATGTATTAACTTGTTTTTTTTAATCATTTACATATTTATGCATTAATGAACAGTAAAATTAACGGAACAAGAAAATCAAATAAGTATCAATAAAAGTCCACATCGAGGGAGATCGCGATCCACTTCCACGCCGGCGACGCTATAGAGCCCATTGGCCCTGTTCACCACCGGACGCAGCCGCAACATCGGACATACACAAAATATCCACCATCCATCGGGTTCAACCACTGCCCCCGAGAATTCAACCTCAAACGGCGGGGCAACCGCTCAAGATCGGCAGCCGGGGCAAGCCCCTAGCACAACCGATCGAACGGAAGGGCTTGCCCCCGCACCCCTCGGTCCTCGTGTTGGCGTCCGAAAGCTTGGCGGGCTAACACCGGGGGCATCCGACGCAATCATCACCTGTCAGATTTGACGTCACAGATGTCAACACAGGATGTCTGACCCGACGTCTGCGCCGGCGGTGTGCCCGGATCAAACAACATTCGCCACAGTTGACAAGTCACTGCCAAGCGAGACTAGAGGCGTCCGTCCTGCTCTTCTCTGAGTACAGAATTGACGAGGGCACAACAGCGTCGGCCGCCCACCCCCGCCTTTACTGCCTAGGCCCTTAGAGCCGCAACCTAGGCCCAAAAAATAAAAGTAAAAATCCACAGTGGGGTCTTCGGTGACTGGTGCTCTGCGTTCAGCCCAAAACAGATTGGCATGGAGGCGGGCCATACGTGTGGCGACGGACTACAGCCGCTATCCTCAGTCGTGAGAAAAAGGACGAATGATGAATGATGATCAATAAAATCCTTAAAAAAAAATCTTGTAAGCCACCGCCTTAGAATAGTTCTTAATCATTCGTCGGGTAGCGTATTTATCTTTCCGTGTTGATTAGGAGGCAAGTACTGCCTCGACTTAGGCACTAGTTTGTTGCGCTAATTGCACTTAAAAACTCGTGTTGAATTCAAGGCACGTGTCCTCCAAATGCACACGGTTTAACAACGCAAACTGTTTCTGTTAATACGTGTACAATACAAGGCAAGGCATGTAGTTCACGCGCTATTTCATTTCGCTCGCATTTCGTCTGTCACTGTCACATTTGTATTTTGTTCTCAGATTATATATGGTAGTAATCAGTAATTTTGTTTAAGTAATATGGAACTGTTAAAGGAAATACTTGGTTGTATTTTGGATAATTTTAAAATTGTAAATTACGAAGGATACAAGGAGTGGAGTTTTTAAGTGCATTAGTGAAACAAACTAGTGCCTAATTCGAGGCAGTACTTGCCTCCTCATCAACACGGAAAGATAAATACGCCGTCGGGTACATTACATAATTGAAAATACAACAGGAAAAATAATAACATCTTACATTTACCTATATCCTTTGGGCTTGTTGCCACCCAGTGGTGTCCTCTTATATGTAGATCGGAGCTCCTCGTTGCTGTCCGTGGGCCTCTTTAAGGTCCCATTGGTCACGCGGATTTTGTGATCTCGAAGAACAATTTTAAAGCCTTCAAGAAGTTCTGTCATAGTTATGGTGCCTTACTGTAGGTTGATTCCCATTAAGATTATTTTTTTAAAGAGATCTTAGTCATGCTTTAAGTATGTACATTTGAAAAGATCTAAAGTCGATGACAGTCTACGAATGTGAATCTTTTTTCGCATTCGTCGATTGTTCTTTTTACACTATGGTACCGAGATTTCAAATCTTGAGGGCTCCATGAGCTATTTTTCTTGCTATGCATTTTTTTGTCGCTCTTTTAGCGTTCTGAGAAGGGGCCGTTTACAGTCGCCTTATGCAGAGCGGGTGGTGGCGAAAGTAACGAAAAAAAGAGCTTTCATAGTTCAGCAATGAGAGTCACCCCCCTCCCCCATTTTAAATGTTGCCTTTTCAGGTATGACGAGGCAGGTGTGTTGTGGGGTGGGGTCAGTGTACTCATGTGTCGTGCTCCCTTTAATTAGATAATACACACCCGCATACCTGCCGCATACATAATAGAGCGTTAAGTACAAAAACAAAATAAATTTTAAAACTACATCCACTATCGTAAATTCAATGATAGGTAACAATTGAATGTTGGTTTATATATATTTTTTTTCATTATTTTATGTTGACTTTATTGTCCCATTGGACGTCCAACTAGGTGAATATGTTTTAGGACATCCGATAGGTAATACTTCTAGTATCAAAAATTTAGGCGGTCAGTCATCTCTGCCTACCCCGGGAGGGACATGGCGTGATGGTATGTATGTATCAAAAACTTAACCATATTTGATCTTTAAAAAAATTAATTCATAATGATTCTAAATAAACTTAACAATTGTATGAATGTATTTTTTTTTATTGAAAACAACACCAACAAAAATAATTAAAAATTGACGAGCTTTTTTCCAGGAATTTAATGTGGTAAGGCACCGTAAGTCGTGGATGCGACCCTGGTTCAAACACTCGTACATAAATTGTCACACAGTAAATGTGTCGTGAATCTTCATACACCAACAATATATCAGTTAACGTCGAAACATCTTGTAATTTGATAGATTTTGAGGGTTGGTGTCGCGAAGATGTCGACCAAAATTAGTTATGATTATTTTTTCCACAAAATAGTGACGGCAAAATCAATATTACGATCATGACGATAGTCTTTTTCTAGCACCCTCAGTCATTGTGTTTTTCTTTCATTCACAGTTATAGATTCTTGGTCTTGTATGCCCAATTTTTTAATTAAAAATAAGTTTCTATGTCATTCGAAAGATCAATTATTTTCAGACGGTTAAATTAACCATTATACATTACATAGAATTTACATAATTTGGATTGAACCACAATGGGCTGTAATATATATGTGGATGGGAAGGCGGTAGAACAGGTTGATAAGTTCAGATATCTGGGTGTCGACTTATGTGGTAACAGTAACCTTCCAGAAGAAATTGTGGGTCAAATTAATAAGGCTGCTTCTGTCTCAGGGTGCTTAAGGAATTGAATATGGAAAAACCACGACATGAGACTTAAAAGTAAAGTTAGAATTCATAAGACCTGTGTACGACCCATAATAACGTATGGAATCTGACACATCTATGACGAAGAGTACACTAAGAGTGTCAGAAATGAGAACTCTTCGAGCAATAGCCGGTCTCACGCTTAGAGACAGAATAAGAAACACGAGAGTCAGAGAGATCTGCAGATGGGGTCGGCAAAGAAGGAGATTCTGGTATTCCCATGTAAATAGGATGGAGGCATCCAGGATCCCTTACATAGCACTACACAGCCGACCCGAAGGAAGACGACCACCAGGCAGACCACCAAAGAGGTGGAAGGACAGCTGGGACTCAACCTCGCAGGAGAACAACGTCTCTGCAAATAACAGGCCCTTAGGCCTAACATAAGAAGAAGAAGGATTTATATATGTCAATATAAAGGCATAAGTAGACATATGTTGATCGGTGCGCAAGAGCTTTAAGTGATCACGTAAACCACCTGATTTGAGGTCGTAAATCAGTTGCCTGGTTACCCAGTTCTCCTATAAATATACTTACTATATCATATTATGATTTGTCTAAATTTATCCGTCTGAATCTTGGTTTTTGAGAAATGTTAAAAAGTTGACTGAATTTATACGGGATTCATTTTGTCACACCACGCGGATAAAATCCTTAGACGTTTTCGTGTTCTGAAACGAATCATCATAGGACATATTGTATTCCCGGTAAGTCTCTATTGAGATTTTAAATTTACCGAAGAAATAACGTTGGCGATTGGCTTGACATGTAATATTAGAAATAGTTAAATTCATCTCCACCACCGGTATAAAGATATAGCTGATTGTAGGTAGCCTTTCACTCGACCATTAGAAAGTGACTGACGCATTTAATGATTTATTGGTAATTCTTTAATTGCTTGTACATATGCTTCCCTTTTGCAATCATTTAATGTAAACCCCTATTTCTCTGAGATCTAATGGAATTCTGTTTTTATTCTTCTTTTCATTTATTCATACCATCACGGCATATCCCACAATGTGGGGTAACCAGCGAAAGGTGTGCGGGTGTGCATTGCCTTATAAAAGGGAGCACAACATATCTGTGTATACCCACACACCAATCTCTTGTCTCACCTAAAAAGGCACTATATTCAGAATAGGTGGTGAACCTCATTGCTGAACTATGTGAGATGTTATTGTTGCCTGTTGTATTTTCGATTACCCGGCTCTTACGGGACACTCGAAAACAATAATAGAAAAGAGTGGAAGCACTATTCTAAGCCGTCTTCTTTTCAACAGTAAATATATTATGATCTAGATTGTACAGCACAAATCCGCCTCTATTGGTAGCTGTGCCTTATTTAAAAAAAAATAACATTTTATTTCTTTTAATCACATCATGTTTTACAATGACACAAAGAAGAAGACCACTGCGGCCCAACTAGGAAACTGTTTTCTAGGCCTAGCAGTTTACAACTTTACAGTATCAATACACTTATGAGCTGGGTGATGATAGTTTCCGCTCTACAATAGGTAGGATTACAATCAAGATTCTTTGTTCTTATAACTAATTAATCACTTCTTATAAAAACATCAAAACAGACACATAGCTCACATACATAAAACAGACCAATCAGGTCAAAATGCCCGTCATAATAGATGTCAACAAAACAATGCTCGACGCGATTTGAAATTTCGAAACCACAGAGAAGAGTTCATAGTTAAGCAGTATTTGATATGACTCGCACGAGCCCCAGATCAAATGGAAACATATCAAATATTTTACGTATTCAACCAATTAAATCAATATTTGCAAATAGATATATGCAATCATAAAAATATTTGATCAAAATGATGTACCTAATTTGTTAATTACTACATCGATAAATTAGTTTCATACATATGTGTAAACATTTTCATTTAATTACCTTTGATTAAAAAAAATATGTACCTACACTCAGGTACCTACATAATATTATTTTGTTTTTTTTCTCGTATAGCTTCGTATAAGTAAGGTGCCTATTTATTTTACAGATGTACTTAGAAAGGCAGAAAATAATGTATAATATGAGAGTTCCTACCTATGTATGTAACAACCTTTATTTATACTACCCCATGTCATGTTTATCTTGTGTGTTTCCTTTCAAATTATCCAATTCCCAACCAAAGCATTACTAAACCCGTTGATGAATATGGTTTCTTTCGGCTTACAGCGTTCGGGGAGTTTATTTAGACACGAGATCAAATTTAGTAAAAGGAAAGAGATTACGTGATATAAAACGACGCTAAAATTCTCATTATATCTGTATTTTGAATGTTGATTTGACAGACGTCGCGTCGGCGACGTATTTATTTGAAGGCACCCCAGACGGACAATAGGATAAGGTAAGCAATATTATTGCGCAATCAGTCCAACGTTGAAGTGTTCTTGTAAAACCGACCTCGTTAATATATTATCAAGATGTAAGTAAGGCACATTGTATTTTTGAAAATGGCATTTGGAAATAACAATTCAATTGATCAAATTAAGAAGGAAGGTTATTTATGCCCTCCGCCAGTGTACAAATTATATGTACCTACAAGAAGTTAAAAAATATTTTTTTATAAAAAAATTATGTCCTTAATAAACAAGTTTAGATACATCTTCCTAAATTCCCTAAAATAACCATAAATGCTTGTGCTATAGGTGAACGAAATCGGTCGAGGCAAGATTCGAACTCGCGACCACTGGATTACTAACCCAGCGTGCTAACCGCTCTGCCATCGACCCATCTAAAATAAATAGTTATTAATTAAAATATTTATATCGTAAAGGTGGTACTATACTTCTCATCTTAAACCATAATCCTATTTTATTATGTAGGTACCTACAGTTATTGTGAATTTCATTTCTGTTTGCCTTAGTGCTTAATCAAACCAAGTTTGCGCAGTTTTGTCTCCACATAATATAATAATATATCCCAAATGTTTATCTTGCTTTCAAAAGTTTATACATCTTGTTTTGGAATTGATAAACTCAATAAATAGAAACTAACAAACTTAGTGAATAAAATTCAGCAGCGTGTTAATCTCTTGTTCTCGGAACCTTTCTAAGAATAAATAATTGGATCTGCAATTTGACTATGTATGTATTTTGGTGTTCCTCGTTCTATCTTAATTATTTTCTTTGCTACACGAGCGAAAGCAAAATACTTTTGTTTATTATACATACATATGTACATAGCATATCCCACAATATGGGGTAGATGACTGACAGATGTACGGGTGTGCATAAGGTATCTTATAAAAGGTAGCACTACACATGTGTGTATGCCCACACACCATTCTCGACTCAAAGACACCGAGAGGCAAAATTCAGAATAAATGGTGCTGAACTTTGTGAGATGTTTTTGACCTGTTGTAGGTATTTTCGATTTAATAAGCAACTCTTACGAGACTCTTTTTCATTTATTAATTCATGATTAACATATTATGTTTTTTTTTATTTCTTTATATATTTATTTATTGATTTATTTACGTTTTTTTACATACTGATTTATTTTTATTATATTTATTTATTTATTTAACTTTTTATACATAATATAAACAAATATAGTGCACACTGGTGGGCTTATTGCCATTAGGCAATTTCTTCCAACCAACCAGTGACAGAATTATGTACTTCAACAAAAAATGAAAGCTACAAAAGAACAAAGAAAATTTAGGTAAAATTGTAACACCAATATAAATAAAATAACAAAAAAAACATCATAACAAAAAAAAGGATTGGGAAGGAACAAGAACAGGAAATCGAGATCAGGTGTTTAGGGATAAATATTACGTAGCAAAGGGAAGAAAGGAAAAGGAGAGGGATCAGGTATTTTCGGAAAGATATCCCTGCTTATTAATGTAGGTTTTTTTATTTATTGATTTTCTAGTTACTTATTTATTTTCTTTGTGTAAAACTATGTAACACAATGACGGGTTTATAGCCATAGTGAAATTTCTTCCAACCAACCAAAGGAACTTGAGGCCGTAAATAGTGTAGTGGTAGGTACCTAAATTTATAACAATAAATACAAACTGATTGATAAGTACGTAACATTATCATAAGTTATTGGACAGGTATAAAAGCTTTATTATTATTTTGATAACTAGTTGCATGAAACTGTAGATGGTGATAGTATGTATAGTTGAAGAGTACTTACCAAACAAAAAACTCTCAAATCCAAATTATTATTGAATATTAAAGATATTTTGCTTTCTATACGTACATATGTCAGGATAGGATAGTGCGGGGCTAAGTCCTTTCTTCCTACCCCGAATATGTAAACAAGCTTGATATTATGTATGAGGGAGATCGCGATACCACTTCCACACCGGAGGAAGCTATAGAACCCATTGGCCCTGTTCATCCCCGGCGCAGCCGCAACGTCGGACAACACAAATATCCACTATCTAACGGGTTCAACCACTGCCCCCGAGAATCCAAAATCAAACGGCGGGGCAACCGCTCAAGATCGGCAGCAGGGGCAAGCCCCTAAGCACACCGATCGAACGGAAGGGCTTGTCCCCGCACCCCTCGGTCCTCGTGTTGGTGTCCGAAGGTTCCGCGGGCTAACCCCGGGGGCATCCGACGCGTTCATCACTTGTCAGATATGACGTCTTGTTATCACCACTAATGGTCTGAACCGACGTCTGCGCCGGCGGTGTGCCCGCCCTCACAACAACATTCGCCACAGTTGACGAGTCACTGCCGAGCGAGACTAAAGGCGTTCGTCCTGCTCTTCTCTAAGTACAGAATTGAATGGGGGCACAACAGCGTCGGCCACCCACCCCCTCCTTTACTGCCTAGGCCCTTAGAGCCGCAACCTAGGCATATTATGTATGTATTTATAAAGATATACCATCTTACTTATAAACGTAGACTATCTATAGTACCTATAGTTATCGCCAAATATCTTCATCCATTTCGCCGAGAAGGGGGGCGATTTGCACGTATATCAACGAAGCAAAAAGACACAAATTGGCGCTTTGCGCAACCGGATGCCAGGTTCAAGGTATTTGCCGAAAATTATACCTGGTAATAGAGCGTGATTAACGAAAAAGTTTACTTATAAACCATGACTATCTTTATTACACCTTTATTTCATAGACGTCAAGTTAGGACAGGTCGAGAGGTTGTATAACGCTTGACTAACGCGTCATACCAAATATTTCAAAATGGCGAATCTTTCACATATGATCCAAAGCATATTTGAGATTGACAGAAAAATTTAATACTTATAACGTTTTTCCTTGTTATTCTTCATCGCGATCGTATTTAAATTGATTCAACACAGCACTACGCGGTGTTTATTTTAATTTTTGATGTCAGTTATCCAAAAATTACATGCATTTGTCTATTTTTGACATATGTGAAGCCAATGCGTCCATATGAAAAAAATAAATGAGGGTGTTCGTATACAATTTGGTGGATTAGTTAGTCATATCTTAGTATACGTTTATAAGTAAGTTTTTTAATACTGATCTTAACTATTTTAGTCGTGCTTAGGTACTTAGTTGTGCGTTTAGTAAGCTATGATCTTAATCTAATAAGTAAGACCGTAAGTATTAAACTATTGAGAGTTTGATACAAAATTATTGTGTGTGAATTATGCCCGTAGATATCGTGAATTTTGCCATACAATTGTATGAAACGATGTCGTCACTAAATTCAAGCATACCTACATAAGCCTAAATAATAATAACATGACAGAAATTCGAATTTAATTTTGCGTCATTTACTAAGAATTTCTTTAAAAAATCCCTAAAACGTGTTATTTTAATAAACGATTTCATCCTAGGATCGTCGTGGATTTACATCCTGAAACAGGATTTCAAATTCAAATCCCTACAAAATCCTTCTGCTTTATCTATCTGTTTACTCAAAATTTACGCAATTTATAATTAAAAAAATCCAATTTTACTTTGACATTTGAAAAAAAGCGTCGTTTAATATTATTCCGTGGAAACTCCATAGGATTTCGTTACCAAATAGAAAAGATTTAATTTAAAGCAGTTTTATAACAAATAACAGACAAAAAATAGACTATAATTTTTAAGCGCGTATCTAATAATAAATTATATTATACAATTTCACAAATATTTCATCATATTCATTGATTTTGGATAGGTACTATTCGACTTTTTTTGGTTGCATTTTCAAATTGTAGACCAACGAAGCCACAGCTGTGTCTTCTACTCCAATACCTGAAAAGGAAAAAAAAAAGAATATAAAAAAAATTAAGATATTATTAAGTACTTGTGATTTCATGTGTATTTTTTATGTATACTAGTAATCGTTCAAGGGTCAAAATTCGACCGTAAATTATTTCATTTTTAAATTTGAAAAGTCATTGAACCTGGGGGGGGGCAAGTCCGGTCAAGCGATGGAATCAATGGAGGGTTTTGATTCTGCAGATTGACCGGATTTGCCCCCCAGATCAATGATAAAAACATCATGTATTCTTCAAGGGCTACAAAAGTTTCCTTTCACATATTGAAAAATGAAATTGTTAATGTAGCATTTATATTGTTTCACAGTAAATTAAGTATTTTTCTTCAACATGTTTTGTATTTTAATTTAAAAAAACTGGGATTTACATTACGTGTTTGATATTGGCAGTATGAAAGTAAACAATCTATGGTTTGACGTGAAATATATATTGTGTATAAATTATAGCTTTCTGCACTCCATGCCCATATGAACTTTACCTATGCCAAATCTAACACTCGTCCGTGCTCGCAAAAGAGCATAGAAGTTTTCGCTTCACATATTAATATAAGTATAATATAATCCTTAACATAAAAATAAACTTTAATAATTTTCAATATAATATGTATACACTTATGACTTAAACTTTAACTCTTAAGTTAATATTATACAGTTTATTTACTACTGTATAAAGTTATATTGTACCTGCTTCTGATATTATTACATACATACATACCATCACGCCATCTCCCTTACGGGGTAGGCAGAGAGAACCGAACGCCACTTACTTCTATCTTGACATAGATTCATCGCCTCGACAACATTCATGCATCGTCTTATACACGTTCGTCTGTTGTTCACGCTTCTAACATTTCCGTCTTTCAAAATACCGTTCACATGGACGTGCCATCCCTTCCTTGGGCGGCCCCGACCTCTCATTCCATTCCTGTCCGCATTGTATATTTTCTTCGTCAGATGTTCCTTATTCATTCTCCCCATGTGGCCAAACCATATCAATGTGTTCACTTTCATTTTTCTTTATCCTAAATTCTTTCCTTATGTCCTCATTTCTGACCCTGTCATACATCGTTCTATTACCGATTCTTCTTAGCGATCTGATATTATTATACTTGTTAAAAAGGATTTTTAATAAATAAATAAATATACTTACCTATTTAAATTAAAAATGAATGTCGATGTACGGTTGTAGGAAATGATTTATCAAAGATTCAAGAAAAAGTACCTATAATATTACAGATTCAAAAAAATCTATGTTGGATACACGCTACATAATGTGCTAAAGCGAGTTTTATTTAATTCTTTCATTACAGCTATGAACTCACTGTTAGTAATTTTGTTTTATTTTAGTATTCATCTGCGCCATTTAGTATTTTTATTAAACAGACCATGCAAAAATATGAGTGACTACAAAAAATAAATTACTATAGTTTTCTATAACCATTTTTCTATTCCAAAATCGTTTAGCCGTAATTTAGAAATTCTAGATCTGTCGAAAAAAAAATAATAAAAATGCGAAAACCTGTAATAATGAATACATATAGAATCGTTAAAGATTTGTAAAACGTTAATTATCAAGAATCATTGTTAATAGTTAGTATAGCAACTTCCTCAGAGTCTAATCCATTGATATGTTTAGTACCTGGAAGGGTGAATTACTACTAATTGAAAGCTTGATTGCATTTTATTTTGATCTATTAAATTATTAATTTACAATTTCAGCATTGACCTGCTAATTCTTTTGAAGAAGTGTATAATGGTAATAATAATATTTGAGTGTTATTATTTGTTGTTTCAAATTGTTCCTAACATCGTAAAATCGTAGTAAAAAATGACTATATTGAGGTGGGTCAATATAATATATTATTTTTTTTGTTTTATTTTTAAAGATAATGAATACAGTATTCTTTTATCTTACATATATTAATGTTATTCTGGGTAGGGAGGTACCTACCTACAGTAACATTTCAGTAGATTATATAATTTCTCAAAATCCCAAATTTCGAGCATCACGTGGGAATAAGGAACTTAAATGGGCAAACGAAAGGTCTTCTTAATTTCAATTATGTAAATCGATTTAAAAAATATTCAAATTTTACGACTTCTGCTCGAAGAATTTAACGAGGATAATAAAAGCATAAAAGTACAATTTAATTTAATTCGTACGAAATATTTGCGTAATTTACGATTAAAATGTGTTAGATGTATATTTTTTTTCTAAATAACCTATATTATTATAAATTTAATATTGAAAAAGGATTTATTTTATCTAAACCTTTTCGAGTACGTTTTAGACAGTTGCATAAATGCAAATGAAGCGATGAGTTTTTGCAAGGTTAAAGATGTGTGGTATTCGATCTGTATGCCTCCCCCATTAGTGAAACGATGTGATAGCTTGTATGCAGTAATTGAATATAATCCTAGTAATATATGTACGTAGATAGATATTTCATTATCTAGGAAGACAGAGGAGTAATTAGTGATATAATATGTCACCATCACAATTTGTCACGATATGACATTATCATTAAGAATAGATTATTACAGAATGTTAGCATGACTTAACTGAATTTATTCACAACTAGATACATAAAACTAAAGATTGTTCCAAAAAACACGGGGCCAAATTACAATGGTCCTTATACAGACAAAATCTTTAACTTTTAAATTATGCCCCTTTAACTTAATTTTAATTTATTATTATTCATACATTGAGACACGTGAGGTATAAATCATAATATTATGAGTTTCTAGTGGTCGATGCTTCCCCCTACTCCCCTCCTTACCTCTCTCCTTTCCCATCTTGTTTTCATAATTGTTAACAAATGTGTATGTAATATATTTTATAATACTTACTATAATTGGTTATATAAAAATTATCTTTGTATATTTGTATAATTTTTTATTGTATTGCTGTTGTATTCTATAAAATAAATAAATAAAATTAAACAATCTCATGAGATTTAACTTTTCTACGGACACATCACACTTTGAAAATGTTGACTGGATGACCGAAACAAGTCAGTGTCATCAAATAACTAGTAGAACTTAAAAATGTATTTCACCATAAAAAAAATCATGTAATCTCATGAGATTTATTTTTTAAATATGAAAAATGAATACGCCATCAATCTAAAAACAAAACGAATGAAACTCATAAAACACTTCAAAGGATTTCTTTCTTACCGTACTTATCTTTATATGCCTATATAGGTAATTATTTTGTACGCGTGTAAGGCTGCCTGTCCATTGATGCGGAGCGAGGCGGCGGAGCGGAGAAACGGAGAAATATTAAGCAATAGGATTGCATAAAATCGCTGAGCGGAGATTTTATGCAATCCTATTGGTTAATATTTCTCCGTTTCTCCGCTCCGCCGCCTCGCTCCGCATCAATGGACAGGTAGCCTTAGTCACTGAAATCCCCATAAACGGCTGGACAAAGGATCTCTTTCCCGGGTTCGGAAATCCGGGAGTACTACCGGGGGGAGGAAATAACTATCGATCCCGATCCCAGGAAACTTGAGATCAATAATTTTAAATTTGATGTCACGTTTTTTTTTAAATTAAATGAGGATTTCAAATTGAACTCCAAGTTACTCCTTACTCCTGTTGTTACTCTAATTATCTGTGAAATCAACTTGCGCAGAGAGTGAACTAGTTTCCTCAGTGGCTGGCAATTTGGCTACTAAAATATTGGAAAACGGCTTTTTGATAAGACTTTAAATTCGTTAACATGTTTAAGGGCCTATTTTGCTAAATAATAAGCAAACAATTAGAGTACCTTGAACTTTTTGCCTAGAAGGGGGGCGATTTGCACGTAAAGATAATTGTATCCATGATATGGGTAAACATGGATGGTTTTGATTCCGCCTGTTGACAAGACTTGCCCCCTGGTAGGCTAGCCAACGTTTGTTCAAGAGAACGTATGTCGAGTTGATTATATAGACTTCACTCTCAAACTAATTATTTTGTAATTCAACTTTGATAAAGGGTTTCTTTTATTCAAGTCAGCAGTTGCTAGTTACCAAAATGGTGGTATATTTAAGATTAAAGTCGATATTTAATTACAAATGAATAATTTCTTTGCTTGGTCACCCGTATTGCATCAAAAGCTTTCAACAAAACAACATTGTTATATTCTTTATTTTCTAATTTGTAGTATCAAACATACATAATATATTTGAATGTTTTCTATTAATTTCTTGAATTCAACGAACCTTCTTGAACATTTGCATATTCTCTGAACTGAAAGCTAAATTATGTAAATTGGAAGGTGGTACGTTCAGTTTATTTTACTCTTACGAATTAAATTCGAGGGCTGAAATTATTATCTATCTTTTCTTATTTAATTATTATTAGGAATGTGAAAAATAACGAAAGCCATCCTTTAGCAGAAAACATGAAAATAACTCGTCAACTTCTTAATTTTGTTGAGATTCCAAATCTGAATATACCCATACGAAGTAATATAAATAAATTTAAATGTGATGGAGGGGAAATTTAATGAATAATTAATCACATCTTCGTTTACTAATGCGTCGTGAAATTGTCTTATTATGATGTGTAACTTATAACAATAAGTTGTGGAAAAATAAGAATGGAAGAGATTCAGCCAAATACTACCCACAGAGCAGTCAAGTTAATAATTCATTGCTTGAACAATAAGTTGACATGGCAAGTCACTGTAATAGCATAAACCAGCAAGCCAGCCGATGGTTGAAGAAAGCAGGTATATGTTTTCAGATTTGCTGCAGGCGGGTATCTGCGTTGGTCGGCGCCTATCTACGCTGGTTCATGCGGCCATGACAAACGCATGTATAAGCTGGTAAAATTATCAGTCGCCATGTCTAGCATATCGGATGAAGAGTTATTTTTGTACAAAAGTTCGGCTTTGAATTTTAAAAAATTAAACAACAAGTATTCATGGTATAAATCTTGATAGAAAAATATATGGTAAATAGCATAATTTATTTATAGAGCTAAGGAGGAAAGCAGGGAAACTGTTTTTTTGTGTCTTCACAGTTCTTTGAGATAATTAATCACTTCACAAGTTCTTGAATAAATTTTATTTGAATGTTGATATTTTTACCATGTAAATACAACCTTAACGAGGGAGTTGTGGCCAACGCTAGACTCCTCACTACCAAGTTACTCCACAATGTATTCAAATTTGGATGGTAAATTTTCAGAATTTACATGAAATGAGTTTGTTAAATTATTTTTGATATAAATATTTCATTATAAATAATTTTATAACTCTTCAATGCCATTTTACGAGAGTGACGTGCTTTTTTAGCAATTTAAAAATAAAAATATCAATATAAAGTTTACTTAGCTTGAAATCACTTTGAAATATAATATTTAAAAGTTAAAAAATTGAAAAGCACTATTTAAATATCCCTCAAAATCTAATAAGGTCTAAACGAATATCAAATTTGCAAAATTTTAAAAGAATCGAATGAATCTGTAATCGATAAAGTAAAATAAACACGCTGTATAAAGTATATAGTACATACACACAAATACATTGTGATAAAACTTTCAGAATATAATCTTAGCATGATACTAGTTGATAATCTCCAATAAAAACAAATTAAAAAAATCGAATCCCCACTATATCGAAATATTTCACGTAATCTGTCTAGCAATATGTCCCGCCCATTGCCATTTCAATGTAGCTACGCGATCCATGACGTCCGCTACTCTGGTCCTTTTCCTAATTATAAATATCTGATAGAATCGTTAAAATAACAAAGATGGGAAACCCCAAAAATAGACTATCGGGAAAGCCAACGAAAAGATAGAAGGATAGCTGGACCTCTTCTACCCAGGATAGTTCACCTCCGGAAACAGATATTAAGACCTAATCCAATATGAAAAGAACAAAAAGTTGAATTTCGACTTTGATTTTGAAAAATATCTCTCTACACAGCAGACTACATATAAAATATTGGATTGTCATCTAAAATAGATTACCTACCCATCGATCGTCGGTCCTATATATGTATATTATATTTTATTTCAAAATGTACATCAGACATCAGTCATGTGAGGATACATAAATATCTCATATTATGATTTGCCCTGTAAAATATCCACACTACCATTATTTGATATACCGATAGAGTAACCAATGGAAACGCATTATTGGGGATTTCTTACCTACGATGTATCTTCTTATACATATCATACTGAAAACCTTTTATAACGAAATCGTTGTGACTGATGCCAAAAAAACTAGGCCCGTAAATGTACCTCTTTAGATATCTTGTATTGAGATCATCAGCATCACAGAGTACAAATTTTCAAATAAAGTTATATAAAGAGACGAATTTAGAGTTACTGTGTAATACTTAAATAAATATAGACGACTATTTTACGATAAAATAAAAATAGCGGTTATAATGATAGCGGTAACGATATAATAATAAAAGCGGTAATAATGATAGCAGTTAAAGTATATAAAAAAAAAATGGTCATCCTTTGTTGACGCCAATATGTCATTATAATTATTGTCGTATTTTCTTATAACAAATGACATATAATATTGTTGCAACTGTTGTCCGCCCTACACCCAAAATTAGTCTCCTTTCAAACCGCGTCCTGTGATGTCCATCCATATCTCTTTCTGTTTTCCGCTCCTCAAAAATCACTTTACGCATCATATATGTTATCACCGCGTGCGTGTGTGAGATTCAAGTGAATAGTGACAAGTGGTGATCATCCTTCAAGGGAGAGGACCAAGAATCAAGTGAGTTTGTGGCGACTGCGCCAATTGCACCAATTGCGCCAATTGCGCCGCGCAGTGCTTCGCTGCGCTGAGTACTTCGGCAGGCGCCATCTTGCCCTGCGCCGTATGCACAGCCGTCTCCTATTTAAGGGGAAGCACAGCGCGCCCAATTCATTCCCGTCATCCAGACCTCGAAGCTAGGCATCACGCTGCCCGACCGCTCATCGCTGTTCAAATCGTCCGCGTTTCAAATTTACATTTATATTCATTAAATAATAACTCGACATTTCTGTACCAAGTAATATTAGTAAACATCAATTGTAATCATCAACTTGATAAATAAAAGAGTAAGTTAAATTTCCTGTTATATCTTTCAATCTGTCTACCATTCCTACCTGAGTAATATTTGGTAATAATATTTAATCTATTGTATACGGTATCACAGTTGCTTGGTCGATCAATCTGTGGCTCAGCTGTCGGGACTATCCGAACAGACCGCCACCAGGTTCGAACCAAGCGGTTGAGATATCATTTGGGTTGTATGTAGCTAAAGGCGGACAAACAGGTAATACCTACACGTCCAACTGACCGACCTTACCACCTCAATTACAGGCTTGCATATCAGCTCACGCTGGTATGCAATCGCTTCTAACCAAGTGACCACTCTGGCACTTTGGTAAGCTCTACATACCACAAAATACCAAAAAAAACCCAAAACTGGTGACCACCGAACGTGTCTCAGAACACACACATACCTTCAGAAACTGGTAAGATTCCGAAATCGTTTAAAAACTCAGGTACTTTTATTTTGTGCTAATAATTTTATATATGTTATATTGTGGTAATTGACTGGTAGCCATTGCGCGACAACCAAGTATTGTGTAACGTAAAATCAGTAGCTATATTAAACAGAACGATTATACGTGTTCATTAATATAATACTTAACATTTTTATAACACGACAGAAATAAAAAGATTTAATGGGAAATAGGTATTAAGCAATGAGGTCTGGATGAAGCGAATCTGAACGGGTAACTTTTAAAAAAATATATTTTAAAATTTGTGTATAACTTAAACCCGCAAATTACGCAAACCCCGTTCATTCGCGTTTGTAAAAAAGCGTAATTTAAATATAAAAAATCGACGCAATATAAAAAAAACATTCATATAAGTAGAACTAAGTTAAGGCATATAAATATATATATGCAAAATTATCCAATGATAATATATTATTTTAAAAATTTAATTATTAAAAACGATCATACGCAAATCCCACATAACTAAACATATTTACAACTGTTTTTAATATATACCTATGTAATATTTAATATGTACCTTGTATTTTTTTCATGACTGACGAGACGCAAAAATAATACAGAGGAAAAAAATTTAAAAAAAAAGCTACCTAAAAACCAAAATAACAAGGGAATAAAGAGGAGAAAATAAATAAATACATACAAGGATGAAGGTATAAAAATCTAAAGCAAAAAGCCAGAGAACCAAAACGCCGAATAGAGGTATAAAAATTATAATATTACTAAAGTCATTCTAAAAGCCTAAAGTCATTATAAATATTTTAATTTGTTCAAAATTGATAAAACGTAAAAAACATAAAAACTAAAAATAAATTTCATAACATATTTTATTTTTGCTAAATAATGTAATAAGTAAAAATTAGAAAATTATTTATAAAAATTATAATAATAAAACCGTTACCATAAAAACTGAAAATTAGAAACATATAGATAAATAATCGGTATATTCGTAAAATGCATATTCTTATGTAAAAATTCAAAACACAAATATATACTTTATATTTAAAAATATTATATCGCGTCGTCAAACGGTCGAAATACTTTCACTTATTTACAAGCAAAAAACAAAGGTAAACGAACTCTAAACAAAAGAATGGCCACATGAACCCGAATAAACCCGCTGAAACCGCGATAAGGTAATAAAACGAAGTCAACGACCTTAGGAGCCGATGAACTCGGTCACAGAAACCCCGAGCAAATAACAATTTAAAAGAGTACTAAAATATTAAATAATAATATACCTCACTTTATCGAATAAATTAACAACGCAAAGCAAAAATATAATAAATTAAAAACTAAAATAAAATATTTTCTAAATATACTTACGGGAATAAAAAATTATATACAATTACAATTATTTAAAATTATGTAAAATAAACTACATACGCAAACGAACATTATAAAATATTTTTAAAATAATTTTTGTATAAATAATATTTTGAAAATAAAATAAACTAATAGTCATAACATAAAATAGAAAGCGAATAAAAATAATAACTAGCTGCGAATAAGCGTTGTAATAAAATATAAACAGAAATAAATAAAAATAATATAAAATATTTACAAAATATTATACTTAAATAAACACAAATAAATAAAAATTTACAAAAAGGGAATAATGAAATAAAAAGACATTGATAAAAACTTATCGAATAATTTAAAAATAATATTTCAAAATAATTTTTCGATTTTTTTTTAAAAAAATACTTAGAATTTTAAAATTATAACATTTTGGCATAAAATACTTAACTAAATAAACATGTCAATGGACAAAGCAACAAACAGAGAACAAGACAATAACGATGACGGACACCAAGAGTACAGAACAGAAATATATTCAACCAATATAAAACTACCAAGTGTGTGGAGACAGAAAATACACCTATGGTTCTACACAATAGAAGCCCAATTTGCCAACGCACGCATAACTAAGGACGAATCAAAGTACCACCATGTGCTGGCAGCCTTGGACGCAGAGACGATGTCATGCGTTGCGGATGTCATCCAAAACCCACCAAGCATAGAGAAATACAAGAACTTAAAATCAACATTATTAAATCGACTCGAAGAATCAGAAGAAAAACGACTAACGCAACTTTTACACGGAATTCAATTGGGTGACCAATCACCATCAGAACTGCTACGAAAGATGAAGAACCTAGCCGGACCAACATTGAACAACAACAGTCTCATCAAAAGGCTGTGGCTAGAAAGACTACCACACAGGGTGCAAGAAATAATATCTGCAATAACAACGGATGATGTTTTGGTACTCGCCACCACCGCGGACCGGATAATGGAGGTTAACTGTAGAACAGAAGTACTCGCAGTAAACTCAACTCCAACTTCAAGCAACCCCTGCTCAAATAACGAACAAAATACAATAAATATCTTACTAGGAATGCAACATCAAATACAGAATTTAACAGAAAAAATACAAGGATTGGAATTACAACAAAGACAATCACGCCCATGCTTTAGAAATCAACAAAGGGATCGTTCGAGATCGCGATCATATAATAGAAACCGCTTTGACTACAGAAATAACAACAATTACCGGCATTCAAATAAAAATCAAAATTTCAAAAGTAAATATAACACGTATCAACAAAATTATAATAACGAAAACAAACAGAAAAAACAAGATGTATGTAGGTATCACCAAAAATTCGGAACAGAAGCACATAAATGCCAGCAGCCGTGCACATTCAATCAGCCGGAAAACTTATAATGCGGCAGGTGTGCGAGACAACACCGTCGCATATAAAGCACCGTCTCTTCATACAAGACATAGCCAGTGGCGTGCAATATCTCGTAGACACAGGCTCCGAAATTAGCATAATACCAAAGTATTATAAAAATGACAAATCAATAATATCTACGGACAACATCATCACACCAATATATGCAGCCAATGGAACGTCAATACCAACATATGGCCACAAAATAATACACTTGAACCTCGGTTTACGCAGAAACCACAAATGGAAGTTTGTTATAGCCGACGTAACCAAACCAATCATCGGAGCAGACTTCCTAACGAACTACGATATTCTAGTCGACTTAAAAAGAAGAAGTTTAATTGATAGAACAACGGGCATCACCAGCAAAGGATGTATCTACAAAACGAGCGTCACAAATATCGCTACGGTTCAAGCAACATCAAAATTTCAAGCAATAATACGAAAATACCCGTGCCTGACAAGGGCACACATGTCACAAATAGAGCCAAAACATGATGTAACTCACCATATACAAACAAAAGGTCCTCCAGTAACCACAAAAGCAAGAAGACTCAATCCAATACAACTCGAAATAGCTAAAAAAGAATTCGCATACATGATAGAACAAGGCATATGCAGACCGTCGAAAAGCAACTGGTCCAGCCCACTTCATATGGTAAAGAAGACCGACGGAAGTTACAGAATGTGCGGAGACTACAGGCGTTTAAATTCCATAACAAAGCCCGATAAATACCCAATACCACAACTGCAAGACTTTTCGCACAAGTTACATGGAAAAACCATATTCAGCAAAGTGGATCTCGCAAGAGCCTATAATCAAGTAAAGATGGAAGAAAAAGATATACCTAAAACTGCGATTTTAACCACATTTGGATTATTCGAATTTACGCGAATGCAACCAGGATTATCAAACGCCGCTCAGAGCTTCCAACGTTACCTACACACAATTACAAGGGATTTAGAATTTGTATTCACATATATAGATGACATCCTGGTCGCATCAAACAACCTTCAAGACCACGAAAAACATCTGAATACATTGTTCAAGAGACTCGCTGAGAATGGCCTAATTATTAATCAAGAAAAATGCCAGCTAGGAGTAGAGGAAGTAAAATTTCTAGGATACAAAATCAACAAAAATGGGAGTAAACCTCTCGCAGAAAAAGTAAAAGCCATTACACAGTTAGAACCACCTAAAGAAGCAAAAGGATTAAGAAGATATATGGGAATGTTAAATTTCTATAGGAAATTCCTACCAAACGCAGCGGACACCCAGAAACCATTATTTGAGCAACTAAAAGGCTACGCAAAGAGCGACAAGAGAAAAATAGTATGGACAGAAGAGCTACTACACGCATTCGAGAAATGTAAGAAAGACTTAGCTCAAGCTGCACTACTTGTGCACGTTAACCCATCCGCTGAAATAACAATCATGGTCGACGCATCGAACAACGCCATGGGCGCAGCTCTACAACAGAAAAAAAAAGACACCTGGCAACCAATATCATTTTTTTCAAAAAAATTTAACGACGCGCAGCTAAAATATAGCACCTACGACAGGGAACTGACCGCTATATACGAAGCAGTAAAGTATTTTCGATCACAAATAGAAGGAAGACAATTTTCAATAACAACAGATCACAAACCATTAATATTCGCATTTTCGAAAAATAAACTAAACTCCCCGCGACAAGAAAGACAGTTAGATTACATAAGCCAATTTACAACAGACGTGAGGCATATTAAGGGCGAAGAAAACACAGTCGCAGACACACTATCACGGATAGAAGAAATAGAAATAACACCCAGCATTAATTACGAAAAAATGGCAGAAAAACAAAGTAACGATAACGAATTAAAATACCTACAAGAAAAATCGTCTCTACAATTAAAAAAAATAATAATACCCGGCACCAAACAAACGTTATGGTGCGACGTTACTAATAACGCATTACGCCCATATGTACCGGCCGACATGAGAGCCTACATAATTAAAACAATACACGCGATAAGCCACACAGGAGCAAAGGCAACAAGCAAGATAATAAAGCATAGATACGTATGGCCAAATATCGACAAATCAGTGAAAAATGTCGTAGACGCATGCATACAATGTCAAGCAGCGAAAATTCACAGGCATACGATAACACCGTTAAAAGACTATCAGCATACCGACGGAAGATTCAAGAATATTCACCTGGATTTAGTAGGCCCGCTACAGCCTTCAAAAGAATACACATACCTGCTCACCATAATAGACAGATATACAAGATGGCCCGAAGCAATCCCGCTTAAAAACATAACCGCCGAAACAGTCGTAGACGCCTTAATGTACAACTGGATAGCAAGATTCGGCGTCCCAACATCAATAACCACCGACCAGGGCCGGCAGTTTGAAAGTGCCTTATTTAGCGGCCTAACAAGAAAAATGGGGATCACACACCACCGAACCACAGCCTATCACCCACAATGCAACGGAATGATAGAGAGGTGGCATCGCACATTAAAAAGCTCCATCATGGCAGCCGACAATACCTCATGGACGTCATCACTACCGCTGATACTCCTGGGGTTACGATCCGTAACCAAAGAAGGCTCAAATCACACACCCGCAGAAATGACATACGGAGCTACGTTAAGACTCCCGGGGGACTTCTTCGAAGAAACCACTCCGGAAGAACCAGACACGTACGGACAAAAACTACAAGAAATAATGTCAAAAATGCGACCCATACCAATCAGCAGACATTGTACAAGACAGACTTTTGTACACAAGCAACTTAAAAACAGTAAATACGTCTTTCTCAGACACGACGCCGTAAAACGCCCACTTCAGAAGCCCTACGACGGACCATACCTGGTACGAGACAGAGACGATAAAACAGCCATCATCATAATCAACGGAAAAGAAAAAAAAGTCTCTTTAGATCGCCTAAAACCAGCATTCAACATAAATGAAGGAATGGAACACTATGAAGACAACACCGAGCATCAACCGAATACCACTGAGGAACACATAAGGATGTCCAGCCAACACACACAGGACGACACTCCTTCATCCAGCCCAGTATCGGAGCAACCACACACCACAACAAGAGCAGGAAGAAAGGTCTACTTCCCACAACGATTTACAAGCGTCAGATATTTTTAAAAGATAAGTAACTTCATACCTTGTACTAAAACAAATTTATACTTATAATATGATTAACTTTATATATGTATAGATTAAGTTGTATTTAAATAATTACATAACTGTGTATTAGAAAAGATTACCTTGTACTAAAACAAATTTATACTTATAATATGATTAACTTTATATATGTATAGATTAAGCTGTATTTAAATAATTACATTACTGTGTATTAGAAAAGACTACTTTGCATATAGAAATTGATAACATAAGATGTACATAGCGGTTCAAAAGAAAACCCTATACAAATAACAAATCAAATGCTTTAAAAAAAATTTTTTTTTATCTTTCACAGAACGCAATGTAAGGACTCTGAACTTCGAGGAGGGGTCGTGTTTCGTCTAAGCGACTGCCAGCGGGGTCTGTGGCGACTGCGCCAATTGCACCAATTGCGCCAATTGCGCCGCGCAGTGCTTCGCTGCGCTGAGTACTTCGGCAGGCGCCATCTTGCCCTGCGCCGTATGCACAGCCGTCTCCTATTTAAGGGGAAGCACAGCGCGCCCAATTCATTCCCGTCATCCAGACCTCGAAGCTAGGCATCACGCTGCCCGACCGCTCATCGCTGTTCAAATCGTCCGCGTTTCAAATTTACATTTATATTCATTAAATAATAACTCGACATTTCTGTACCAAGTAATATTAGTAAACATCAATTGTAATCATCAACTTGATAAATAAAAGAGTAAGTTAAATTTCCTGTTATATCTTTCAATCTGTCTACCATTCCTACCTGAGTAATATTTGGTAATAATATTTAATCTATTGTATACGGTATCACAGTTGCTTGGTCGATCAATCTGTGGCTCAGCTGTCGGGACTATCCGAACAGACCGCCACCAGGTTCGAACCAAGCGGTTGAGATATCATTTGGGTTGTATGTAGCTAAAGGCGGACAAACAGGTAATACCTACACGTCCAACTGACCGACCTTACCACCTCAATTACAGGCTTGCATATCAGCTCACGCTGGTATGCAATCGCTTCTAACCAAGTGACCACTCTGGCACTTTGGTAAGCTCTACATACCACAAAATACCAAAAAAACCCCAAAAGTTTTTCCATTATATATCCTTCCTTTGCCTTGCGGTGGTTGCAACTTATCACACCTGCAAAATACAGTCCACTTCTACTTCACATTTTTTATTACATATTCGCGTCTTCATCCTTTTCAAAGTTATCATCGCGTACAAAGAAATTCATAAAAACACTTCTGGTTAGTGTAATTTTATCAAAACGTCAAATTAATCTATTTTAAGGTACATTGTTATCGGAAATACACTAATACTGAATGTTTCAGATATCTAACTGGTCAGTAAGTCAGTTTTAAAAATCGATTACGAAATTCCGGGATAGACAGACATGTGAAGTTGATTAGAAGGATTTAAAAATGATGGGTGGTGGCCTGAAAAATCCTGAATCCTGAATTAATTCATTAAACTGCTGTGTAACCGAGATCAAAAGCTAAGTACAAGATGGAGAGCTGTCAAAGCATACTAGTTGCAAAGTAGACTGTTGTATGAAGTGGAAGGTTGGACTCTCAAAATCTTTACAATAAATAAAATTGAAGCATTCAAGATTTGGCTATACAAGAAGTTTATGCGCATCTCATGGGTCGATGGAGTCTCATATGAAAGAGTTCTGAATATGATGGAGAAAGAGACGAAAACCCGCATATTTTGGCCACATATTCCGTGGTGATAGATATGCTCTTCTACAACTTTTAGTAGAGGGAAGACGGAATATGGGGCGTAAAAGAATATCTTGCCTTAAAAATCTCAAACAGTGGTTCGGGATTCCGGATGCTGCGTCACTAATTAGGTTGGCGGGATGAGTATGGTGTGATGGTCGCCAACCTCCATTAGCAGCGAAACAAGAATAAGAAGAAAAAAGGGGCCAAAAATACGTTATAATATGTAACTAGCTACATAAAACGTGTAGTCCATTCGCTAACAAAAATTAAATATGATGAAATATACAAGAAAATATGTATAGTAAACACCACTAACGATGTTTTTATTCAATGAACTTGAAAAGTTCTAAGCAAAAAGACACCATGGCACTGCCCAAGTATGATGATTTGCATAACTCTGTTCGCCGCGGCTTAAATTCCAAAATAATCCTTACTGTTGATATCTCGCTCGCACATATTGTGACCGTATTTTCCGCTTCGAATAAGAAAGAAATAAATATAGCGTGCGTCATCTTTTTCTACATAAGACTCAAGATTCTGAAGCAAAAACATACATTTTGAATACTGTCTCCAATATAAACCGTAATGTCATACACACATTAAAACACGTTACCGACAGAAAACATTATTTACATAACTGTTTGACGACTAACGATATGGCGGTTATCGACGTTTTAATAACGATTGAACAATTTATTTTTATTATATCTAAGGTAAATTATATATTGTTTTAATATTATATTCTTCAGTGGGACAAGTCTGGTCCAACCGGCGTAATCAAAACCCTCACGATTACCCATTTCATATGAATAATAATAATAAGTTATTTGTAGGTATAGCACCGTTTAATGATTCGAGATCATTCATTCAACTCCATATGATAATTATATCCATGATATGGGTAATCACGAGGGTTTTGATTTCGCCGGTTGGGCCAGACTTGCTCCCCTGATTTAAATAAAATTTCGTTGAAAACGTTTATAACTTTTTCTTAACTTTTTCATTCCTGCATACATAACGCAGATTTATCGATATTTATTCAAGTATAGATTGTTGATAATGTGAAAAACATGTTTTATAACAGTTTCTATATTTCCTTACATCGAGTGCCTACCCAGAATAAGAAAACGACGCGATGGTGACATTTATGATAAATATCTAGAATGTTAAGATTGATTTACCTGTGTATTTTTAGACCGTCAATTACGACACGAATTGTATAAATTTCATTGAATACGATTATTCGTTATAACCCGATTCGCTCTAAAGAATCATCAATATCAAATAATTTAAACATCTCGCGCTCACTTACCGAGTGACTGAAAAATAGCAATCTTCGTGTGGAGAGGCGATGGACTCATACCCAGGACCAACTCTCCCAATTCAGCCTCCACATTCAGATGAGGTATCTCCTTGGAGGCTGACTCTCTGCTCTCCACGTAGACCTGGGACCGCTTGTAAATCTCCGGGGATAGCTCGGTCTCCTTGCCGACTCCGATCGCTGTAAGTAATTTTCATAAATGCCATTATAAATAATCCATATCAAAACTGTAGAATTATTTCGTTGAATTTCGAATCGGATGAATCCCGAGAGATTTCAGTTTGAGTTAAATCATGGACGGAGTTTTATTTCGTATTTTGGCTTCAATCCACTATATTTTTTTTAAAGAATTAATATGTCCTTGAAACAAATACATATAATCCTCATATATTTCTTAAATACAGCATCAATGCTTGTGCTATAGGCGAAAGAAATCGGTCGTGGCAGGATTCGCAATCACTGGACTACAAATAAGCCAGCTCGCTAACCGCACTGAAAAAAATATTATAACGACCGAACTGGCTATCTGCGTTTTAGCCAAACCTTTGTTATCATTAATAAAGATTTATCTATTTATGACTGTACGTTTTGGCGGTGTGTACAAAACTAAATGTTTTATAGTCACCAAAGTTCGGTTAATTTTAAGTTGAAATTTTGTTAATGTTAACAACAAAAAAATCAGTGCGCTCTGCCACCGTCCATCATTATTCTAAATGTTTGGTTCCATGATTGACTATCGGATCAAACAATTTAATTCAAAAAGAGATTTAATGAAATAAAACATAACTTTGAGTACACCACTGCAATCAAAATTTTATTCAAATTAATAAAAATACTCTACATGTTACGAGAACAAAGTTCCCTTCCTCCGGAGGATACAAAGTATTCTAAAGAAGTAGTTTTTAGTATAGGTACCTACATAATCAATAAATCGTAATCCAAAAGATTTTCAAATCATAATCAATGCTTGTTTAACTTGATCAAGTCATTTTTTAAATATCACAAAATTTATAATGAATTGATATTATTCAATTAAGCAGTTAAGTATTACTTTTAATTTTCAACACTCAAGTTTATAGACAGTGTTCGCTATAATTATGTTATAGCGAACAATATTATCATACATACATACATATATGCACATGGATAGGTAGTTATATGTAATGACATGTCAATATTTTGAGATATAATATTATGTTGAATTTTATCCTACCTACTTCTTTTCATACCTATAAATTTGCCTACAAAATCAGTCGTCATCAAGAGCACGCCGTGTGAACTTCAGACTCTCATCAAACCCAGTAAAATAAATAATTTCAAATCTTTGTCTTCGCCATTCAATTTATCAATATAGTGTTTGTGATTATTGTGTGAGGTGAGTATCAGGAGGTATTGGGAAAATTCTGAACCAGATCAGGAAAGGTAGGCAAATAATCCTACTTTTCCTTCCTCCTGCCACTGGGTAAAACCAGTGGCACACACAGAGAGTTTTGTATTAAAGTACCGAATAGGATGAATTTTTTTATTGTATTTTTAACAATTGCGGAGCTTGTGCAATCTTTGCTCACATAGTATTCAATGCGGGATAGATAACAGTGTATGTATGTACTGCGAATTTGATGTTTCGTTTCCTACCTACCTCAGTCTATATTTTGTAAACAAGCAAAGGACAATCGGATTGTCTCGATTTTGTACCTACTACCTCGCATGCTTTTTAATTTATCTTGTAATTTTTTTGCTTTATAATTTGTAATTTTATACACAGCAGGTAATGTTATTATTTTTTAATGTGAATCGAGTAGAATAATTATAGGCTTAATCCTGTTTGTTTTTCCAAAAAAAATAAAATATTCTTTTGATACACACGAGCCTGTGAATGCTTTGTTTCGCAAAACAATTTGTATTCGTTAATTTAATAGCCCATAAAGTTGTAATCGCATTTAAATTCTAGCAAGAATATATATCTGGACACTGGTTTTACATAAATTTAAATTCACAATTTCAGCGAAATGCTGGATTTTAATTTTTAAGCCATTCATATTATATCATACAACCGGCAATTTGAATTACAATACATACATTACAAAGGAATACCAAAAGTTATGTAAATACAAGATAATTGCGGACATTGACAAAGAAATAGAGTTTTTATAATACGAAAAGAAAGATTTGTGGCGGGAAAATCAGTTCGATTTTCAACCACAAAGTGAGTCAGTCGCTAGGCAAGATCACGTGACTCATTCGGACCAATAAGCGAACTTTATAAGATTGGTGCCGGGTGACATAGGCGACGCGGAAAAGGCCTAGCCGAGAGGAAACACGAGGGACCTCAGCCCATTCGATCGACGACGCTACGCGAAGTGATTCGTCCCGTCCGCACCACATGAGGTAGGTACGCCATAATCTACCGCGTGGTTTCGCATAAGTATAATTTCGTCCTTTAATTTATCCTGCATACTTCACATGCTCTCGACTCGCTATAGTGGTGACCCCGACGTGATCTTGCCTAGCGACTGACTCACTTTGTGGTTGAAAATCGAACTGATTTTCCCGCCACAGATTTATGGTATAAGCGAGGAGAATAGAAAAGAATAAGATTTTATTATTTAATATCTCTGGCTTGTATAATATATAATAAACATGATTTACATAATTTTAAAATAATTGTATAATTATGAAAATCGAATATATTTTATATTTGCATATACATTCGCAAATATTGGATTTTTTCCCTATCGGCAGTCAATGATGTTTTGATGACAAATTTACATCTTCTTCTTCAGCCTGTTTTTTTTTTCATTTTTGGACATAGGCCTCCCCCTTGATCCTCCACAACTCCCTGTCTTGAGCACACTGCATCCATCTCCCTCTGGCACATTTCTTGATGTCATCAGAAAATCCAAAATTACCACTTACAATAATAATGAATACAATCTAACTACAAGTCTTATACTTCATCAGAAAATAATTTATTTTCTTTTACATCTTAATTGAATGAGGGTTTAATAATATTGTACAAGTATTCTCATTAATCTTCTATCACATTGTGAACAGGTGAAAAGCTTACATGAAAAGGTTTTGGTGTGTGGTTTTATTTCATTTTTTTCATGAACGGCACGCTAGCGTGACAGGTGAATTATTCCCAATAAATTATTATTGTATCAAAAAGATTATTAATTAAAAAAAATCTTTACAGAATAAATAAAACGATTGGTGCTCACGAATTTGATAAAAACAAGGAAAATTTATAAAATAACACACTATTCTTTGATCAAAGGACATATTTGAAATAGTACCAACCAGTTAGTTACACGAGAATAAATTATAAAGAAATAAAGACATATACCACAAGTTAATTAAAATAACAAAAATGAAGACACCCTTTTGAAAATTTTCTTCACGTTGGTATAAAAAACCAATGAAGTTAAAGAAATCTAAAATCGATCTTATAACGCCTGTTATTATGCAATATTTATATCGGTCACAATAGGCATGATGACTAATTTTGAAAAACTATCTCACGATGTTTTTACGCATTCACTGTTTTCAAATATATATACATTTCTACATAAAATAAAGGTTTAGTAGCAAAAATCGCCATTTTAAAATCAAATTTGACATTTACGCCAAAAAAAGCTTGTAGTATCATGGCGGCTGCCGACCCTGACGGTGACGTCATGGTATCGTAAACTGCATATCACTACTATATGTAATATATGTGTTCTAAGACGATTTGTGTATTTATAATCAATTCAAAAGTGCATAAGTGTTGTGCGGTCCCTAAATGTACAAACACGACGAAAAAAACACCTACTGAGGTATTTGTTTTCGTCCCACGCGAAAAAAAAGAGAAATAAGTGATTAAATTTCGCACGGCGAGACACAAGTGAATTTTATTAAGTACGCGTTTACAATGAAGTACAGTATTTGTTCCCCCACTTTTAGCTCTCAATAATATAATATTTACCATTATTTAGGCAATAAGCATATAAAGAACTTCATTAATGTCCAAACGTCAAAATAGGCCATCATAAGTTTCCCGCGTATGTTTTTAGCTTATGAACACATAATGTAGAGAGAAGAAGGAGCATATTTTATCGATTTTCGAGATGTAAGTTGTATTTAAATTACAGATAAATAAAGTACTTATATGTACTTATTATTAAGTTTTTACGTTTCGAAATTCTGATGAACAAAAGTCTTTGTTCGACGCAAAGAAATATCCGACCATCAAAAGTTCCATTCTAGTTAAGAGTAGTTAAGACAGGCAGAAAAATAACTACTATGGCTGCTATTGCTAAAAATAACGATAGCAGATAAATATAGCTTGTTATGAACACAATACAAATAACGAGCGCTATGTAATAATTCGTATGCTGCTAAAATTGTAACGATGTTTTAAAACGCATGCTTCGCGTAATCGCCGTCGTTTCGCAAATCGCTTCATTGCATGAAAAAAATATAGCTTGCTAGTTTAGTTTGGCAGTGACCAGCATCATAACATATCGAACGTTCGTCAGCTCACCATCGCGTGACAAAATTGTAGAAATACTAACACTAAATTAGTTTACCATACGTTGCGAGCGTTCATTATTTATTTATTTATTCAATAAAAACTAAGTTACATACAAAATACAATTAACATAGGCCCGATATTACAGTCGGCCCTCAACTCATTGAGTTTGCCAAACTCAAGATTAATGTTAAGGGGAGATTGAATCCATTTCCGTATTACAGTGCAATATGACATGTCAGTTACTAAATCTTCAATTATAGACATATTTCACTTTTTCTGTGGTTATTATCTGTCAAATTTAAATAACCTCAAATAATACGAAATACAAAACGGGACGCTACGACTTTAAATACCATTGTTTTATTATCCAACATGGTAAATTTAATTTTTTTCACCAAAATTATGCTTTTAAATGCCCGTGTTCGTTTCAATACGGCTGTCAGTTTGTTTTGTTGTGTGGCGCCACCTTCGATACAACACTGAAACTACACACGTTGCCTAACGCCTCTAGTGATAGAAACTGAAACTACACGAGTTGCCTAGCAAATAACAGTTGACTCACAGTTAAGTACTTAATCTGCCAGAAACGTTGAGTTAAATATTTGTCGTTTTAGTGACGTATTTGAGGGAAGATTAGGTCTAAACGGACACTGTAATACGCTATATTTTTGTAAAACTTGAGTTTAGCTCTTAAACTGACACTGTAATACCGGCCCATAGTGTCCCCCGATAGGTAGGCGAGTATCTAGGTAAATTGAAACTATTTGCTTTGATGAATACTTGTTTATATTTAATTTGTTTTTGTTTTAAGTATCTAATTAAAATATTAATATATCGATAACACCAAAATAAACATAGTCCAGACCGACAATTAATGCGTATATTGTATTGAAGACTATCAGAAGAATTGACGCGACCATACTATGACGTCGTGCGCTCTGATTGTTTTTTCTCATAAAATGGCGGACTAACACATTTTGTATTTTTATATTTATAATATTATTATTATTCACTCCTATAAATTAAAAAAAAAACATTTTTTAAATCTTTATAACCTATTTTATTTTTTAAAATCATAATTTCAATGATTTTTTTCTTACAGTCATCACACCTATTACATATTTTAATATATTAATCATAATATGTATATGAATCATAACAGTTATCCCATATGTATATTAGATTCATCATAATACATTGTGTATTTCCATTTCAACCTCATGTAACACTGTACAACTCCCACAAACAATATAATTACATCATTTTATTTTATTTATTTATTTATTTATTTATTTACGGTAAAATAAAACCATTTACATAAAAAGAGTACAGAATAAAGATACATCACATCATCTTAAGTTAAAAATATAAAAATCAAAAATTACATATACATATATGTATATGAATATAATTGAAAATAAAAATAGTTGTTCCTTATTTAGAATTAGAATTCTTATTCAAATACAAATTATAAAAAGATAAAAAAACAAGGAAAGTAACAAGAATACAAATAGGTACATAAGTATAAAAATCAAGAGAAAGACATAAAATAGAAATTAAAAATGAAAAAATAGAAAAAAAAAAACACAATTGAAAATGTTACGAAAACAATACTGATCTCAGTTCAATCTTCAATTTGTGTAAGCTTACATTGAAAATGTCAGCAACAAAGGCATACTCATTCCCCAAACGATGAATTCTGGGAAACGGAGAATGTCTATGGGCTTCGGTCCTCAATATATCGCAATTAAATAATGATGAGTGCCTCGTAAATCTGTTAGGTATATGAAACTTAATCAATGAAATTAATGATGGACAGTCAAATTCAGAATATATGATTTTGTACAGGACAATCAAGTCCGACATAATTCTTCTATTGGATAATTTCGGCAAGCAGAGTGAATTTCTAAGGAAGTCATAGTTTATATCGTACAAAGATATTCCAAGTCTGAAATTTACATAACGTAAAAGTTTCTGCTGAACATTTTCCAATTTGTTGGAATGAATATTATAATGCGGTGACCAAACAGTTGAGTTATATTCCAGTTGACTGCGAACCAAAGAACAATAGAGATGTTTGATAGCAGACAATGAATTAAAATTATTTTATAATCAAGCAATGAAAGCCACCAAGTTATTTATTTCTGAAACGTTAAATATTCTCCACCACGTTACAATACTCGGTGCGTGTTATAACAGATGCGTCAACGATTCAATAGAGCGGATAGCGATATTATTTGGTTTATTGTCCCAAATAAACCAAATAAATCAATAAATTAAAATAGCATGTTAAAAATAAGCAGCATATTCCATATAGCTTGTTATGAAAAAAATAGCCATTTCGAACAACACAACAGTTGACAGTAACAAACACAATTGACAGTGACAATATGGTGACGTCATGCGCTCTGATTGGTGTTTCACATAAAATGGCGGACAAACATATTTTGTATTTTTATTTTAATAATATTAATATTATTCGCTCTTTTAAAATGAAAATAAATATATTTTTTCAAATCTTTATAACATATTTTATCTAATAAAATCATAATTTCAATGATTTTTTCTTACTGTCATCACGCCTATTCATGTTCAGAAGAACAAAATTAGGTACTCAATTTTTTAAAGATATCAAATAAATCAAGCTGGGGGGGCAAGTCAGGTCAAGCGTTGGAATCAAAACCTTCATGAAAACCCATATCATGGAAATATGTAATATTATCTTATGGAGTTCCATGATATATTAAGATATCGATCTTATAACGCCTGTTATTATGCAATATTTATAGCAGTCACAATTCAAGTTCAGAAAACAAAATAATTCAATTTTTTAAAGATATTCGTTACTGAATACAAATAAAATCATTCATAGTTTTGTAAAATTTATGTACTGTTATTTATGACGTTTCACGTTTCGGGCGAGACACTTATCATTATAAAACTATTTTCATAAAGCAAAATAATTCAATTTTTTAAAGATATTCGTTACTGAATACAAATAAAATCATTCATAGTTTTGTAAACTATGAATGACGTTTCACGTTTCGGGCGAGACACTTATCATTATAAAACTATTTTCATAAAGCATAGTGCTTCCACTCTTTTCTATTACTGTTCGAGTGTCCCGTAAGAGCCGGGTAATCGAAAATACAACAGTGCATAAAGGCACTACATTCTGAATGTAGTGCCTTTTTAGGTGAGACGAGACTGGTGTGTGGGTATACACATATGTGTTGTGCTCCCTTTTATAAGGCAATGCACACCCCCACACCTTTCGCTGGTTACCCCACATCGTGGGATATGCCGTGATGGTATGAATGAATTTTTGTTATCCTGTTGTTTGTTTTCGCTCCTGTTTTATTTTTTTTATTTTTACTGTGGTCCTTAAGACGAAATCCTGAACTTGCATACAAAAATATGTAGGTAGTGATGACAGTGATACAAGCATTACTTAATCAAGTACATGTACCTTATTTTTCTCGATTTTCCTAACATTTAGGTACATGAATACATTAATGGTTTTTTCCTTAATTTTGCGAAATTATTTCAATTTCCAATCGTCTTATGGAAAATAGTATATTTTATTCCCATTATTTTAATACTACCAGGGGCCTTATTCTCATTCACATGTAATATTCATAATCTTTACATATCACAGAATGTAAAGGGAAAGTTACGTATCTGGAGCTGTCATTCATAACTATAGAATGTGTGTACACGTCGCTGTATGTCTACTTTACACAAAACTTAACACCACCTCGATATGTCGCATAAAACATTGCGAATGAATTCAGCTGTCAAATTAATGTCATACGTATTTCGCTCCAGTCAGAATACCGCGTTACGAACGGCGATCGGAGTTTTTCTCGACATAATGTGCGAAAGTTTACGCAGGCTAGTGTCCGCAGAAAACAGAATAACGATCTGCTATAAGAAACACATGTAGCGTAAAAAACTAGTGTATATTGCCACGATTAAAGAACCGCAATAGGCCCGCAGATTTTTAATAGCTCACATTGCATTTTAAGTAATTTTTAATAATTTAAGTAAACATAGGTACACATATCAAAAGATTTGAATGAGTTATGTACGTAATATCTTGCGTGGATATGTATGTGTTTATACAATGAAGACTGTGAAGAGGTTTAAAAATCCTCAATGAGAAATCCTTGAAGAAAAACTTTTGTCAAAGCAACCTCCAATTGAAATATTTTTCATCAAATAAAACGACTTATCTGATAAATTTGTTTAACCAGTTATTGCGTGTAACGATTACAGGCATTTGCTGACCAGCGGCGACTCTATATGAAGTGCGTTGGATCAATTGCACTACCAATTTTTAAATGGTATATTCTAAAAATTAATATTAAAATATGTTTTTAATATATCAGTACGCTTTAATTTATTTTTCTAAACCAATCGATTATTATATATACCCTCGCATTCGACATCATATAATGAAATCTACCGAAATACAAATATTATCATTATGTAATCGTGATGTATGGCGTGCGATATACATGTCGCACCAAAATTGATTTCTTTTTAATACAGCGTATGTATGAAGAGAAAGAGATAGTCCCCTGGCAGATGAAATAGCGATACTTGTACTGAACTCATAAGGCAGACTCGTGCAGGCTCGTGCGCTGCACTGAGTTTATCATATCTTAGATGTAATTAGTATGTATACCTCTATCTCGCTCTCTAATTCATTAGCCATTCGTATTGAAAGAGATGAGTATCACGTATACATGACACACAGCCGATTCCGCGCCTAAAATACGAGTGTCACATATTGACACACAACTATAGACCTAATTACTTAGTATAGGCCGGCCA
This sequence comes from Molanna angustata, assembly GCA_963576475.1. NCBI lineage: Eukaryota > Metazoa > Arthropoda > Insecta > Trichoptera > Molannidae > Molanna > Molanna angustata. Next base: position 9,922,748 of record OY754965.1, read on the forward strand.
CGCTTGACTTTAGTATGACGTCATCAAAAAACTATGCGACCCGTCGTAAGTCGTATGTTTGTACATGTAATTTGGATGTCAATACGGTGACCATCATTTTGTTTACAATGGACCCAATTTTTTTATTTAACTTTGATCATCTTTCCGTTTTCACTTATTACATCATTTAAGACAATAAAGAATGTAATTATTAATTCTTACCTTACTTAACATGTCTGCGTAAGGGCAGCTATAAGGAATTGGGTCCATTCTACGCTTCCGAAGTAGTGCACTACGTAGCCTTTGGGAAGGTTTGCAATCTGATAAATTAATAATATATTTTTTCGATCTTATAATAAGAGAAGGTGAAACACAGAATTCGGTCAAGATTGTTCTATAGTAGGGCTGCTGTGTTAATGGAGGAGTCCGAGAAGCAACTGGTTCGAGTATGTTGAAGGTTTACTGTGATTTGATGTTGCAACTGAGGACTTTACACAATATAAACAATTTTTCAAAAGTAAAACAGGTCATGTTAAACACATCACGTTAGTAAATATTCAATGTCATTTAATCACTGTCCTCGATATCCGGTGTGTCATCATTCGTTTCGAGCGATTTCAAAGTGACAGGTATTACTAAAAACATATAAATATTTCATCATTATTTTGAGTTATTGAAATTCTCACAATAGGTACTTGAAAAACCGATATGATGGACAAATATTGATAGAATGAAAAGAATAGTAAGGGTAATAAATCATAATCAATTTCATTTTTATAGATGTTCAACTTATATTTTGAATGCATTTCATATATTTTTCTTTTGACTGCATCTTTTGTAAAATTGTCAACGTCGACATATTAATTTTTATAACTCTACGTTTTTTTGGTGTTTCTAATAGAGGTGTATCACTACTCATTCTCTTTTTTATCGTGGACACATTATATTCGGTGATACCACATGCTTCTGCAGTTCTCTAAAGAGTATAATTTTATTCAATAACTGTACATATATTTTAATATTTGCACATTATTTTACGTACCTTACATGGTTTCGTAATCATTACAATAAGAATATTATAGAAATTTTGACAAAATATTTAATAAATAATAAAATATCAATGACAAATAAATGGTTGTGGTGTGTATGAAACAAATTGCATACATTCTATTTGTTAAAATAATGTTTTTGTTGTTTAAAAATACGCACTAGGACAAATTGTCACCCTATAGACGAAGATTTGAAATATTTCTTTAAAACGTCATTCACATTCACAAACGTCACGTGGTATCTTCGAAATAAGTGTATGATTTATAAAAGACGTACGTTTCAACATTTTATATGGGAGTTTGGTTTTTTCACTGCGACTTACTTTCATCTTCCGTCTTTGTTTTTTTATATACAGAGAATAAGAAATAGATACATTAAAAGCAGAAGTATTTTTGTTCGATCGACATATTTTTGCGATGAGTCATACCAAAGTCAAGATTGGCCAGCCTATATATATTAATACTTGATTGAAACGAAAATTGTATGAATAATACTCCCATACATTTGTCTTCACGACATCTGTTGATAAATCAGTAAAACAATATTGTAAAATAACAATATTGCTTATAAAAGAGCACTAATACAAATGTATACATAATTATCCTTGTTTGAATTTGATTTTTACCAATCGTCAATATCGGGCGCGGTTTTTATTTTGAATTAAAAAATGATTTGAAAACAAATACTGTTACTTTAATACATTTGTTTAAATATCCTATATTGTATTTATGATTTAAATGCCTATTAATTTATTATTAATTCAGGAAAAAATTGCACTACCAAAAATGATCAAAAATACCATCGACCAGTCGCCACTGTTGCTGACGTAACAAAAGTTTGATGTACATAGATATGTACACAAATTCAAAATGATTGATTTTGTGATAACTGTCATTGATCTAATTAGTGAGTTTTGCCGATACCAAACGCCCGTTTAATTGTCAACAGTGAAACTTTGATTTATGGTTTAAATTCGATTGTCGATGAATTTATTAGTTAATTCATTGTGAACACTGTTAGTGCTTCCAATTTCTGAATTATTTATCACCCTTGTTGGTACCTACTAAAGATATTGTGAAAATGTTTTGAGAAGGTGTGTGATAATGGAACAGATTTTGATATGCTTCAACACTTCCTTCCACCAACAGTCAGCGATAGAGGCAATGAGACTCATGAAAATTTTACTCTCAGGGTCATGTTTTTAATCGTGAACCTATATGAAGACAAAATGAATTCAAACAATTGAATTAAATTAAATAAAAATATCAACTGAATATGAGAGATAATGATGTACTGCATTAGGAAGACAGAGAGATAACGCACTTTGAGATATTTACATTTTTATTGTAGAAATAAATTATAATACATGACTCTAAAATATCAAACTTTGTTTGTATAGTACCAACTATTTCCTATAAGAGGAAAATGAAAATTGAATATAAAAGTGAAATTTTTAAATATTTGTTATAAAAATAATGTTAAAGATTGAAACTTATATATAACATGAATTTACATCAAAATCAAATCAAACAAAATCTCTTTCATATCATACTCAAAATCATGATTTCAATCTATATTAGGTTCAAACATAATGGATTCACATTCATATATTCAGACAATAAAATCATAAAGGTATAACTCATCATACAGCTATGGAGTAAACATTATAAAACAATATCGACTCGCAGCATGAATAAGGAGATCCCCTCGATGACCAATATCTTCAAATGAATCCGGTTGTAGAAGATGTATTTAGATTTTAAAATTCTCGTGACTATTTGTATCTTGATCCCTCCATGTTACAATAAAATCCAAGTGAAGAAATTTGTTTGTGTCCAAGTAAAAATCCAAATGAAGAAATTGTCTCCGACAATTTCCTATATGTGACTCCTTTGTCGTCAGTTATAAAATTTTAGGTTAGGCAGAATTAAATGTCGTACATTTCATCGTCGTGTATATGCAAGCATGGTAATTGCAAAATAATATCCAAATAAAATATATTTCCAATGGAAAACTAAATGGAATAACATTCGAATAATCCATTTGTAGAATTAAATAAAAATTATTTTCGTCAGAATGGGTGCGCAATATCAGGGTAGGATTGAATTTGGGATGACTGACATTTATATCAGCATCTAGATTATAGAAAAGAAAACAGGATTATTGGTTTGAAAAATGATCTCTCGCAAAACTATCTTGACATACGAACACATAAAACAAACTTACCCCAAATTCAGAAATTCAAATCGACGTCGGCCGCCATTTTCCTACACTGGCCGTACCGCTTCGACAGGTGTATGCAAAAAGAAAGAATTTGACATAAGCTTTGCTAATCATAAAAAATATTGCCACTTGACAAAAATCAATTTAGTGTGTTCGCACAAAAAAAACTATAAATTCCCAATTATTAATTTTTCCCTATACATAATTTTCTATAACATAACATACCCGCAACCCCACATAAAAAAAAATTTAATAGAAATTTTTTTTTTAAAAAAAAACTGAAAATTGCAAATTATGAAACCAACCCAGAGATCATAAATCAAACCGAAGGATATGAAAAGAAAAAAGGAAATCATTTGCATCATAAATCATCATCCTGAAACAGTTACACAATAGACATGGTAAAACAACGATATACTTATCTACCATTCAAAAAAATATAACCTGAAACATACAAAATCATGTTAACGGATTAAAAAATATTGACCTGTAAAACGAATACTGTTTGAAATATAAAATATTATTCCTTCAGAACATAACCTTCTAATATGTATCCCCAATTCCTAAATACAAATATCTCAAAAAATTTAACTTTAAAATATTTAAGTACAATTTGACATAACAGAGTTCCGCTTGTAAGAAAAGAAAACTCCTAACAAAAACAAAAAAAAATGATCCCAATTAATGAAATAACATAACACCCAATTAAATGATAAAATAAAATTAAACGACTCATTTAGAGTTACTTTATGATCTTTTATTACATCAATTTTTACAAGTATCACTTTATAACAAGTGAAACTTACACCCTAAATCCCAAAAATAATTGAAGGCTCACAAGAAGACTACAATTTTTAAATTTAAAACTTTTCCCCTAACAAATTTTTAATTATTAGTAGAAAATTTGACTAAAAATACTCTCATATATCGCTCATTTTCATTTTTTAGCTAAAACGACCGAAAAGGCTTTAGCATAAAGAATAATCTCTCAAGTCGCAAAGTACTTTCAAGCGAGATATAAAAAAAAAATGATCTCTTGGGAAATCAGATGTCCTCAAGCGAAATACAAAGACTTCTTGGCTCATCGGATGCCCTCAGGCGAGATACAGAATGCAAAATCCAATTATAAGCCGGAAAAATGCAGGGCTATCATGTGGAATGGAAAGTCTTAATATAAATATTATATAATTCCTAAAAAAAAAATATAACATTTAACACAAAAACTGGTTAAACATTATTTAATACTATTCCTAACATCAATTATAAAAAAATTAAAAACCCCAAATCTTCAAAATAAATTTTAAAACATTTAATAAATTATGACAAAATGTCAATTATCACATCTATGAGATTCCATAGAATGAAATTCAGTTCAAGACCAAACAATCACACCTTCATATCTTGTATATAAAAGAAAATAAATAAATAAATTATTAATTAGCAGTGACATCACATACAAGATCCCTTCTTAATTAAAACTATTTGAACAAATAAATTCTGGAACCTACATATTTTATGTTTTCACACAGATTACTACAAATTAATATTAAAATTATCCATTTTTAAAAATTAATTTTAAACCCTTCTCATGTTTCCTGTGATTTGATGTCTATCACTCAATGATTAAAGAAATTTGTATTTCTTTTACCCACAAAACGATGTAACCCATCACAATAAAATCTCAAATTCAATATTAAAATTTAATCTATCAGAATCAAATTCATAAAACTGATTTATACAAAAAAAAATATACAATACCACAGAAATTTAAAACAAATTCACAATTTGTTTCTACTATTTGATCTCCATTACCAGATTTTTAAATTGTTTTGTATTCAAGCGCTGTACAATGTTGTAATACTCCACAATAAAATTTCAAATTCAATATTAAAATTTAATATATCAGAATCAAATTCTTAAAAACTGATTTATACAAAAAAAATATACAATACCACAGAAATTTAAAACAAATTCACAATTTGTTTCTGCTATTCAATCTCCATTACCAGATTCTTTAAATTGTTCTGTAACAAGATTATATTATATTATGGTCGCACAACCATAACACCATATAACTAACAATAACGATGTAATGTGCGAATTTACATCATTATCTAAGAAACAAAGTAATTCTGACGACAGATACCTAACAGCATTCACAAATAAAAATTGATCAACTATAAATTGTGAAGTAATGTAATTAACTGATGTCAGTAAAAAAAATCATAATAAAATGTAAAATATTCATTTGTAAATTTTAAATCCCCAGTCTACATTATAAAAAAAATAATATTTGTACCTAAAATAATCTTGTATGTTATGTCGATACCAATACTAACACAACAAACCAAAACAAACATACAAATAAATAAAATAATAAAATATTTAAAACAAATCAATATACAATAAATATTTCACCCCCACTCTGACAATCACCATTCATCATAATAAAAGATTCTAAAAATCTCTAAATAAAAAAAACTATTTACTTTTAATTAAATCTTTAAATTTGAATAAAGTGACACTATTATCACTAAATACTAGTTGGATGATATTGAAATGCAAAATATTATGCTTAAAATGGTTTGAATCTAAAATAAATAATCAACGTTAACTTTGTTTGTGTTCATTATGCATTTCTCTCATTACTATACTGAATGTAAATAAAAAAAAAATTCCCTAATCAATATAAATAAGTAAACAAGAAATAAAATTAAATGAATCCATTATTAATGATTCATCAATACTTTACTCAAATAAAATAACATTAGAAATTGAGACAGTCCATCCACTTCAAAGTGAAATTCTGAAAAAATAAATACTTAATTATATCATAACGAAAAACAACAAAACGATTAACAATTAACATCCAATCGTTAACCCTGCATAACAATGTCTTTACTATGGAATTTAATACTCTATTCTTATCCAAATTAGAAAAAATATAAACCAGAAATGAACTTCTATTTATTATTTTATTTTTTAAATAACTCAGAGACCTTTTATTGGAAAAACAATTCATATTCTTTGATAGAGGAAAATTATTTTCATAAAAATAATCCCCTATATTATATTCTTCCTCAATTCCAGCCTTTTCACAATCATTAGTATCATTTAAATATGACTCGAATGCATTATTTTGAACTTTCATGAAAGCATCTTTAAAATAAGAAACATGATTCATATAAATGTTTGTGGACGCAACCGTAACTTCATTAAACGAGGAGCGAACAGGATTATATTTATTATGGTATTCCATTTTTATTATGTATTCTTTTTTAGACAACGTAAAATATGGGATGTATCCAGTTGACATCTTAATTAAAGAATTCATCGCTGAGCGAATAGGGACAACATGGTTATACTCATCTCGTTGATTATCATGAACCAATGTGGTAAGTGCCGTAATGGCTTTTCTATGTTGAACTTCAACAACGTTGGCCTGAGGTGAATAAAGATACGAACAATATAAATAAGGAGTGTCATTTTTCTTAATTAAGTCCACTGATTCATTCATTGTGTAATTAACTTCGCTATCAGAGATCGAATACGTCTGCTCAGTATTTACAGGATCGACTAAAGGATCATGGATATCTGAATTATTATTATCATTGAGCAAATTCGAATCACTAAATTCATTCATTTCCACCTCACGTACACACTGTGTAGTTTCGGACTCCGTTATTTTCAAATTTTCATCATTCGTAATTATTGATAAGTCTATATCATCGTTACCATTAGACAACTGAGGTGGGGAATCATCCACTAAAATTTCTTTATCCTTATTATCAACATCAATATCAACATATGGTATACCATAGAATTTTTTCAAGCTTCTAATTGAATCATCGTCAACCTCTGATTTTTTCAATTCTTCTATTATTTGTCTAATTGCCCCATTACATGCTTCTGCCTGTAATCTCAAATCCCTCCATGTGTTTGCTGATGGTAAACCACGCATTTTTAATTGTATTTTTAATTCCTCGATTGATTTAAAAGCATATTTTGGAATTAGATCCATAATTATTCGTTTTAAAAATAAAAAAAAAAAAAAAAAAATTGAACTAGATTAAAACTGATAATCAAACAATAAAATACTTCACAAATAATAAAAAAAATGTTGAACTTTTGACACTTTGGTTCTTATAAAAAAAAACTGATTTCGGAATAATAATTTATGGTTTACATAAATGGACTACTCGAAAAGAATATAAATGAATATAAAAGTCAACGATTACCCAACTATTGTTCAATATTCTTTAGATATTATGATATCTCAAAGATGAAACCAAAACTTTATTTTGAATTTGACAAGATGATTTCTGCGTCAAACAGGTATATGAAAATTACGATTAACTTATAGTATGTTGTATTAAACGTTCAAAAACCATAAACAACATAAGACTGACCTTAAAACGATTCTGAATAACAATAATTTGATAATATTCATCCAATAATCAACTATATTTAACGTTTAATATCATAGAAAAGAGATGTTTAATATTAACGCATTATACAATGTCAGAATGACAAATCGTATTTATGTCGGTAAGTAGATTTATATAATATATAACAATTAATCGCTCGTGATATTCGAAATACAGAAAATATTGAATAGATAACTGAATCACATAAAAGTATGACCGTTTATTCACAGGTGGCGTTAATTCGTTTCTATAAAATTCATTGAACAAATAATTATTGATTCCCTTTAAAATAACAAATAATGAACTCTTTTTAAAAATAAAACACTATATTTAATGATAAACAAAATCACACCTCAATATGGGATATTAATCTTCCTAAAAATAACTGGAAAAACGCATAATAAACTCAAAACATGTATAAAAAAAAAACTGTAGTAATGAAAAATTCAATAAAACAAATAATACTTTTTTACCTCCACTTATTTGTATTAAATGTGAGATTTTCCCTTTAAAATCATCTGAATATTATGGTATTAATATAAAAGCTTCCAGAAGTGAATCTCGAATAAAACAAAATCCAAAATCTGAAAATTGTAAAAAGAATTAATCACACCTGTTAAACAACGATGAAAAATTTTCACACTTCCCCCTTTAACAAATAAATCCCCCTAGAATACTAATTGAAAATTATTTAACAATTCCTTTCCACACTATAATGAAATTAAAAAAATAAATCTTGATAAAACACCAAAACTAAATTGTTCATATTTAAGAAGAAAAGAAAACATTAAAATGATTATGTTGAAATATTCTCTCTAAAAAAAATCACTAAGTTATTCTTCCCATTAATAATCAACTTTTCAAACAAGAACTTTCTTTTCAAAAAAAATAATTAAAATTGAATTTGTAAATATGACTGTTCACTTCCAAAGTTGGAAAAGATCTGTCTCCCCACAGAATGCAATTACAATAATACAATAATTATAATTTCCCTCAAAAAAAAAAATACACTCAACAATAATTCTTGTCACTAGGTAATTAATAATTTTTTACTGAAACAATACATTCTGTACAACATTCTGCATATATAAAAAAATTCAAATTATGTAGGTAATGAAATTTCTTTTGACATTGAAAATTTGTCAAATATAAAAAAAAATCTTCAAATAAATGCTTCTGTATGCTGGAATAAAAAGAGACATAATAAAATTCAGATTCTTTCAACGATCAGTTATAAAATGATAGAAAAAACACAAAACAATCACTTAACTTTTGACGATGTGAGATATGCTCAAAGCCAAATTGTATTGATGTTGTACATAACTGAGCATCAGATCTTTCCTGGTCATCCTCCAAGCCATGTTGATCATCTTAGTGTCCTTGTCAGTTTTAAGGAAGGTTAAAAGGTGGGATTTATATGGAATATAGGAGTTCCTACCTAACGTAAACTTTCTATAGATTCTACCTATTAATCTCTCCCCTCCAAACACAGCACAACAAAATAAAGGTATAAAATTTAAAATCTGGGCGCCAGTCCTCACATAAATTCACGATCCATGAACGCCTAATAGTCCACGCCAAAGAATTTTTAAAAATTAAGCTCCTCGATGTGACTTCAATGAGAAGGGGTTCCACGTTGGGCCGCCAATGAGAAGGTGTGTGATAATGGAACAGATTTTGATATGCTTCAACACTTCCTTCCACCAACAGTCAGCGATAGAGGCAATGAGACTCATGAAAATTTTACTCTCAGGGTCATGTTTTTAATCGTGAACCTATATGAAGACAAAATGAATTCAAACAATTGAATTAAATTAAATAAAAATATCAACTGAATATGAGAGATAATGATGTACTGCATTAGGAAGACAGAGAGATAACGCACTTTGAGATATTTACATTTTTATTGTAGAAATAAATTATAATACATGACTCTAAAATATCAAACTTTGTTTGTATAGTACCAACTATTTCCTATAAGAGGAAAATGAAAATTGAATATAAAAGTGAAATTTTTAAATATTTGTTATAAAAATAATGTTAAAGATTGAAACTTATATATAACATGAATTTACATCAAAATCAAATCAAACAAAATCTCTTTCATATCATACTCAAAATCATGATTTCAATCTATATTAGGTTCAAACATAATGGATTCACATTCATATATTCAGACAATAAAATCATAAAGGTATAACTCATCATACAGCTATGGAGTAAACATTATAAAACAATATCGACTCGCAGCATGAATAAGGAGATCCCCTCGATGACCAATATCTTCAAATGAATCCGGTTGTAGAAGATGTATTTAGATTTTAAAATTCTCGTGACTATTTGTATCTTGATCCCTCCATGTTACAATAAAATCCAAGTGAAGAAATTTGTTTGTGTCCAAGTAAAAATCCAAATGAAGAAATTGTCTCCGACAATTTCCTATATGTGACTCCTTTGTCGTCAGTTATAAAATTTTAGGTTAGGCAGAATTAAATGTCGTACATTTCATCGTCGTGTATATGCAAGCATGGTAATTGCAAAATAATATCCAAATAAAATATATTTCCAATGGAAAACTAAATGGAATAACATTCGAATAATCCATTTGTAGAATTAAATAAAAATTATTTTCGTCAGAATGGGTGCGCAATATCAGGGTAGGATTGAATTTGGGATGACTGACATTTATATCAGCATCTAGATTATAGAAAAGAAAACAGGATTATTGGTTTGAAAAATGATCTCTCGCAAAACTATCTTGACATACGAACACATAAAACAAACTTACCCCAAATTCAGAAATTCAAATCGACGTCGGCCGCCATTTTCCTACACTGGCCGTACCGCTTCGACAGGTGTATGCAAAAAGAAAGAATTTGACATAAGCTTTGCTAATCATAAAAAATATTGCCACTTGACAAAAATCAATTTAGTGTGTTCGCACAAAAAAAACTATAAATTCCCAATTATTAATTTTTCCCTATACATAATTTTCTATAACATAACAGTTTATTTCAAAATATAACATGAATGATTCTGCTCGAAGGGAATATAAAACTTTGTTTGAATATTGAAGCCTTTGATGTGTAACACAGGCGCCATTACTCTAAAATATCCTTTGCTACATTTCAAAATAATTTATTTTTCATAGGGTTTTTCTTGTCTTGTATCTCTTTATTGGACTTGTGGATGCCCACACAGAAATTCAATACCCGAAACATTAATACAACGTTCATACAAAACTTTCAAAATGTTCCATTAATAATTTCACAATGATAACCATATTAAAATAGTTAAGGGCAAAAACAATTTTTAACAGATTTTTTATTGATGACTGAATTGATTATTATATTGCGGACAATTTAGGTTTCATATCTACTATGCTACAAAACGAATCACTTTGAAAATAACCTAGTTAATAAACATTTACTTATTAATAAGGTTCTGTATTATATTCTTATAGAAAATAATAAGCGTACCCCGATTTTCGCATTTATCTTATAAGTGTTAATGAAACTCGAAGTTGCGATGGGATGTGATTCCAAAGACGAGCTGCTTGTACGGAGAAAGAGGTGGTGAAAAAGGAAGTATAGTGTACTGGGATACTGAGCGTTCTTTCAGTATTTGAACGAAGAGGCAACCCGTGTTCAGAGAGGAAGTGAAAGTGATTTCGTAGATAAACTGGAACATTTGAGTTGTTTAAGACCTTGTATAGAAGTGTGAGGGTATATAGGTTCCTACGCTGCCTGATAGGCAACCATCTTAAAAGAGATCGGTATTCCGATATGTGGTCAATTTTTTTCAATTTAAAAATATATCGAATGCTTGTATTCCAACTGTCGATTCGTCCAAGAGAATGAAATTCTATTGAAGGAAGAGGCAATTAAAATTCAAGAAGCGTGTACGAAGGAACATTTTGTATGGCGTAGTGGACTTTTTGCATGCTAATAACACCAACTAGAGGCCTCGCAGCATATATGTTCCCATACATGGATTTACCCAGAATTTGGAGTAGAACATTTTATGTGAGTTTTGTGTGTCTGTGTGTGTGTCCGTCTCCCCCTTATAACTTTTGATTCACTCAATTTTCAAAGTCCAAATTTTCAAAATATATAAACAATTATAGGCCTACAAAACTTTTATACTCAGAATTGTTAATTTTTGTTTCAGTCAGGGGTTATCAACTTTTGAATTTTTGGTTTATTTTTCCATATATCTCAGAAACCATAAAAGCTATGTAGAACGCTGAAAATTAGTATAAACATAGACAAATACAAAATCTAAAACAGGTTTTTCCAAATAAAAATCTAGGGTTTCTCAAACATTTTTTATTAAGAAAAATATTTTTTTATGATAAATTTATGAGTTTAACTGCGTATATTTCCAATTTTTTTAAAAATATCGAAAAAAACCGAATCACCCCAACTAGATAATTTAATTTTCTATAAAAAATATTGGCATTGTATTAGCACAATATCTCAATTTTTTTTTAACAATTTTTATGAAAATTGAATTTAGTGACGACATTGCTTCATGCAATTTGTATGGCTGTCGCCTATACACAATATCAAAGAAGACTTAATAGTTTGATACTAATCTCCAAACATACATACAAACCATCATGCTGTTTTCATATTCTGGGTAGGATCAAAGGACTGACCTCCATACTATCTACATACCTAGGTACATGTGTTGTATAGAAAACCAAATATCTTAAAATATTAAATAATTTGTATTTATGGGTTTATATTTTGGTACTAATTCTTCAACTATACATACTATCGCTATCGACAGTTGGATCTCATGTGTTACATGCAACTAGTTTGTAATCGCTCCATGTTGTTTAAGATTTGGTGACTTTGTATATTAATCGGTTTCAAATCCCCATAAAAAGGTGTGTGTATGACTTGCGAATCCCGCTAAAATCAGAAGTTAGTTTCAAAAACCCCCATAATGAAATTATTTTTTGGTAATAATTACACATGAAAACAATTGAAATTAAATGTTTGTAAGATCAAAAATAAATATTAACAAGTAATGCATAGCTATTAGCATTTGCCGATATAAATTATTGCTAAATATCTCTGATAACCAAATGTTATTTTAGAGAGCTACATATTGTTTCTAGATCACGCAACACCGGACGATGATTGAATATATAATTGAAATTCGAATTTTTACATTTTGAATTCAGTTCCTTTGACTATTGTTGCAGAGTGAAGTTGTAATAAAATGAATATGACTTTATATCAAACTTTATTTTGCAGGACATTTACTATTTGGTTTAGATTGTCGTGTGTATAAAAGCAATAATATATTTTTACGAGTTCAAAATCGTTACTAAGTATTTGTATTTTTATGTTTCTCGATATGACATGCTACAATATTTTGCAGTTGTCAATACTGTATCAAATATTGGAGGGTCGTTGGGTATTTTATGATTCTTCACAATACTTCTCGCCAGTGGCGGCTCTTCCTAAAGGGCTCTCGGGCTCAGCCCTCCCAAACACTTTGTTCAAAAGATTCCAAAAAAAAATTGAATCTTGGGAACACATTATTTTTCTAATAAAAGTTTGTCGTTTTTCGCCTGTAGTATACCTAGCGAAACCTACCTGCTTTGTAAAGCAAGATTCTATGAAATATTTCATTCATCGGACACAGTCGACTTGTGCCCGGAGAACCCATACAATTCACGCTGCCGCCCGCTGCCGCCATAGCTCGCCGTACACGCTGAATGTAGGTATGCCGATTTCGAGCAAAACGGGGCAATGTCCGCTAAAGATTACAGTATATTTTCGTTCATTCGTATTTTGTTGCTCATTGCGATGGTCAAATACTAGGATAGCAGTTATATTTCCTTGAGGCTAACTTTAATTGAGATCATAATATTACATAGTTTAAACTATAAATCATCCGAAATACATTAGTATTTTTAACGTACGAATTAATATTGTGACACATATCTACATTCTGATTCCTGTTGAAAGTTCTCTTCTAGGTAAAATTATAATTTTGGGCCACTCTGAGATTTAAGGTCACCAGCTGCCACTGCTTTCTCGCTATAAAGATTCAAATTTACTTGTGCATGAGTTATTTGGTCACTATTATGTCTGTAAATATATTCATTCTTATTCATAATATTTCCTTATATTTTTGTTATTACATTCCACAGTATAACGAAAACACAATACGTCCAATTTAGTAACTTTTTGAACTAAAATAGGAATGAGGTCATTTGAAAGAAATTTAGTACTATGTAACTGACTAAAATCTTCAAATTAGTGCACCGCAGATAATAATTTGAATTCAAATTGTCTATAGCGCACACTATGCATGCGTACTACGCCCTGTCGGCCATATTTATTTATGTCATGTCTCCTAAACTAATATTTCGATTGATCTACACTAATTAATACACACAATTCTCAAATTACTCTGAATCCATGCACTTTTATAAACTGGTTGCCTTGGAGAGCCGAAGAATTATATTAGACCAATCCATATTATATAAAATTATACGTAGCCACATTGACTCACCTGAAATAATAAGCTACATTTCATTATAAGTCCCACGAAAGCGACCAGAAGACCAGAAGTTTTTCATATACCATTCTGTCGAACAAATTATAGGCAAAACTCTCCTTTCATTAGAATCTGTCGCAAATACAATAACAATTTTACGGACATCGACATATTCCACTTGAGCTATGATGCTTACCGAAGGTCGATACAGGGCAAGTATGGGTAGGCGAACTTTGTGACAAATTCCTTATTCCAATCCAATTTTTTTTATCCTTTTCCTTTCTCCCTAATTTACTTTCTTTCCTTTCGCTCAATGTTGGGTTTGTCTTTTGTTACAGTTTTATTTTGTACTATTTTTTTCTTTATTTAATGCTGATATTTTTTAATGCTTTAGTTTAACGTTTAATGCTGTCTTTTTATAACTCTCTTACTGTGTTATATTTTTTTATCTTTCTCAATATATTCTTTATCTTGTTTTTTTTGTGTAACTGTTTTTGTATTAATAGGGCAATGTATGTTTGTTAATTCGAGGAAACAATGTTTAAGATTGTATGTTTTCCCAAATAAATAAAATAAAAATATTCTTTGACTTTTATTATCAACATTACGCAACACGTGTAAATAATCTATCATTATTTTTTTCCGTACAGAACTAATGTTTTCATTTTGACTAAAATATCCAGGGCTGTTGATTCGACTAAAATGTGGTTATAGAATAGGGAATTGGACTAATTCGTGACTTACTTGGAGTTAGAATGCTCCTAACTGGGAACTTTCCTATTTCAGCGTTATAGAATATCAAATTAGACTAAATGGTATAGGAACGCACCTATTTTATCCGGAAAGTTCTTAAAAAGTTATAGAATCGGATGTATCATAAACTCTTATATTCTCGACGAGAGACGTGGTACAATACGTTTGATCGTATTTTTATTAATCTGTTTTTTTTTTATTTATTTGTGAAATGCAATACATCTTGAAAATATTGTGAATATTTATTATGTTTGATGATGAAATAGTATCAAAAAATATTCTCGTCGCTGCTCAAACGTCAAACATTTTTGACATGTTGGTTGGAAGAAATGCCAGTGTGCATTATATTTTTTAATATCGTGTACAAAAATGAATAAATAAATAAACATCTAATGCGTACATTTGCCAATATTCGGGAATCAACGTATCAATGTTCGGTTCCTATACTCTTGTAGCTGCGCTCCTATCAGCGAGCTGCAATGTATCCTCGATGATTCTCGAAGATTCACGACAATTAACGAAGATCGACGAACCACGGTCCATCGCTGTCGATGCAAGCCAATGCGCAGATTATCATTCATGCCACAGATAATATGGAAGTAAACTTTCAGTATACTTCAGATGTGTCACTCAATACATAGAAGCTGTAACCGGATAATCATAAGGTTTCTCGCATCTCCGCTATAGGGGCAATGAATACGCGACCGGTCCATGGCAAATTTTAATTTCCATTTTTAATGTTTCCAGCTTTGAGGAATGGATTCAAGGATAACTTCAATAAAAAATAACCATTTTTCAATCATTATTTATTAAAAAAAAACACTTATGATGGATTTTATTTGCAATCTTTCAAAAATCATGCCAAATAATTCATAAAATACATTGTTCTAAATAAAATGTGCATTGTAGATTATTAGGTTTTTTTAATTTATTTTCCACAAAGAAAGATTTAATACTGATTTTCGGGAAACTATATAACTTCACTTCGCCGTATTTCACTTGACAATTTATTCAAAACACAACAAAACTTGTCAGCCATCTTGCGAAGATAATCGAAAAACACAAAAAGCTGGCAATAGATTAACACCATCACCATCACATGGCGTGATAGTGTGTATGTAGATGAACACCGAAAACAACAAGAATTTTACAAAATCACACGTGTTATATTTATTATCTGGTTTACTTCAAGATTTTAAAGGATCAAAATGTTTCGCGTCACAACAAACAACAAAACACAACTGAAGTATGCTGAAGGTCTGAAAATTTTACATTGCATTTTCAAAAATACCAACATAAAAAAAAAAAAATAGCGCCACCTTTGGAGATGTAAGCGTAAAGTAAAACCAGTGCTACCAATAGAGTGCCACCGGCGTGATTCATGCGTTAATCGTTGAATTGAATAGAGTCGCGTTAAATCTTAATTTATAAGTTCCGGCTCACGACATTATGATTCAATTTATTATTTCATTGTATCTTTATTTCATTCCGAATATACCAGTGTCGATCATGTAAGTAGATATTTTATTTGAAACCCTTCATCATCATAAATTATATATTATCAATTATTTAATGTACTAACATTTAGCAATATCAATTTTGTAGGTAGATGTTTTAAATTAAATAAAATCCACGCACGCAATATTATAATCCTTCTGATAAAATCAATAGATAAAACATCCACCCCCAAACTGGTGACCTTCTGATATTGATAATAGACGACAAATAACCTTAGTTAAATGAAATTTTTCTAAATGCATGACAGTGACATCTGGAGTTCTTTAGGGGTCTCATTTAGGTCCCCTTTTTTATCTTTAGGTTATAATATAATAAATTGAGTAAGATTTCTTAGGAATGTCTTTTCAACTATATGAACACAAAATTAAACCTCCAAGAGAGTGTGTTTTATTCTGCAATACGACAACATAAAAAAACCATAGAGATATATTTAATACATATAACATCATCAAGCGGTAAGAATATAAACTAGATTTTACCGCGACTCCTTTAAAATCTATTTATCTTAATACCCTTTTCTTTAATATTTATCTAAAAATGCATTAACAATAGTCAAGTATTATTATTTGCCGATGACATGAAAATTTTCAAAACGATCTCAAATTTTTCTGATTGTGCCAATCTCCAGAATGATCTGGAACGTCCATCCTTTTATTGCAATGAAAATTATATTTCATTAAATATATAAGTGTTTTTCTCTATCTTTCACAAGGAACATAAAAGTTGTAAAATATAAATATAAACTCAGCAATGTAATTTTACCGACTAAATCAGACTGTGTCTTGGCGTACACCTTGATTCAAAACTTCTTTTCGACAAACATATTGAATTATAGTTAACAAATCTTATAAAATGTAAGACTTTTTATTTAGAATAAGTAAATTATATTTAGAAAACTACCGTTGCGACAATACTAACCAAGCAATACCAACCTAACTATAACTTCTCCGACGAAAGGGACTGTAGGGGCGAAATAGAATGAAAAGACGGAGCTATAATTAGCGATTCTAGATAAGAATCTTAAAAAAAAACATACAGATCAACCATTTTTATATATACGGAGGAAAATAATTACACAGACAGGACAACGTCTGCCGGGATTTGCTAGTAATATAAAAGTTTTATTAATCGCAATATAAAACCTACGTAACACTTCAAATATATTATGAGGATCCTCAGGGATGTGTCGTGAAATGAAAATAATTTTAATATAACTCGTTTTTTTATTACAACCAATTCATTTTTATTCCCGTGAAATCTAGCATAGGTACCTACGTGATTTCAAACTTGACACTTGTATTTCAAATAATATTGAATGACTCAATATACCTATACTTACACCTTCCATACTTGATTATTAAGTTATAAATAACAAATCCGCTTTAAGATATTTTATCAATATCGATACATGGAAAAGTATCTTAAGAAATCTTCAAAAAATCCTTCGTTTAGTAGACCTAGTTGGTCTGTTCTTCAGAAAATATGCCTCCTGGGATGATGAAGTCCAACTATCCTTCAATCTGTTGGGTGGTCTTCCGGGTAGGCGGCGGCCAGAAGGGATTTTATTCACCGCTATATACATAATCTATCACTGTCCATCCTGGCAACGTGGTCCCTACAATGTCTTTTTCTGGATCTACTCCACCGAAAGATGTCGACATGCCGATGTATATTCCACATTTTTGCTTATTTGAACATTGCGAACACGATCTCGGAGAGTTTTTCCAGTGATTGACCTTAGAACCATCATTTCTGCTGTCCTTAAGAGCCCCTTGGATCGTACAGTGTCTGCTCACGTTTCCACAGCATACGTTATGATCGGCGCACGCATGTCTTATATATTCTGACATTACTGTCAATAAACATGTGTTTATTTTTCCAGGTCATATATTTAAGACATCCAGATACGACATATGCTTTATTGAGTTGTTCGCGGACTTCAGTGTATGTATAGGTCGTTATGGCTGCAAATCTCTAATCCTAAATATTTGAAACCCATTACTTGTTCCACGGGCTTATCATCATCAACAGAGCATACACCTTGAAGAAATGACTAAGTAATTTAATTATTTTTTTTTCAAATAAATTCTAGTTCAATTCAAGTTTGTGAACTCTTTATAGGAACATATTCATGCAATCCTTAAAAATATGTAAGTGAAAAAATAATTAAGTCAAGACTAAATACGATCCTCATATTAGGTCCACTGCTAATCTATCACTCTAACCGCTTGTAATATAATATGGTTGCAAATCATCCTCATTTTTACTCCTCACCAACCCAAGGGAATAATGTGGGGAGTTACGAATTCGCAAGTTTTAAGGTATTTTTTTTTGCAAATTATCAACTGGTATCATGCTAAGATTGTATTCTGAACGTTTCATCGCATTGTATCTGTATGTGTGTGTGATTTGCACTCTGTTCTACATAATGTGCTAGGTACGGCGTGTTTATTCTACTTTATCATTATGGACTAAAGTACTCATTTGATTCTTTTCAAAGATTGTAAATTTTTATATCTAATACTCGCTTAGACCCCAATAGATTTTGAAGGATATTAAAATAGCGCTCGTTTTTAACTGTTAAATATTTCAAAGTGAACCCAAACTCAGGAAACGTAATATTTTATATTTTTTCTTTCAAATTGGTACTAAGCACGTCACTTTCATAAAATCGCATTAAAGAAATATCAAGTTTTCATAATGAAATATTTAAATAAAAAATAATTTAACAAAAATCATTTCATGAAATTACCGAAAATTTTTCATAAAAATTTTGAATACCTACCTACTTAGTGGAGTGACTTGGTAGTGAGGATTTTGGCGTTGGCCACAACCCACTCGTTTGGTAAGGTCAGATGAATTGACAGGTGAATTGAATTGCGACTTACGAGATCAAGTAATTCATAGAAAATCCATTGTGAAATTTATGTAAAACTAATATAGTTAAATATATTAATAAGATATTTTCTTTAACATATCTAGTAATGAAAAGTAAAAATGACAACAGACTGTAGACATATTTGACTTGCGTTAGAAGAAATAATATTTTTCAAGGGAGTGTTATTTTTTTAGAAGTAAATAACTACCTTTATACCGATTTTCTTTTTTTGTTTGCTTTTCTGGAATGTGATAATATCTGAGACGTGGCACATTCACACAAATACCTATTTGCAAAGTATTGTTCTCTTTGGACGAATTTCTTTTTAGACATTACCACCGGGACGAGAAAATATAGAATTTACCCACGGCATAATTTTATCATTCAGTTTTCTAAGCCCTTACACAAAAAGACCAATACGATTGGAGAAATAAAGATTGATATCCAGAATGAACTATATTTCAATCATATATCGCCTTCTTAATAATGCATTGCTCAACAAATTTTAACTGATTCTTAATAGGTAGGTACTTAATAAAATTTTCTAAATTTTGTAAGGTTCTTTCCCTTAGCGCTTTTGTCCCGTTTCTATCGGGGTAAGCTTTGACCATGATCCTAGAATTGGCGAGTCTGGTTATTACATTGAAGCGACTGCCATCTGACCTTCGTAACCCTTAGAAAGGGGAACCAGACAAATTGGATCATGGTTACACATAGCTAGTGATATAAATCCGCACATAGATTTTTTAAAAATCCAGAGGTGCGTGCCCCGCCCGGATTCGAACCGTCGACCTCAAGCAAAGGAGGCGAAGACATTACCGCTGGGCTATCTCAATTTTGTAAGTTTATTCATATTTTTTTTTTAATTGATTTGTTTTCGGGAAATCTCACTTACTTACTCAGCCTCTTCTTGAGGCCAGTATTGGACAAAGGCCTACCGCTTGGACTTCCAATGAACTCTATCCTGTGCCATTCTGAACCTGCCATTTTTTTGATGTCATCGGAATTTCTGGTCTGGAGCCTTCCCACCGTTCTGCTTCCTGTTCTTGGCCTCCAGTCCATCACAACTTTGGACCATCGGTCGTCCGACATCTGAGATATATCACCCGCCCAACTCCACTTTAACTCCGCTATTCTTTTGACCACGTCCGCTACTCCTGTGTTCTTCCTAATACATTCATTAGTTTTGTGGTCCCTTAACGAGTTATTCAACTTTCTTCTTTCCATCGCTCTTTGTGTCACCCTTAGCTATTCCATCATTCGGGACATCTAATCTACTAAATAAATACATTTTCTAGGACGTCTAGGTATTCACGATTATATGTAAGTAATCATCAACAGTTTTTCGTTTATGTAAGTATTATTACGGTGTGGTATGTGAAATAAAAGTGGGCTTCGTGTACGACGCGAAAATGAAGTTAAAAATTGGTTTTACTTGATAATGTACATTACACAAAACTTGTCATAGTCGGATAAAATTTATAGTGGGATTATTAAAAGGTACATATTTTGTATTTTGTTGTCTAAATTTTATTTTATTTTTGTAAAACTTCTCGGGAAACTAACAGGTAGGTACTATGTCAAATATTCATTTGGAACGCACTCAATAACAATTTGTCACATAATGGAGACCTACGACATTTTTGGTCTCACAGATCCAGACTGAAACACAATTTATAACTGTATATCCATCAGGAATCGAGCCCGTAACTTCTGGCTAAGCAGTTATATATCTAACCAACTGAACTACGAAAATTCCAACAAGTGATTAGCAACAAAACTAAATTGAAATAGTTGGTTATAAAAAATCATGTAGGAATAATTGTCAATACATCTTTGAGTGGCCCGCAGCTCTCTGGTGCATATTATGGAAAAAATTGATCTCACTCTCGGACGAGGTAGATATTTCCATTGGAATATAAGGCACTTTCAATCGTACCTAAATAAAGATAGTCGTCATCAAAGTGCAGATAGTCGTCATATCACACTATAATTGGCAGTAGCTGTCGTGTGATTACGGAAAAAAACATATCTTAACCTTGATTTTTACATTCTTTTACCTTGATTTGATTTATCTGCTCAAACTCTTAGCTCAATCTAATTCATATTGATGTTGGTTATTTATGTGAAAAGTGTGTTGTCTGTAACACAACTCACTCGTTTTTTTGTTGTTTTATCCTGATTCGAATGAAAATTAAAACATCTGGATGAATAATTTATAAAAAAGCTCATTCCAGGAGACTGAATACAGTGTATACCTAGATACAGATAGGAAGGAGTGGAGAAAAAGAGTGTATAATATGCTGTAAAGTGATTGCGACCCTCAAGAATAAGGACTATGATCAATAAGAAGAATATATGTATATTATAGCTCAAGTCTTCAAAATATCGCTATATTTTTATTTTAAATCAGAATCTCGCTATTGGACACCAGACTTTTTTCAGACATCGGAATATTTTCTGATATATTCTTCGATTCGTAGGTATGCAAATTTTATATTCCAAACAAATAAAACTCTCATAACAATAATAAAGCATGGGTGTATTTTGGTTAGTGGAAGCTTCTCGAATCCAAAATTCAAATATTCACCGAGGGAGAACGTGGATTTGTATTCATAAAAAGATGAAAATACGATTTTACGACTGTGCTACAAGTCCGCTTCTCTTGTTATGGGTCTTGTCAGCAAACGTTCAACCTGTTTCATGATTTATTTTTTATAAGAAACTATTTTCACCGCACCTACCTGGTTTTTTCGAAGGAGAACTAAAAAATGTTATTACAAGTTGAATAACAATCTTAAATCCAACGTAATTTGATAAATACCTACACATTTGTAGTCTCCACTTCCGCATGTTATAGTTGAATGTAGTGATTTCACAATGATTAACATCTACATATTTCTTAACTGGTATATTAACCTTCCAGAATATTGACAATAATACAGAGTATTGACAATAATAATATTTCAAGAGATACTTTTCTATGGAGGAACGTTCGAGAACCACCACAGACATTGGACCAGGCACGTACTTATATAACCACCTCCCTGAGAATGTATAAAAGGCCATGTAGCGCTCGACACTGCATCGTAGTTACCAACATAAACTGTGAATGATTACATTTCATAGTTGCTCAATTTTTAATCATGTTTTTTGTTCTTAAATTCATGTAAAATTTTATAAATATTAATACTAGCTTAAATATAGCGACAGGATAAAATAATTCCCCGACAGGCTAAAAACATTTGATCAAACAATTAAAATGCGTTCAAGGATTGCCCATTGCCCATCTTCCACGAATAAAATTAAAAGTGGACACTTACTATGTGGGTACTTGATTTGGCCACAACCCACTTTAATAAATACACCTTTGTAGAATGAAATAAGATACCAAATTACCAATTTGGTGATTTTCTGAATAACTAGAATCGTGTGAAATATCCCCAATTCAAAATTTAGATTGGATTTAGTTTCATTAGAATTTTATTATCTCTTCGTGTTGAACGAATCAGTCAATTTCCTTTGCAAGGAGAGAAGTTGGAAATATACTGAAATTAGTTTCACCCCAAAGCCCACTGTAATTTAAACCTGTATAGAGACACTGCTGCAACTAATATATTCCAAATAGTATATATAGTCACCGGGACAGAATTACGAGTACATAATATTACATATATCCCTAAATTGAAATACATTTAGAACCAAAGATGTAATATTAACTTAAAACCCTTTCAATCTAACTGTATCTAGATGCCGGCATCATATTATATTAAGCAATTTAGGTACATTATACTCTAACGTTCAAACATTTTTATTTTTTTATTTTTATTTTTTTTTCACGTTAGTTTTTTTTGCCACTGATGATGATGATGATACTTTACCATATTTACTAACGTTCTCTTACCATATTTATTATTGATTTTTGGAACTACATATCCGTCGTTAAATTTAAATCTAGTGTAATGCGTGTGTCACAGTCTGTCTTTATATTCGTCATTTAAAAACTGTTCAAGAATTGTTATTTTCCAAAACAATCCTTTGGCGGATAAAGCATTCATTTTTTTTAATAAAATAAGATATTATTCCGCGCAGCTGTACAAACATTTTCAAGATGTCGGTCGTGCCATCATTATCACGACTTCGATCTCTTCTTCCGTTTATTGTTTGATTTGTTATATTTTTAAAATACATATAAGCTTTGTTCATCTTCTTCCTCTGGTTTAAGGCCGAAGACCTGTTTTTTTCAGTCGGAGACTACCTCTTGTGATCTCGGTGTCCAGCTGTCACTCCATCTTTTTGCCCCTTGCTCTACGACCCTCCGGGACTTCTTTGGAGACAATTTTGGGTATTCGATTATCTTCCATTCTCTCGGCATGGTTTCTCCATTGACGCCTTTGCCCTCTACCCCAGCGGATGATGTCGTCTACATCACATCTCCTCCTTATATCCTCGTTTCGGACTCTATCCGCGAGTATTACGCCCACTATGGACCGCAGTGTCCTCATTTCATAGTCTGTAGGAGGTTTTTCGTTCTGATAGTATCGGCTCTGGCTTCGATGGCATATGTCACTATGGGTCTTACGCACGTTTTTTAATTTCTGTTTTTACTTTCTGTGATCATATGTTTGTTTTTTCAGACAGTGTCCCAGAGGCTTTGTTTATCACGATTTATAAAATATGTGTATTGTGTATCAAGTGAAAAGTAAAGTTCAAGAAAAAATATTCTGTGAACCGAATTCTGTCCTTTTTGTACCAACGAGTTTTATTTTCCAACGAATAATGTAAACATTCAAATATTTACCCACTTATATTTACCTACTTAGAAATTTCTTGCCTACATATTCCCAGCTAATGGTATTTCCACAAGGATGAAATGTAATGTAAAAACAACATGAAATAAGATATTTTGATAACCTCTCAAGAAAAAGCCAGCATAAAAGCAGAGAGCTAATTACTTCAGTATTAACAGCTTACATAAATATACGTCATATTATATACGGCCTATGATAATGTGAATGGACCGAAATTATATAAAATACTAGCAGTGTATGTATCAAAGATCTTATAATACTTTAGTATATAAGGTCTTTGGTATGTATAATGTACCTACCTATCTTCATTGTTGAAAGAAAAAAATACGTGTCATCTTATTGTTTTATAATAATTGCAGAGCCTGAGTTCATGCATCGATTTGTTAGCAACATGGTTACGTCATAAGAGGTATGACAAGGCTGTATTATCAATATAGCTGATCATTTTGTACCCACATGTTTGTGACTAAAAGCTCTGTACAGTATTAAGTTTAAAACACATGTCGAAAGAAAATAGTGCCTGCTTGCGTAATTTGAAGATAACAATTTTATAAAAGAAGTGTTTTATGAGATAGTATAAACAATGCATTTTAAGGATGATGACGAAAAGTGCTAAAGAAAAATAATGGCAGTACATTAAAAGTTGAAAATTAATTATTGAACAAATTGATGGATATTTTTAGCAGTTTTTACAACGGGTGTGAAAGGCAAGAGTTTTCTTATTAAGAGATAATCATAATTATAATTTATAAAGCGCTGTTTAGGGATACAAGATCAATCCAAGGGCGCTTCGACTTATTTTTGTCGCATAGAAACATAGCAGTCTTAAGAAGTCTATATACTGAAAGTGTAAATGCTCTGAACTCTACGTATGTCAAGGAACAATCTATTTCACTTTAAAGGCCCGTTCACACTGAAGCAATCCGCCTTATAGACTCTGTCCAATTCTTTTAAAGAGTTGTTACTCTGTGACCCAGATGATCTAAATGTAAACTGTCTTCCTGATGGAACATTCTTTTGGCACAGTTCTTGAATGTAGTGTGTAGCCAAGTTGTTCAGAGCCTTAAATACCATCTGGTATAAATTATAGTCTACTCGTTCTGGACATTTCAACCAGCGTATTTCGTTTAGAAGAGGTGTTATGTGACATATTTTGTCAGCTCCATATAGGTACCTCGCAGCTGCGTTCATTCAAACTGATACTTGGGCAAACCCTCATAAATACCATTACAGAAATCCAGCCTTGACGCAACAAATGCATGTATAAGCGTTTTTACTTAGTTTTTAGGTAAGCTTCAGCGATAGTTTGTTGTCCAAGTGGACGCCTAGAAATTTGAAGGTGTTTGATGGTGTAAGTGCTTCTCCATTGATCTTGACCGGAGTATTTTCAATGAGATGCTGTCGTCGCGGTGAAGCTACACAACTCTGTTTTCATTGGATTGAATTTTAGCTTGTAGAGTGAAGCAGCAATTTTTCCAATGCAACCGACGGTATCATTCACAAGACAATTCCTGTTTTCAGCAGTGCAGAATTTTCTATTGAGGCGATCGTCAGCATTAGCAATATTAGCATATGAATCAAAACCTTCATTTTCTATAATATCGTCAAAGGACAGCATAACCATGAGAGTATTTTTTAAACAAAATAGGTATTAGAATTTTCGCTCGATTGGAGAGCATGTAGGTATAATTTTATAATCGACGTAAAAGTAAAGGAAGGCACAAAAGTTCAGGAAAGACGTGTAAGTCACTTTTTTCTATTTATAAACTCTAAAGGATACATGGTGATATGTTGGAATCTAAGATAATACCTACTTCTACAAATTACTTTATCAACAAAGATAAGCATTTAGCATACTCGGATATCTGTTTCGCAGCGATTAAATTTTATGATGTAAACTTTGTTGGAAAATTTAAAGTTTTACTCTATTATCGTCTAGTTGTGCTAAGTTCAGTAAACTTTGTCTTGAATTTCTATGGTTTTATGATGTCTGAAATCATAGCTGTTTTCGTGACATTAAAATAAGTCAATTTGTCAATTTGTTTTTTATAATAATAAAATTTAAAGTTTTATTCTATTATCGTCTAGTTGTGCTAAGTTCAGTAAACTTTGTCTTTAATTTCTAAGGTCTTATGATGTCTTAAATCAAAGTTGTTTTCGTGACATTAAAATAAGTCAATTTGTCAATTTGTTTTTTATAATAATAAAATTTAAAGTTTTACCCTATTATCGTCTAGTTGTGCTAAGTTCAGTAAACTTTGTCTTAAATTTCTAAGGTCTTATGATGTCTTAAATCATAGTTGTTTTCGTGACATAAAAAAATAAGTCAATTTGTCAATTTGTTTTTTATAATAATAATATTCTTTTTAAATTACAAATAATTCATCACTGTATTTTTTAAGTATAATGCACCCAATACAAGTCTAGTTTTGCTAGGTATCAATTGATTATTTATTTATTTAAGTATTTATTTTTTGTACAGGATATAAAAAAAATATATTAGACACTGGCGGGCTTATTGCCATTAGGCAATTTCTTCCAACCAACCAGATTACAAAATAAGACACAATTGTGAATGTACATCAACAAATGAATGAAAGCGAAAAAAGAACGAAATATATATATATATATATATATTATATATTACACTAAGATAACAATTAAACAGAAAAAATGAAAATACTACATAACAAAAAAAAAGGATAGGGTAAGGATAAGGAGAAGAAATCGGGATCAGGTGTTCAGGAATAAATATTCTTTCTTTTGTTTTTTCTTGAAAGTACAAATTGAGTTAGACGACGCAATATATAGACTTAGGCTATTCCATAATCTTGCTGATTATACTTTGAACGACGAGCTGAAAATTTCTGTATTATGGATAGGGATGGATGGATAGTGTTGTGCGTTCAGCAGATCGGAGTGCAAGACCATGATTGGATAAATAAGTGAATTTGATTTGGAGGTACATACTGTGGCAGGTTTAGATTTGAGAGAATATTGCACAATAATGACAGAATGGTATATTGCACCGCTTGCGTATCTTGGGCCA
Organism: Molanna angustata; assembly: GCA_963576475.1. NCBI lineage: Eukaryota > Metazoa > Arthropoda > Insecta > Trichoptera > Molannidae > Molanna > Molanna angustata. Next base: position 9,949,958 of record OY754965.1, read on the forward strand.
ACAAAGAAGATTGAAGTAAGATGATATATGATCAATTTTGTTCAACCCAAAGATGAATCTGATTCATATATTCTGAAGACGTTCAAGTTTATTGAGATGCACTTTATTAGCATCCAAATATACATCGGCATAATCAAGCAATGAAATAAGAAGTGATTGTGCTAGAGATATTTTACAACGCAATGGAAGGAGTTTTTAAGTTTATTGAGTGAATTTAGGGCAAAGAAAATAGATTTGCTGACATGCGATACCTGTTCATGCCACGAAAGGTCGTCATCGATGAAGATTCCAAGATCTTTTACAACCCTGGTCAAAGGAATATATTTTTTTTATCGTATGACATAGTGAATTTACAATTATTATTAAAAGTGTCAATCCTGCGGATTGGTTTGCATAAGAAGTCAACATCTCGCTTTCCACTTCTCTTTATCTTCTGCAGCTCTCTTCAGCTCAACTTATGTGGCGCAGTTCATGTCCTCGCACACCTGGGTCAAATACTCCCCTCAACGATTGTGGTTTGTCTCCTCAACCATTCCTCCCATTAGGTCATGTAGGATACCCTCGTGGCGCAAGATGTAACCAATCCAACGAGCACGTCTCTCGGAGATGGTTTTGAGTAGGTGCCTCCCTTCTTCAACTCTGTTGAGAACCTCGGCATTCGTGATGTAGTCCCTCCAGGAAATTCCCAGTATTCTTCTGTAACTCCACATCTCGAAAGTCTCTAGAGTCTATTTCTGTATCTTTCGGTAAGACACCATGTCTCACAGCCAGTATGCTCCACACACATGTTTTTGTAAGTCTCTTACGGAGCTTCAAGTCTCAGTTGTTTGACTCAAGGATCATCGACTTCTTGTTGAAAGCCAGCCTTGCCTGATGTATTCGGCTGTCAACTTCTTTCCTTGTTGTCCCATCCCAAGAGATCCTACTTCCGAGGTACACGAACTCTTTTGTATTTTTCAGTGTTTCTCCGAACATTACCACATTAATTTGATGTTTCTGATGGCCTACAGTCATCACTTTAGTCTTATTTTTGTTAATTTTCATATTATAATCCTTGTTAAAGACATTCTCCATGACAATCAAAGCTTCTGTGAGTTCCTCCTCACTTGCAGCAACCAGTGTGATGTCGTCAGAAAATCTAATCATGTCAATCTTCTTCCCGTGTATTTTCACCCCTTCTCTATGACTCATTTTATCTCTGACTTCATCTATTGCACACTGAACATACCCATTGAAAAGCATTGGAGATAGAGAGCATCCCTGTCTGACCCCTTGTCTTATTTTGGCTTCTTTTTGGTCATTTCCACATACAATTATAGCAGCTTCATTCTTATACAACTCTAATATAATTCTCCTATCTCTACTCCTACCTTTCTTGTAACATTAAAGAGCTTTCTCCATTCTACCAAATCAAATGCTTTTTCTAAATCCACAAAAGCAATATACGTGTTTTGAATTCTCCTTATTCTCTAATAATTTACAATACTTACATTTGAATCAAATAAAAAATACACAATTACATATAAACAATTTTTATTTTAAGATCTCCCAGCCACACGTAGTGAATTTATTTAAGAAATACATTGAATTAACAACACAGGTAATCAAAAAGAAATTCATTCCATGGATTTCGGTAATCTTTTGATGATATCTTTTGGTGAGGTCGAATTAGGGAATGCAATCAAATTACAAAAGGTAAGATTGGATTAGGATATCCCATAGGTATTTCATACGTACGAAATGGAATTATAGAGGTACATTACAAGGAATGTGAAGAGCCACTTTTTTTCTTATATCTACTCGAACTTTTAGTGACAGTAATATGATTATCTACAGGAAATAATATTGCTCGGGTTTTTTATGTTTTTGTTGTATACCAACATTTTCATCTCGGTATCAGAATATTTCCTAGTATTTTATAACTCCTAACCTCACTGAAGTATTTAGTATTCTTAAGTGAGCAATTGCGTGGCAGAGACATCACTAACTAAATACTACGACAAACTTACGGTCGATGGCGTAGCATTTAATATTATTGGGTACGAAGAAAAGATATAGATAGTTTTCTATGGGTTTATACTGACGATTAAAATGTTTTTTTTGTCCTACTATGCAACCAAGCTTACACTGACAGCTCGATGTCACGATTTTTCTGAAATTTCAGCGAATTTTCGGCATCTCGTATGGGTCGCTGAATAATCTGTTTGGTATTTGATTTGACAAAATTACCATATACACATTTGACGAAGTTGCTTATATTTTATTATTCAATCACAGCAATGGATAAAAAATAAATAAATAAACAATAACAGCAATGAACAAAGAAATGAAATTATTCTTATATATTTTTTTTAGTATAAGGCAATTCACCCTGTAAAGAGTGATATGTGCCATTCTTATTATTTAATTACATAAATAAAAAAGAGTTTAAAGTAATAAAAATACAGAATCAAAATAAATCTAAATATTTAGCAAAAAATTTCAGAAAAAAGATATCCATAAATAGATAAATGATGAAAGCCATAAAAGTAGAAGTGAAATTATTCATAGTATTTAATAAAGTAAAAAAAAAATAAAGTAGTCGAAAAAGAAGGCTACCATTACAAATTATAATGGTAGCCTTCAAGTTTGTAGCTACAAATTATAGTTCAGTAAATAAATAATATCATTTATAATGATTCGCGGATTTTTTTGTGGTAGTTAATATTATCCATTCTTGACTTATATTACTACCTATATACCACTACCTCCCTCAACTCGCTTCACAGACAGATAAACATATGTATGTACAATATGTACATAGCTTTAACATGCTAGTCTCTACACGGCTGTCGGTGAAAAGACTGCGCTTCCGAAAAATGTCGTGAAAATATTGGTGTATAGCTAGAAGTGTATGTCAAAAATGGTGCATAGCTTGTAATATAAATTAACCTATTTTAATTATCTCAATAGAGACGAAGTTGGAATATTTATTGTAGGAGAACCGGGAAATCAAGGCACCTACAGGGCTTACGACCTGTCATCGGCTGGTTTACGTGATCACTTTAAAGTGATCACGTAAACCAGCCGATGACAGGTCGTAAGCCCTGTAGGTGCCTTGATTTCCCGGTTCTCCTACAATAAATATTCCAACTTCGTCTCTATTGAGATAATTAAAATCTGTTAAAAAATATCTTTGACTCCCGACAGGGAAAAAAATCCAATGTTTGCGCATATGCAATAATAAAAATATTCGATTAAATTAACTAAATTGAGATTATTATTCTCCGTTACATTGAATACGATCTACTGCATCTCATCGTGAAAGTGAGAATTGAGGGTTATCGCCTTGTGGGTAAGAGGCAGATGTCCTGGCTAAGAAACATCAGGGAATGGACCGGAATCACCACTCAACAGAATCCGCACAGGCCAGGGGTGCTTTAACTACATTCTCTGGAAGTGGGGGAAAAGAACCTCTCCCAATTGTGAATGCGGTGCGGAGACTCAGACGGTGGCACATTTGGTGGGGGAGTGCACCTTACACGGATTCGAGGGAGAGATGGAGGACATCCACAGACTCGTCCCAACGGCGGTCGACTGGCTATTGACAGCAGAGTTTCGACTTTGAGCCAAGCAGATGCCGATGCCATACGCAAAGTAAAGTAAGTACCACTACATTGGTTTGGCAATAAATATTTAAACACTCTCCCAAGCGATATAAAGTTAGTGAACAACTACAAGTTATTCAAAAATGGAATTAAACATAAACGAGCTTGAGTACCTATACATGTGCACGTATACGCGAATAGAATTTAAATTTAACTGTATAGAGTTGTGTATAAAAATTTAATGTCCGTTGTAAGAATTAGTTTAGAATAGTTTTATTTTTTTTCTTACTGTTATAATATTTTAATGTTACTCTTGCTCCATACACAAGTGTCAGCACTTCTAATGGAGCAATATTTTTGAACTATTATTGTATTCATTGTATGACTGTACAGAGTGTAAAAGCTGTTCCGGTTAGCTCAAGTCAGATATCGATAAAAATAAAATAAATTATCAGTTTACTATTATTTTCTGCGACAAAAGGACAATTGTTTACCTGACAGCGGAATTCAACAGATTTACCAGTTTGCAAGTCACTCAGACATCAATAACTCATGAGAACCACTTACCACATACGACAGCTCCATTCTTGACCCACAGGTTTTCGACAATTGGCTTTGCTGCAGATGTAGTTGTGACTATGACATCTGCCCCCTCCACACACTCTTGAGGGGTCTGTGATACATGGACATTGGTCACACCCATACTCTTCAGTTCAGAAACTAAACTATGGGCACGGGAAAGTGTGCGATTCCAAATTTTAATCTAAAACAACAAAAAAAATTCAATAACAGCAGAATTAATCTATTATTCATTTATTAGGGCGTCCTGTGTAATACACGCAAATATTGCTTCTCTGGGCTGGAACACTGGTTAGTTGGAAGAAATTGCCTTACGGCAATTAACTCGCCACTTGCCTTGGGTGCAAGGATTATTATTATTATCTTTAAAGAAATATTCATAATCTTAAAATAAATTGTTGAAGCCTGTGTAAGCGACGATTGAACTAGTCCCGCTTTCCCAGCATTTCTTTCTCAGAGAGAGTAAAAAACAACTGAAAAATATTTTCAAGAAATTTGCAGGAAATCGAACTCAGAACGCCAGCACATCTTTTGTACTTTGCCATTTTGTTCCACCGACTTCGTTTATATAGATACTTAATGTAAATAAAAAAAGTAGACTCGGTGACTTCAGATCTATTCATAAAGACAAATAAACAGTGACTAATATTTTTTGTAGTCTGTACAAGTGGCAATACTTCCAACTTACGAGTATTTTCAGCCCAAAAAAGCAAAAATTGCATTAAAAACGTTTCAAATTTCTGTTAGAAATAAAAGCCAATAATATTGTATTTTTACAAGATTCTATCGCTTAAAGATATACAGTTTTGTAATTTATTAGCGAAACCCGCCAGACGTTATCCTGCATGTGTATCATTGTTTACCTCTGTACATATAAAAATGGTTAGTCTGTAGGTTTTATTTCATTTTTTTAAGATTGTTGTATAAAATCACATAAAATCATTTATAAATACTATCCAAACCTCACTAGGACTACGCCTGTTTTGAGGTATTATTAATTATTCATTATTTTTAGTCTCTTCCATCTCTTTGGTCCGTTCCGTCCTTTCAGTCTTTTTTTTTCGTACATTCATGTGTGAGATGCCAAATAAATAAATTAATTAAACTTCAAAATGCCTTTCTGTTTTGCTTTAAACAAATCCCCAAATATAATTCCGATTCCAAATAGATCATTATTCGTAAATTCTTTTTTTTGGAAAAGAATATGTATATTAACAATATCGTTTTCAATGTTCTTAAAAATTGTTGAAATTTGGTATTGAAAATTTGTCATGGCGCGTTGGTATCAAATCAGCGCACATTTTTTTGTGTCTCCAAGGTAAATCTAGCATATATCTCAATAATCTATGTCTCTGTAACCAACTGTCTTGATAGTCGAGGTTTTTTATTTTATTTTATTTTATTTTATTTTATTTTATTTTATTTTATTTTATTTTATTTTATTTTATTTTATTTTATTTTATTTTATTTTATTTTATTTTATTTTATTTTATTTTATTTTATTTTATTTTATTTTATTTTATTTTATTTTATTTTATTTTATTTTATTTTATTTTATTTTATTTTATTTTATTTTATTTTATTTTATTTTATTTTATTTTATTTTATTTTATTTTATTTTATTTTATTTTATTTTATTTTATTTTATTTTATTTTATTTTATTTCATTTCATTTCATTTTAATTTATTTTATTTTATTTTATTTTATTTTATTTTATTTTATTTTATTTTATTTTATTTTATTTTATTTTATTTATTTTATTTTATTTTATTTTATTTTATTTTATTTTATTTTATTTTATTTTATTTTATTTTATTTTATTTTATTTTATTTTATTTTATTTTATTTTATTTTATTTTATTTTATTTTATTTTATTTTATTTTATTTTATTTTATTTTATTTTATTTTATTTTATTTTATTTTATTTTATTTTATTTTATTTTATTTTATTTTATTTTATTTTATTTTATTTTTATTTTTATTCAGAAATCATTACTCGAAAACTACAAAAAATCGCGGAACAGGGCTATTCGGGTACCCCCAGGGCTGCTCGACCTCTAGACTTCCCCTTGACTGTACTTTTTGGAACATCCTATATATAGATAAGTTAGAACTATCAAACATTCGAAAACCATAAAATTACAAACTCTTAAAAGCAACTATTATTTTCGAGATAATATTCCACATTCATTTCGTCTAGCATAACATTTTGACCCTAATAAAATTTTCCAAACGTCGTCGTCTGCTCTAAATCCAAGATCACTTATGTATATTCCATTAGATATAGGGGAAATACGTACAAAATGAAATATATGGACAAAAGGACACATGCGGCTTATTTCGAATTTGGTAAATATCACATTACCAAATAAAATATTAAATATTTGGGTATCCAAATCCTGTCAAAAAATAAATGTTGTGTTGTGTGAACGTCACGGGTTTTTTTTTGCGCGAAGTCTTATGTACAAGCGGTAAGTTTTTCGCTACTGTGCCTAATTTTATCCCTCAATGATTTGTTGTCGAATTCAAATAATTTGTTCCACACGAAAATGCTTCTATAAATATATTTATTTTTCAAAAACTCTGTATGGACAAAATGACACACAAAAACTATGTTGGCGACAGTAACATTGTAAGAGTTAATAAAAGTACAAACAACACTTTTATTAACCGCAGCTGCAATATGTACAATAACCTTAATCATAACCCAGATATTTTTAACAATAGCCTACATTCATTAAAAAAACAACTATCATCAATATTATAATGAATACTTTATGTACCAAATTGTCCTTTCCTCCTCTCCTACCTTTCTTCATGTCCCACCCTCGCTTCATAAAATACACACACACACACACATACACACACATCACAATTGTACACTTACACCACACTTTTGTCTTTGACTTTGTACTGAATTGTCTTTATTATGTATATTAATCTGTGGAACAATGTAATTGGCTTACTTTCCTGATTGTTATTTTTTTATTAATGTAAAACATGTAACAGCTGTTTTGTTTCCCAAAATAAAATAAATAAATAAATAAATAAATATAGAGTAACTTTTCTATGGAGGAACGTTCTAGAACCGAAGTGAACATTGAACAATTTGAACATTCACCCGGCACTTACTCATTCGACCACCAATCAGAGGGTATAAAAAGCGATGCAACGCTCGACACTCTATCGTAGTTTCCGACATCTACCGTGAAGAATTATCTTTCTTAGGGGCTGTTTCACCAAGTCCCGAATATCTCTCGATTATGCCTATTCAGCGGTTATGTCTCAAGTGAAGTAAAAATTGCGTTTCACCACTCCCGAATAGCGATACTCGTCAGATAAAGTGACAAGTAACTTATAGGGGACTTTACCTACCCAGTAAAGTTATTCGGAACTTTATTTGTCACTTTGACAGTTGCATTTCATTGCCGGTATCACGTGTTTCATTGATATTTTCTTTTAAATATGATTTTATTCGAGGCAATAGACGATGTTTTTGAAGCGGAAATGTTTCCTACACAAATAGATAAAATATTAGGCCATGAAAAGATTACTTCGTCAAATTCGATGAAGTTGATTTTAAAAGAAAATTTCGCTTTTCAAAGCTTACAGTACCTATCAATGATATGTGACTTGATAAAATATCGAATTACGACAAATACAATGAAGTTAATACATACTTTGATATATAAAACATTACTTTATTATATTTGTTATTTAAATAATGTCATTCAAATGTAAAATTAAGTATTAATTTAAATACAAAGAATATTGTTTATTGTTATTTAAATTCAAAAGATTCGATCTTAACGTACCTAAAACTTAAACGTCAAAATGAAACGCATTTGGCGGTTGTCCATAGAAGAATTTGAAAACCAGTACATTTCTATGTATTTGTCTATGAAAATGCGACGTTGCCATCGTTATTCGTCAATTTACTATTCGGAACTTATCCAACGATGGTGAAACGCAAATTTTATTCAAAACATTTTAACCGGCGAATAGCACTATTTACCGAATAGTTATTCGAGACTTATTCGGAGTTTGGTGAAACAGCCCCTTAGTTGATCAATTTCTAATCATGTATTTTTATTAATTGATGTTAAATATAAAAATTTGTATTTAATGAAACGTTTCTTTCCTCTCTCTGTATGTTCCTACACTGCTTGTTTTTACTCTTGTTAAAATTTCTATTTGTAAAAAGATTGACACAGTCATCATCTATCTTTAATTACTGATTTAACTGTCTTATTTATTGAATGATGATTATCACAACCATTTTGGTGACCCTAAAAAGTTATACTAGTGTAAATAATAAATAAAACTGGAAATGCAAAATCAATAAATCTCGCTGATAATATAAATTGTCTGAACTCGTCTACCAAACTAGTAACGACAAATATTGGTTCGAAACAAATATATGGGTTGTTTAGTGGCATCAATATTATTTGGTATCCATCCGGATGCATGCATTGTTTTGTATTAAAATTTTGGAGTCAAAATCTTGGACTATGAAAACCAACCATTACACCAAATGTGAAAAACGATTTAGTTCAGCATATAAATTCCTTGAATAGGTTTTATATGGATAACGCGAGCATCGATGCAAGAAATAGATTTTGAGTTGGCTTGAAAAAATGGTATTCGTTTTATATAAAATAAAATAAATAGCAGGAAAAGAATGTAGAGAAGAATTGTATGGATTTTACGTACGGAATTTATCCATAGTATATGAATAAAATGGATTGTGGCTAGTCTCAATTTAACTAGGCATATCTTTGGTTTCTATCTTTTTATTCTATGAAATGTTATTTTATAGTTTTTTTAGCCGAGAAGGGGGGCAATTTACACGTAACCAACGAAGCAATAAGAAACAAATTTCAAAAAGTGTTTGACGAAAATTATACACTATCACTGCTGAAAAACTAAAACTCAAAAAAAAAACCCTATGTCATTTTGTACGTACTTCCCCTACTTAGTTGAAACAAATCCGTTTACGACAGTGTCGATATCAGTCGCCGAATCAATTTCTGATACTTTATAAAATTCAATTCGGTTCTTATTTAACGATAAAATTGTCCTTTAAGAGAGACGCCAGCTGTGATAATTGACTTACCAAAATTTTTTCTTCTCCGTACAGTTCATCAAAATTTACTTTTTTTCGTTGAAATATTTTTTTAAACGAAATGAAAAGAAATGCAAACGACTAAGATGGAAATAAAACACATTACCAATGATGGAAAAGTTTCCATCGTAAAGTTTTATCTGAATATTTAATTTGAAATGAAGGTACGAAGCTAATATGGTTTCTTAAAAGTCACTTATACAAAAAAATGACGACGCAGAAAAAATCCAATTACTATATTGAGATATTTTTATATGTTAGTTTAAAAAGGAACATTTGAAAATACTATAGGAACCATTCCATAAGTACAATTGCTAATTAGTTTGTTCTACGAAACAAAGCAAATTTGTGTATTTTTGTTTGGTTGATATTTGTATGTGCAAATCGACCCGCTCCATGACGAAAGTTCTCAATTTATTATCTGTTTTTATTTATTTATTTATTTGGCAAAAAAGATCAGCTGTGAGGCACAGGCTTAGAATAGTGCTTCCACTCTTTTCTATTATTGTTTTCGAGTGTCCCGTAAGAGCCGGGTAATCGAAAATACAACAGGCAACAATAACATCTCACATAGTTCAGCAATGAGGTTCACCACCCATTCTGAATACAGTGCCTTTTTAGGTGAGACGAGACTGGTGTGTGGGTATACACAGATATGTTGTGCTCCCTTTTATAAGACAATGCACACCCGCACACCTTTCGCTGGTGACCCCACATTGTGGGATATGCCGTGATGGTATGAATGAATGAATGAAAAAAGATGGAGGGATAGCTGGGGGTCCATCTCGCAGTAAGAGCAGGCCTCTTAAAAAACAGACCTGAAGGTCTATTCAAAAGGAGAAGAAGAAGAAGAAGAAGATTTATTTATTTGGAAAACAAACAAGATACTACCTATGTCATAAGTGATGAATATAATATAAAAAAAAAGTATGACTAGTTCATTGTATCCCAATATGTTTTTATACAGTAACAAATATTAATTTCGCAATAAAAGGAACAATTTTTATACTATAATACATATGTATTGTAGCATATATTATGTGTGTATGGTATGTATGTATGTGTTATATTGTATGTATGTATGCAAGATAGATTATGGATGTATGTGATTGTGGTATGCACTATTTTTTTTTTCATATGCATTTTTACTCTCCACACGTCAATTTCTCAACGGGTATCATGTAGAGAGTGCACACTGTGAGTTTCATCGTGATGTGTTTGTATGTATGGCGTACTCCGTATGGATAATCCTTTTTGTGTCATCTCTACAGTCTTAACTAACACATTGTGTTGGAATCTACACCAACAATGAAATATTGTCTATGGTCATAGATAAATGTATTGACCTGTATCTGTATGCCTTTTCTATGCAATCAGTCTAAAAATAAATGTTCAACTAGATACACGCGTGTTTTAATTTATTAATACAAAAAGTCCGCTCCATCAGCGACCTGGAATATATAAAACAAGAACCAATTTCTTCATTGGTCCTTCGACGGTTTTAATAATTGTAATTTGGTAACAGTATTGTGTTTTTAAATAACTATTTACCGCGATTAATGTGAATTTTGTAAAATTAACATCGGTAAATGTTCGATACGAACATGTGTGTACGATAATCTAGTGTATGTAACATTAATCGACTGTCGCGATAATTTATAATTTACTAAGTGAATTTTAAATCGACAATCGACGATAAAAGACTCAATATTTAAGTACCCAGTGTCGTGGGTAGAGTTAAAACTTCAATAAACTAAATTGAAAAACTTTTTATATTAAATCTTAATAAATAAATACCTACATTAAAAATAATACATGTAAAAATAAGAGACGATGCTCACAATATGAGCATTTTAGCAAATCCAGGTCAAAGTAGGACACGCCTTCCAGATATTACAATACCATTTTTTGATGGTCAATATACAGACTACAAACCATTTTTTGAAATTTTTAATGCTTTAATTCACGAGGATCATAATCTACAAGATGTACAAAAATTATTTTATTTAAGGCATTTTGTGAAAGACGAAGCATACGATTTAATAAAAATTCTACCAGTAGTTGGAGAATCATACCAAGAGGCATTGGATATTTTAGATATTAGATACAATAATAATAATAGAATAGTCTCACAGCATATTTATAGTTTATTAGATTTGACGACATTAGGCAAACCTTCTGCATACAATTTGAGAACATTCACAGGAACAATCAAACAACATATAGCTGCTTTAAAAAATTTGCATCAACCGGTAGATCAGTGGAACGCTTTGTTAGTTTGTATTATTGCTCGAAAAGTAGATATGTCCACAAGTAGGGCATACTATTATGAATTGAAATCAAATGAACCTACTATTTCAGGTTTTTTACAATTTCTGGAACAAAGAGCGAGTGCTTTGGAAAATAGTGATGTCCATCCCCAGCAATCGGCTTCACATAGGACGGAGAGAATGGAACGACAATATGGTCAAGGTAATCGACGTCCAGTTTTACATTCAACAAATAAAAAAATAGTAAAACAAAGGCATTGCATTTTTTGTAATAAGGAGGGACATAAAGTTTTTAATTGCGCTAATTTTATTTTGGCTACCCCACTAGAAAGAGTAAATTTCATAAAAAAGGAAAAGGCCTGTATAACTTGCTTAAATAAACATGCAGGAAAATGCTTCTTTCATTTTAAATGTTCTACATGTAAAAAATCACATCACTCATTACTCCATCTGAGTAATGAAGTGACAGATATAGTGTCATTGACTTCATCCCAGAGGGAGAAGGTTCAAAACGTGTTATTGCCTACCTGTAAAGTAAAAATTCTAACGCACGAGGGTGCAGAGATAATAGTAAAGGCTTTATTAGATACTGGAAGCCAGAATTCATTTATTACAACTAAGGTTGCGAAAGTAATTGGAAAATTACCAAATCGATTAATATAGTAGGTATTTCACAAGCCGAGTTGCCTGTAAGAAAGGCAATAGATATTGATATTTTCTCATTAGTTTTTCCTTTTAAAATAAGGACAGAATGTCTTATTATAGACAATATTACGTCACAGCTACCACAAACGAAAGTTGACATTTCAAAGTTAATATTACCCCCGAATGTGAAACTGGCAGACGATTCATTCCATATCCCGTCAGAGGTGAACCTTTTACTGGGTGCAAATGTATTTTTCCAGGTTCTGATGGAACAAACTCTGGCAATTGAGATGGGAACGAGTGGATTGCGACTTCTGCAGACGCAGTTCGGTATCGTGGTGGCGGGGAGTGTGCCGACACATCGTAAGGACTCTCTCCGAGGTGCTGTCAACTTGCACTGTTATCAGTGCGATACAGGTATTCGGAGTGTTATTGATAACTTTTGGAAGACTGAATCCATCCCTGAAGTCTTCACGGAGTATTCTTCGGAGCAACAGTGTTGTGAAGAATTGTTTCAGAATTCTGTTGAGCTGAAAGATGATAAATTTACAGTATCACTTCCGTTAAAAAAACCTAAAGAAAATATTAACGAAATGTTAGGTGACTCAATGTCTCTAGCATTAAATAGATTTTTAAACCTTGAAAAAAGATTTAAAAGAGATAATAATTTGTTTGTAGAGTATAAAAAGTTTATACACGAGTACATTGAATTGAAACATGCTGAATATATTGATATCAGCAGATATGACTTAATGAGGGATGCGGTTTACTTTTTACCCCATCACCCTATTTTAAAAGAAAATGCTATCACAACCAAATTGAGAGTTGTATTTGATGCGTCCATGAAGACTTCAAAAAAGATAACATTGAATGACTTGTTGCTTAAAGGTGCTAATGTACAATTAGAATTATTTGATATACTTTTGTTATTCAGACTTCATAAATACATGTTTGTATGCGATATCCAACAAATGTATCGCAATATATTGCTCGTAGAAAATCAAAGATCACTACAAAATATTTTATGGAGGGACTCACCAGATGAGCCCATCCAATGTGTACAGTTACGAACGTTAACTTATGGTTTAAAATCATCACCTTTTCTAGCAACTAGATGTTTAAAAGAATTAGCGATTAGATTTGGAAATGAATTTCCACTAGCGTCATTTGTACTACAGCATTGTACTTATATGGATGACATACTGGTGAGCGAACAGTCATTAAATGTTATCAATCATATTAAATATGAATTAATTGCATTGCTAAAAAAGGGTGGATTCGGTCTACACAAATGGTCCACGAATTGTCCGGACATTATCAATGGCATCCCGAACGAGAGACAACATGTCGGAGAGATTAGTTTCCAAGAGGGAAACACTACGTTTAAAGCGTTAGGTTTGACTCTTAATGCAGGTACAGACATGTTTAATTTTTCTTACTATGTAAATGAGCCGTTCCAGGGTACCTGGACCAAGAGGGAAATTTTGAGTTTTATAGGCAAACATTTTGATCCATTAGGAATAATAAATCCTATATTTGTAGGGGCTAAGGTTATAATGCAAAGGCTTTGGCACGCAAAAGTTGGTTGGGATGATAGCCCACCAACAGATATTCTTATAGATTGGGTAAAATTTTATAATGAATTAATCCAAGTATCCATTGAAATAAAAAGAAACTTATCAATCGATGAAAACACAAAATGTCAATTAATCGGTTTTTCCGATGCATCTTTTATTGCCTACGGGGCAGTAATTTATCTTAGAATCATTGATAATTTGAAAAAAAAAGGAAAAAGCAATCGGGCACTCCCTGGAAACGACAATTGTCGGCGAACCCTTTCACTACCGGACAGCCACTCTACCAGTCCACCCAAAAGGCCCTTTTCAGGGCCAATCATGACCATATCGATAAACATCGAGGGACTTAGCGACGACAAAGAGACCATACTATCGGACCTCTGCAAAAGAAATCGATGCGACATATTAATGATTCAAGAAACTCACAGAAGCAACACCGCCGCTAGACCAAAAATAAAGGGCATGAACTTAATTCTCGAAAGACCACACGAAAAATATGGCAGCGCAATCTTTATTAAACCGGGACTCACAATTCAATCAGTTGCATACACAGATGTGGAAAATATCGAAATTTTAACTGTAACTTTCGCAAACTGTACACTAACTTCCATATACAAACCACCGAACTCCAAATTCATATTCACAGAACCCACAAATTTCAAAAATCATCATGCAAGAATAATCATAGGGGACTTTAACTGCCACAGTACCGCTTGGGGATACAAACAAACTGATGAGAATGGCATAGAACTTGAAAAGTGGGCTGAGAGCGAACGGCTACAATTGGTCCACCATCCAAAACTTCCTGCATCCTTCAATAGTGCTCGTTGGAGGAAGGGTTACAACCCGGATAATATCTTCGTGAGCGAAAAGATAATATCACAATGCTCAAAACAAGTGGAAGACCCAATCCCTCGGACACAACACCGACCAATAACTTGCACAATTGTCCCAATGATAAGACCAACCATAACGCCGCTCAGAAGGCAATTTAACTTCAAAAAGGCCAATTGGAACAACTTTAGTGCAGAATTGGATAATCTAGTTCAAAATTTAGAGCCTAAACCTGAAATGTATGAAAGCTTTGTCGAACTGGTGCAAAGGGTGTCAAGGAAACATATACCAAGAGGATGTAGAACAGAATATCTACCTGGGCTTTCTGATGACACAAAATCCTTGCTTGAAAAGTACAAAGCACTGTTCAATGATAACCCATTCTCAGAAATGACTCTACAAACTGGTGAAGAACTGTTACAATCTATCTCCCAATCAAGAAGAGAGAAATGGAATAACCTCATTGAAAACCTGGATATGAAACAAAACAGTAGGAGAGCATGGAAGGTAATAAAGAACATTAGCAATGATCCAGCAGTGCAAACTCCTAACCCATACATAGTTACCCCAAATCAGATAGCCCATCAACTGTTGCTGAACGGGAAAACAAAACAAAAAACGAGTACCGAAAAAATCATACGTAATATAGAGTCAGAAAACAATTCACTTGAATCACCATTCTCCGACTCCGAACTTAAAGATGCAGTCGCCTGCCTAAAAACCAACAAAGCAGCTGGGCTCGATGATATAAGGGTAGAGCAAGTCAAGCATTTTGGCAATAAAACTCTTGTATGGATCCTGAACTTAATGAATAATTGTGTGACCAGTCTAAAAATACCAAAAATGTGGAGGAAAGCCCGAATCACAGCACTTCTCAAACCGGGCAAGGAGCCCAACGAACCAAAAAACTTTAGACCTGTATCTCTGCTGTGCCACCTCAGTAAAGTTTTTGAAAGACTGATCCTAAACAGAGTTGGTCACACTCTGGACCCACACCTGATAAACGAACAAGCAGGGTTTAGGCCTGGGAAATCATGTACGGGACAAATCCTTAACTTGACACAGCACATCGAGGACGGTTTCGAGGAAGGCAAAATTACAGGAGTAGCGTTCATTGACCTAACTGCTGCCTATGATACAGTCAATCACAGGAAATTGTTACACAAAGTATACGGGATCTCGAGAGACTTCAAACTCACCTCAGTAATTGGAACTTTGTTGAGCAATAGACGGTTCTATGTCACGCTGCAGGGGAAGGACAGCCGCTGGAGGATGCAGAAGAATGGACTTCCTCAGGGTAGTGTCTTGGCGCCTCTACTGTTTAACATATATACAAATGATCAACCAAGACCAAACAGAACACGCCAATTCATATATGCCGATGATACCGCCGTGGCAGCACAGGGGAAATCATTTCATGAGGTAGAGGATAGACTTACGTCAACACTCACTGAATTGGGTGAATACTACGATGCAAACCACCTAAAACCCAACCCCAAAAAAACACAACTATGCGCCTTCCACTTGAAAAATAGAGAGGCGGGTCGAGGGTTACGAGTCAACTGGAGAAATGAGGAACTCGAAAACTGCCACGCACCAAAGTATCTGGGAGTGACACTGGATCGATCTCTGACTTACAAGCAGCACTGCCTAAACACGAAACAGAAGGTCTCCGCCAGAAATAATATCTTGAGAAAGCTTGTCGGATCAACTTGGGGAGCATGCCCTGAGCTCTTGCGCACTTCTGCTCTGGGACTGTGCCTCTCTGCCGCCGAATATGCTTGCCCTGTATGGTTTGGATCAGCTCATGCCAACCAAGTGGATGTTGCAGTTAATGAAATGGCACGAATTATATCAGGATGTCTTAGACCCACAGCCAAAAACAAATTGTATCCCATAATAGGCATAGCACCCCCTAACATCAGAAGAAGAGTGGCAGCAGATGCGGAGAGGCATAAGCAGATACACGACCCAAGACACCCACTCTATGAACATAAAGCACCAAACCCTCGCCTCAAGTCAAGGAATAGCTTCCTAAAGTCCACAGCCGACCTGCAGACCTCCCAGAAGCAACGCCGAGAGGAGTTGTGGATGGACGACCCAATCTCTGCATGGATGGACACAAGCGAGAAGGCGAATATGGCGCACTGCCTGCCATTCCCAATATGGAAGACACTGAACAGGCTGAGGGTGGGTGTGAGTGGCTGCAAGAGCAACCTGCACAGGTGGGGCTTCTCGACGGAGGATGATACCTTCTGTGATTGTGGGGCAGTGCAGGATGACGACCATCTGCTGTCCTGCCCAGAATTGAACGAGGGTTGCCACATGGACGACCTGATTAAACTTACCGACAGGGCGATTTCCGCCGCCACACATTGGAGTGGCAAAATCTGAGTTCCGGACTCGATAAGTAAGTATTGATAATTTGAATAATGTAAAAATGACATTATTATGTTCAAAATCCAGAATCAATCCCACAAAAAAGGAACTAACGATTCCTCGTCTAGAATTGAATGCGAGTGTTTTATTAACCAGATTAATGAGTAGAGTATTCGATACATTAACTTTGAAAATTAAAATAGATAATGTATATCTATTTACTGATTCACAAGTAGTTCTATCATGGATAGCTACCGAAAATATTAAACTTAATGCTTATGTGGCCAACAGAATTAAAGTGATTAAAGATTGCAATTCATTGTTTAAATGGGGTTTCATAAGAACTGACTTAAATCCATCAGACCTTCTAACGCGTGGTAGTGTGAGCCCATTGGAGCTGAACAATCACCGACTGTGGTGGTTGGGTCCGGAAGAGATGAATTGCTCTGATTATGATTTTACGAACCATAATCAAGAGACACCCACGAGTTTGAAAGGCTTTGTATGTAATACTAATCATTGCATAACAGTTGCAAGCGATGAGTTGGCATGCTCTCTGCCAGCGATAACCATCTCAATCGCCAGAGACTCGATTTTTAAATATATCTTGTGTAAATTTTCTAATGTTAATAAAATTGTAAGAGTGATGGCCTATTGTTTAAGATTTTGTAAAAATATTAAATCTAAGGTAAATAGAAATAAAGAGAAATTTTTATCTTATGCTGAGAGGCAAACAGCCTTAAATATTATAATTAAAAATGAACAAATGATATTCTTTACAAAGGAAATAAAATTATTATTAAACAATAGGCAGATCGTAGAATCATCTTTGAGTAATTTGAATCCATTTTTGGATTCCGAGGGAATGTTAAGAGTTGGAGGGCGGCTTCAAAATTCAAATTTAAAATATGAACATAAGCATCAAATAATTTTGCCTAAAGAGTCAGAAATAACTAAGTTAATCATTGAAAATGAGCATGTAAGATTGTTACATGCTGGACAAAGATTGGTTCTAGCAAGTCTGAATCAAAGATACTGGTTAGTAAATGGGATAAGACAGATCAAAAAGGTTTTATATAAATGTATACGCTGTTTTAAATTGAAAGCGAAAGCGGCAAAACAACTTATGGGTTCTTTGCCAGCTGATCGAGTTAACATAAGTAGAGTGTTCCAAAAAGTAGGGATTGATTATGCAGGCCCAGTATCTGTCAAACAATCCACAATTCGTAGGTCAGTAATATCTAAAGGGTATATTGCAGTGTTCGTATGTTTTGCCACGAAGGCTGTGCACTTAGAACTGGTCTCCGACTTGACAACCGATAGCTTCATAGCTTGTTTAAAGCGCTTCATAGCGCGGCGTAATACACCAACAGAAATTTACTGTGATAATGCAAGCACTTTTAAGGGGGCAAGAAACAAATTTGAAACTTTGTATAAGTTGCAAAGCTCTCAGGGTCATCAGATCGCAGTATCTGATTTCTCTGCGAATTTAGGTATAACTTTTAAGTTCATCCCTAGCTATTCCCCTGTGTTTGGTGGTCTGTGGGAGGCTGCAGTTAAAAGCACAAAATATCACCTGAAACGAATTTTGGGAAATAACAATTTCACCTACGAACAATTGAGCACAATATTAGCTCAGATAGAACAAATCTTAAACTCTAGGCCAATCACTCCCATGTCAACAGACATAACAAATTTCTCCTATTTAACTCCGGGACATTTTCTGACTGGCGACACCTTCACAAACATTCCAGAACAGAACTTAATAGACGTTCCAGACAATAGACTTAAATTTTGGGAAAAATGTGTTGCCACTCAGCAAGCGTTCTGGAGATATTGGTCTAAAGTGTATTTAAATACGCTTCAGCACCGTCCAAAATGGAGGGAGAAAATGCCTAGTTTAAGAATATGACATGTAAAGAACATATTATTAATAACTATAATAATTATAAAATTTCAAATTAAAAACTGTCTCATATAGATATTATGTTTATTGTTAATATTAAACTATGGCGTGATGAACCATAGTTTAACATATAATAATTATAAAATTTCAAAATAAAAACTTTCATATACACATATTGTGTTTATAAATATATTACCTATGTTTATATATGGCGTGATGAACCATAGTTAAATAAAGATGTAATACAATATAAGGAAAAAGATAAATTAATCTTTAATAAAAAATAAATTATATGCATACTTATAAGTACTTATAATGTTGTAATTAACAAGGGTTGGTTTAATAAAAAATAAAGTAGAATCGTTTAAATGGATTGGTTAATAAATAATAAATTAGAATAATTTAAAAGTAATGTTTTGGTTTTAAGGAATAAATTCTATGCATAATATGCATACTTTAATTACTAAATAACATAAATAACAAAGGTTGTTTAAGAGTAAGTTTATTTTACTCATTTTTGCCATTCTTATGGTATTCATTGTTGCAATCAAAGAATAAGAAACAATAAAAATAATATAAGGTATAGAAATAAGATGCAGGTTTCAATAAATTATATTTAATTTTATGCATAAATACTGGAACTGACAAGAGAGACGGTTTTGTAATCTCTGTAAACAATAATCGAAGCAAAATATAATTACAGTCCACTAATACTTTGCAGACTATTCAACATTGTCTTTCTTCTCGGTCCTGGGAGTATGTTGGAATCTACACCAACAATGAAATATTGTCTATGGTCATAGATAAATGTATTGACCTGTATCTGTATGCCTTTTCTATGCAATCAGTCTAAAAATAATTTATTAATACAAAAAGTCCGCTCCATCAGCGACCTGGAATATATAAAACAAGAACCAATTTCTTCACATTGTGATGTTAATATGAAGTCCGATCGACTTCATCTTTACATCATATGTGTAAAGTGCATAGAGCTGATTAGTTTTCCATAGAAATTTTTTTATTTCTGCAGCCCAAACTATAATTCCGATTGACTCTTGATATCATACATGTCATATCATACATGTATTGATATCATATTATCATAATAAGAGAGTGACAAAGTCGACACGTCAGTTTATTTTTCTCTCGTCATATTTTATCTAATAACGGTCGTTAAAAACATAGAAACTTACAATCAATATAAGAATCGTGTTTAATGAAGAATTTGATCTCGAAAAATATATAAATGTCTAGTGATAAGTGGTGATTTTCAATAATTATTTGATTTTGAAAAAACATTTTTAAAGTGACATAAAGGTTATATTCGCTTGGCAAGATCTTATTGCCGGTACGTGTACAAGTCAATCTACGTGATTGGTTGTTTGGCGGTAAGGACGAATATCGTTTGTATACCTTAACCTTTACACATAATTTCGCTGCATTGCGATTATAATTAAACACTAATTGTTTTACCGAAATGGTTGACGAAATGAATTGTAAATCCTGCACATATACTGTTAAGGTTGAAGAATCAATTAAATGTACTAAACAGGGCCGGATAAATCAAAGAACAATCAGGAACAAGAAGTCAGGGCGATAGTCTTAAAAAGGGCGCTTAAAATTCTAAAATAAATTAAAAATTAAAATTCTATGACGCTCGGTTCTCTTTGCGTACCCGGATAGAGGCTCGACATGATGGTGTAAATATGTAATATTATTATGAATCTCCAATTTGTGGCTATTTTTTTATAAAACTCTATATAAATAGGTTTAGGTAATATTAACAAACCAATTCGTCATTTTAGATCCGTTGTAATTTTACATAATTTTAAATTTAAACGGGAGTTCTACATTAAAAATTCCAAAAAATGGGGGGGGGGGGGGGCGGATTCAAATATATTGTTACGGGCGGAAAAACACGTTTATCCTGCCCTGGTACAAAATGTCTAAATATTTTCCATTACAACTGTGCAGGAATATCGCTGTCAAATTACAAGAAATTATCAATGAAAGCTGATAATTTCTTGTAATTTGACAGCGAAGATTAATACACATCGCTGCCAATCTTGTAAAGATGCAATTCTAAAACCAACCAATACCAGATCGCCGATGGTACCAAGGAAATCCATAGATGAAACACCACAGATGTCATTACCATTAACAAAGTAAATCTTATATGAGGAACTAAACAAATTCAAAAACTGCATTTTAACACATATTGAAACAAAATTTAATGAAACTATTTTAAATTACGATGAAATATTAAAGCAAAACTCACAAATCATCGAAACAATACAGTTTATTAGTGCACAACAAACTGACATGGAGAATAAAATTAAATTATTGGAAAAAAACAACAAATGACACGGGAAAAGAAATAAACGAATAAAAAAGCTCTAATCATAATTTAAAAGTGTTAGTTTCACATCAACAACAAACAATCGATCGCCTGGAGAATAATAGTCAAAAAAACAATATTGAAATTAGGGGCATCACTGCCCCGATATTTAAAAAAGGAAGTAAACATAACCCTGGCAACTACAGAGGAATATCTCTCCTATGTTCACTCCTTAAATTGTTTACGGGTATTTTGAAAAAGAGACTTGAACAAACAATTTCCATTCGAGAAGAACAACAGGGATTTAGGAGAAACAGATCAACAACTGATGCAATATTCATCATAAGGCAGACAAAGGAGAAGTCTATTGAATACAATAAACCAGTCTATGCGTGCTTCGTCGATTTAACAAAGGCATTCGATAGGGTTGTGCTAAATGATATCGTTAACATCCTGTCTGAGATGCATATATCGCCATCTATAATAAAAATGATACAATCTCTGAACACCAATGGAAAAACTAGGATCAAGGTGGATGGCGAACTATCTCAAGAAATTTGTACGATGACGGGAATCAGACAAGGAGACAGTGTCAGCCCCTTTTCCATTTGATTTAATAATGGAAAAAATAATAGAACAAGTTACGTCTCTTGACCTCGGGTATAAAATGGGTGATAAAGTCATCAACGTGATATGCTATGCTGACGATTCAACAATACTAGCAGAAAGTGAAAACGATCTATAAAGAATGTTATACAAGTTCCATCTTGCAGCTAAGAGATATAATATGACAATATCGATCGATAAAACTAAATGTCTCACAATATCAAGACAGCCTCTGAGATGCAAATTGGTTGTAAACGATAAACCAATAGAACAGGTTACAAATTTTAAATACCTAGGTGTGGAGATATCTAGTTGTAATGATCTCTATAAAGAAGTCAAAGAACAGACTAATAAAGCTGCAGTTATCTCCGGATGCATGAGGGACATTGTTTGGGCCAATAAACATATGCTAGTTGAGAGTAAGGTCCGAATATACATATAAAACCTGCATCAGACCCAAAATGACTTATGGAGTTGAAGCAAGGGCAGACCTATCTTGTGCAGAACCCTCAGAGACAGAATCCCCAACGAGGAGATCTGCAGAACCTGCAATGTGGCGGATATTGTAAGGGGAGCAGGCAAAGAAGACGATACTGGAGAGATCATGTTAAAAGGATGAATCCAGAAAGGCTGCCAAAGATTGTAATGCGCGAAATACCAGAGGGTCGCCGACTACCGGGAAGACCATCAAAGAGATGGAGGGAGAGCTGGACATCCTCGTCCCAGGACATATAGAAACAGATCATATATCTAAAAAAAGAGGAAGCAGAAGAAGAAGAAGAGAGTTTTTATCAATACCTTTTGAACACGCAATAATCATTCTTATAAATATTCTATAAAATATATTAATGATAATAATCTAATAATAAATAACCATCTCCTTATTTCTTCTCTATTATTTCAACTGTCCAAAGTAGTGTTTTTCAGTATACAAATACCTGAAAATCGAGGTATTTGTATACTGTTTGAAATGTTGATAAATAAAAATACACTCATCAAAAATGCATTCAAGGATTATCAAAATTTAAAGAAAAAAATCTATGGTCTGCAATATCAATGTGAAATAATTTTCATATTTGTATGAAAAATGTATATAACAGAAGTAAAAAAGCTTCTGTATGGGAAAATTGAGTGATCAACTTCATATTAATATTGTATGTGTCTCTATAGACTTCTATCTTCTTCAAAAGGTAGGCAGTGAGAACCGAACACAGCATTCTTCTATCTTTTATCAACATTGATACACTGTCTCATACATGCTCATCTTGCTAGTAATGCAATTGTACTTAAAATTTCTCAATAGATATCATGTAGAAAGTGCATGGTATGAGTTACGTGACAGTGTTTTTGTGTGTATTGTGTATTGTGAAAACTTTAGTCCTCTGGGAATCATATGTTTGTTTAAGAAGCAAATGGAAATATACTTCATGAAAATGCATATAGAAATTTTCAACCTTTCAAGAAAAAAAAAATTAACCCTTACTAGGTTGTGGAGAGTCTAGTGTAGCCTACAACCCACTCGTTTGATATCTGCTTGTAATCTATGTATTATATCGAAATTCTTAAAATATGTATTGTAGTTGGAGCAACTCCGTCGAATGTAATTGTTTTGTGAGTAGTTTGTGTAACGTTTGTCGACATAAAACAAAAACTGTGATCCGAAATTGCGTGATGGGCAGTAATAAAATAAAGTATTTTAGGTGAGTCTACACTGTTTTGAATAATTTTGTCTAGGCACATCATGTCTATAATTCTTCGTCTGTTTTCGAGATTATATATATAATGGATATTTAGCATATTGCCGGTAGTTGGAGTCTTAATTTACTACGAAATATATTTTGTAGTAAATTCCTCATTATTTGCCGAAGTAATTTTATCATTTTCTGAAATTGCTGATTCTATTTCTGATGTGTTAGGCAGTTAATTACTTTCACTAGGTCCGCTTATATGTTTTAAAAGTGATGTCTTACTTTTGTTCAGTTCTTAAATGTTAAACAGTCTTAAATGTTCAGTTCTTAAATGTTAAACTCACACAGTCCTTAACATAAAAAACCTTGAAGTATATCTCATATTCATAATAAAATTAATTGTTATTTTATGTAAACGTGTCGTCCCTATCTCTACGATAAATGATTATAATCTTAGAGTATCTACTTCTAATAGCTGCTAGTTGGGAAGTCTGTGCTTGATTTAAAGTAAACATGTATTATAAACGTTCCTCCAATGAACCATGAAAGAGCTCCCGTTTTAATCCAACCTTTTCAAAAATAATATTAATTTTTACTCCAGTTCAAATTACTTCAAAATAAATTATTTTATCCAGTATTTTCAGATTTTCCGTCTTAATGTAATTACCGAGAGAAAGTCATTAAATCCTTAACGCTTATTTTAATTTTAAATAATAACGAGTTAGTTGTAGCCAACACCTTTCTCCATTTTAAAAGAGATAAGAAAACACACCTACTAATTTATAAATAAACACTACTACTATTAACTAGTTGCATGTAACACATGAGATCCAAATGTCGATGGCGATGGTATGTATAATTGAAGATAACGTATCAAATTATAAACACATAAATCCAAATTAATTAATATTTTTAGATATTTTGTTTTCTATATAAAACATGTAGGTATGTATGTCAGGATAAAATAGTATGGATGTCAGTCTATCTTTCCTGCCCAGAATATAAAAACAGCATGAGTAATGTTTACTGCCTTACAAATTGTATGAAACGATGTCGTCATTAAATTCAATTTTTATAAAAATTGTTAAAAAAAGTTCGAGATGTACAACTATAATGCACGTATTTTTTATAGAAAATTAAAGTTTCTACTTGGTGTGTTTCGGCTCTTTTCGATATTTTTAAAAGCTTTGGAAACATAGGCAGTTTAACAAAATGTTTTTCTTAATAAAAATGGTTTGAGAAACTCTTAAAACTTGAGATTTTGTATTTGTCTATATTCATGCCATTTTTCAGCGTTCTAGCTTGTATGCTTTGAGATATAAGAAAAAACAAAGTAAACTTTCAAAATTTGATAACCCCTGACTGAAAAAAAAATTCAAAATTCTGAGTATAAAAGTTTTGTAGGCCTATAATCTTGGGCTCTGTAAATTTGTTTAGATCAAAAGTTATAAGGGGGGGGAACACACAGACACACAAAAAACACATTAAATATTCTACTTGTTCAGACTGATCAAATGAAAGATATTCATACCAATATCAGTCTATTTGTAGACGGGTTCGAAGGCGGGTTCCTTGAGGCTGATTGTACAGCACGATATGAGGAAGTCTGGTGCTGTTCATCCTTTGGACGTGATCGAAACACGCTCGTTATCCATCTGATAATACCAATAACTTCACATTTTTTCTTATTCTGGGGTTCCTCACTCGGTCTCTCAAGGTTTGGCCTGTTATCATTCTAAGTGTCTTCATGTCTGAAGTCCTCAACATTTGATTACTCCTGACTGTGGCTGCTCGTACCTCTACATCATATGTCATCACTGGTCTTACGTATGTCTTGTTAATTCTTATTTTGCTCCTTATGGCCATATCCTGATTTTCACAGATAATGAATTTTATGGTGCACAACACTACATCTGCCTTATTGACTTGATTCTGAATTGCTTCGAGACTTGTATGAGACGATGCATGAATGTTGACGAGACGAGGAATATATGCCAATATAGAAAAATGTGGCGTGCGGTTCTCTCTGCATACCTCGCGAGGGACATGGCGTGATGGTATATATGTACCTCTTGTTTATACAATATTTAATATTATTTTTTTTATAAATCTGCATTATTCAAAAATAAGCATTTTGAAAAAAATATCTAAACAATCACTCACAATTTTATCATCAAATTTTTTCTTTATTGTACACCTGCTCCATAATGTTTTATATCTTAAACTGTATTTTATGAAACAAGAAACGTGTGTGTTTCATTTGACTTAAATATTCTGAATAAAATCAAAATATCAATAAACGCTTCCATGAACCCTATACGAATTAGGAGTTTATTTCCAAATTTATTTGATCAATCAAAATAGCACACAAAATGCCGAACACTTTTCAAGTGAAACGGAAGATCTGTTAGCGCTTGTTAACAGTCCGCCTTCTCCTGATGGGTTTTCTATGATTTTCTCATCATATACTTCTCTCCCCATCATGTGGACTCTTCTGGAAAAGATTCCAGAAAAGTCCACAGCCGAATAGCCTTCCTGTTCTCAAAGCAAGATGCTTTGTTGGATATAAGTAAAATAATCATTTCGCGAAATAAGTTGTTACTCTCATTTAAGAGGGTGACTGCTGCCAACGTACCTATTTTTTCAATTTGATATACCATCATTATTACTAAACGAATCATTTTGAAAAAAATAACCTAGTTAGTTTGGATATTAATAAAGAGAAATATACCTTAACTTTTTGATTATGTTCTGTATATATTCTTGTAGGAAAATAATAAGCATACCCCGATTTAAGACATTTATCTTAAATTTCTAAAAAAATATAAGGTATAGAACAATATTTTTTTTATAAATTAAAGAAGAACAAAATACCTGGAAAAATATGATATGACGTTGCATTAACGCATCAGATTAAGTAAATAAACCAAAAAAACTTTTATTACCCAATGGCGCTGAATGGAAAATAAATGTTTTTTAGGTTTATTTACTAAACCTGAAGCATTAATGCAACGTCACATCATATTTTTCAAGATATTTTTGTCTTCTTTAATTTAAAAAAAATATTACTCTACGCCTTATAGTTTATTAAAAATATATGATAATGATAAACGTTGAAAATTAGGGTATGCCATTATTTTTCTACAAGAATTTATACAGAACATTACCAAAAAGTTAAGAAATATTTTTGTTTATTAATGTCCAAACTATCTAAATTATTTTTTTTTCAAAACGATTTGTTAAGAAATAATGATGGTATATAAATTGAAAAATAGGTACATTGGCAGCAGTCCCCCCCTTAAAAAAAAACTTCTAACAAGCCATTGTTTCCATTAGAGAGAGGCATGAATAAAATAATGCATCCAAAGTAATGGGTTTATAGAATCGAAAAGTTTTAAACTCCACTTTAATCTTATCCAAGAAGATTAGATTATGAAATTCGACTAAGAGTTCCCGGGCATAAAATAATCAATTTGAAAATATTTCATTTACTTCGTTAAAACGAAATTGATTGGTGAAAGCCAAAGCGTGGATTCTCCCTTGGACACCAGCTCCAATTAGTGCCAGCACCTTCCCATCCTGATATTGACGATCACCCAATAGGATTTTGGCACCAACGCAGGACACTGCAGCCGTACGCCACTGGGTTATTTGATCAGCATCCATAATCTGAAAAAAAATGTGAAATTGGGTATATAAGTATATATTTTAAAGGTAATTATTAAATATCTAGTATTAAATTATAATATTACAAAATTAAATTATTACATGGGGGTATTAAATGATCAAATTTATAAAAAATTGTTGATGTATTGTAATCCTACAGTTTATATAAATATTGTAGGTATTATGCTAGCTTTTTATTAACAGTTATATTTTAGAATCTTGCAAGTCTTGCAGTCTTGATCATGGCCTTGCAAGACTTACAAGACAAGAGTAAGACCACGTATGTCGCTGCAAGAGCAAGACCAGGTGGAGCAAGACCAACACAACGAAACTAGGCATTGCAAGTCTTGCAAAATTTTGTAACCTATTTATTTTTAATTAGTATATATATAAGCAATTGATTACGCTCTATCGGCGTTATACCTACTATAGAACTGGTGTTATTTGTCATACTGTTTTTACCGAGGGTTTAAGACCATTATGATCACGCCGATCTTGGTCTTACTTTTGTTCATCACTATATATTTTCTGTTTACATACCTAAATATTAAGTATGATTCGATTTCTTATTAAATACTATTTGTGTAGGTATATCAGATTTTTGTATTCCTTGGTGTTAATATTACCCCGTATTCATTAACTAGTGTAACTAAAATAGGAACATACTAAAATTGTACATTTTAGATTTACGGTCTTATTTCAGCGTTATAAAATATCAACTTGGACTAAATGGAATAGAAACGTAGCTACATATATTGGAAGGAACGTTCTTAAAAAGTTACTGAATTAGACGTATTTTGAATTATAATGAAAATGATGAAAATTTCATAATACGTCTGATTCAGTAACTTTTTATGAACGTTCCGGCAAAAATAGGTACAATCCTATTCCATTTAGTCCAAGTTGATATTTTATAACGCTGAAATAAGACCGTAAATCTAAAATCTACAATTTTAGAATGTTCATTATTTAGTTCCAATAGTTACTGAATACCCGACTACGATTAACTACATTCCTACGCCTGATTTCCTCAAACAGTCAACCTTATAACTATATTACTCCTTTGTTGGTGCATTTTTTTTCCTAATTGCTCGCATACAAACCTATAGTTTCACGCCTATAGTATAGTTTCATTTCCAACCAACCAATAATTACCAACCAATCAAAAAAGATACAAATTTGCGCCCTGCGCACACCACTTACGTACTTGAGTTATTTGCCGCTAACTGTAGGTACACAATATTATATACAAAATCATTTAAACAGATACTTGCTAGATAATTGGCGGCCTTCATGGCTCAGTTGGTTAGGTATCTGACTGGTGATCCAAAGGTCCCGGGTTCGATTCCCGGTGGAGACACAATTTTTAATTGTGTTTTCAGTCTGGATCTGTGAGCGATTAATATCGTAAGTCTCCAGAATGTGGCAACTTATAATTGGGTGCGTGTTAAATTAATATTTGACAAAGTATCTGTTAGTTGCCCGAGAAATAAAATAAAGAAATACATTTTACTGCATCTATTTCAACAGTAGAAAATACATTGGAATGTAAGGGTTTTATATTAGATTCAAATTAATAACAATATATATACTTAGAGCTAAAAGGTCCGCAAGATCGCATATCTGGGCCATAAAATGAGGGGAGAAAAATACCACTTGCTCCAATTAATACTGGAGGGCAATATAGACGGTCGCCGAGGGACTGGAAGGAGACAGATGTCCTGGCTACGTAATATCAGGGAATGGACGGGCTTCAGAACTGTGGAGTAGATATTCCGGGCAGCACAGGACAGAAAGGGATTGGCCAGAGTGATCGCCAACGTCGGGGGTTCCAGACAGGGTAACAGAAGAAAAAGAGCTATAAACGAGTTTCTATATGTTCCGAGCAGATTGCAAATTTGTGTATTTTTGCTTGGTTGTTTTAAGTGCAAACCGCCCCCCAGCCCGACGGAAAGCTTATTTATAATCCCGTTCAAATAACTTTCATTAATTCCGTTCGTACCTTCTAAGACTGCATGTGGTGCAAATCTAGGATTGAAATCTACACCAGACAATGAAATGTTAGTTAGCGAAGCAGCATCCAACATACACCAACTGAATTGTAATTATGTACCTACCCCGTTGTTAAACCAAGACACAATGTCAAGATATGTGAAATTGTTTAGCAAAAACTCGTCTATAAATTAAAAAAATGTGCACATAAATCATTGATTTCGTTTTTATTGTTTTAGAGACAAAAGAATTATTTTAATTACAAGTTTATTTTGCGGAAGAAATGGAATAATAAAAAGGCTTTATTATTATTATTATTAATTTTGCGGACAAACTTTTCTTTACGAAACAAAAGAAACGGTTGCGACTTTTGCGTATTGTTAACTCTGGCATCTAGATAATACAATCGCATGTTCAGAACATGTTCAGAGCTTAGTTATAGGTAATAACCTAAGACGGCAAGACTGTATAGAGTTATTGACAAATAGAATATTAAAACTAGGTTACGTTTACAGAAGACTTAGAAATATTCGTGACAAAAAAACTATAACAACTCTTTATTACGTACTAACTCACTCACTATTGGCATATGGAATCGTCGGTTGGGGAGAATGTGCCAAAACCATCATGGAAAAACTTTGTCAACCTCAGAGATGCATTGCATAAAAATATTTAAGAAACCTTTTGACAATCATACAGAAAACCTTTACAACTAGTTCAAAGTATTTTTCCCTAGACAAACATACATCCAATACATTCTGACTTACTTAAAGTACACTAAAATACCCGAGAACAACAATATATAAACACATGAACAAATACAAACCTAAATTACACAATCCCACACATGAAAACATATTTTGGTCAGACAAATTTTTCATTTATTGCTCCTCAACTCTACAACAATTTACCTTCCTCTCTTAAAGAAATAACATCACAAAGAATGGTCAAAATATATATTAACAAATACATCATAAATTACGGGCGGACAGAACTACCACAAATACTTAGTATTCAACAATAACCACATAAATAATTCAAAATTAAAATTTTAAATAACATTTGTAACTATGCCGTATTGTGTTTGCGATGCTCTTTGAGTAACACATAAAATATTTAATTTGATTTGGGAAGCATGTGATACATATTAACTACATCAAAGTAATTAACTAGTCTCTTTCTATGGTTCTAAAATAAGAATCGCGACATGGATTAGATTTATGACATGTACTATGGCGGACATTAGGACCTGTTAATCTATGTGAGCCCATATGTTTGTTAAGAAGTAATGATTGTTAGTGCAGAATGTTGAAATTATATATAATGTACATATTTAGTGTGGAACCGGAACAATCACCTGGTTCATAATTGCATATAATTGTCACTAAAAATTGTAAACTGCTAGTTGGGAAGCAGTAATCTATTGATTGTTCTCATTATAAATATGGTGTGATAAAAAGTGAATAAATAAATAAATTTTCATATAATATACTAGATGTCTTAGTTAGTAAATTTTGTATGAATCGAAGTGAGGCGAAGTTGAGGGACTTTTGACAACAAGGTTGGCAGACCACATCGTTTTTCTATAGAGAGTAACGACTAATGTGAATTGTTTTCGGCTTTATTTGTCGAAAAAAACACTTTGTACATTAAGATTTAGAGATCAGTTATCTAGGAAGTTTGAAATGTATGGAAAACTGCAATATGTTGCCAACCAAGAAATCAAAAGCGCGATATACTCATTACACGGAGTACTCAATCTAGTACATAATGTGGAAATCTTTGGTTCAGAATAACCAAAGTGTGTAGTGTTGAATTGCGATTGAATTGACAAAAAAAATATTGTATGACAAATTTTCAAAATTTCAATAGAGACGAGATTAGAATATTATAGAAAAACCGAGAAATCAAGGCACCTTCAGGGCTTACGACCTGTCGTCGGCTAGTTTCCATGATCACAGTATGCGCTTGCGCAACGTTCACCAATTATGGCTTCTTGTTGAGTTCCCTATCAATCTAATCTTGAAAGTTCTATTTATTTATTTTTATTAATTTATTTAGTACCACAATATTCTAAAGAAAATATACTAAAGATAACTGCTTCACTAGACAGAGTCTGTTCCGAAGCAACTATAAGTAAAGTTTGTAAAGTGATTACATTTTACAATACAACATAATATAACACATACATATTATACATAAAAAATAATAATAATAAAGATATATTAGTATATCAACCTCAACAACAAAAAGTTCCAGCAAAAATATTAATTATATATCAACCTACACAGTAAAAAGTTCACAAAAAAGATGAAACCTAAAGAAGTTTGTTATTATTGTTGACACATTCATTTCATTTTGGAGTCTACCTACTTCGAGTAGCCATCTTGTTCCTGACATTTTGAATGTTTTTAACACTTTAATGGCCGATATTTCAATGGACAATCAAAAATGGAGTTAATTGTCAATCAACTGATCGTCGATTAGATTCGTAATTGTCAATTTGGAAAATTGGTTATTTCAATACACAATTAAGAAAAAATCAACTAATCGTCGATCAATGTTTTTAATACGTGTAATACCGTCTTATGCTCTATGGTATTCGTTGTTTACAGCATGGTTTACAGCTGTTTGCATCAATTATTTTGTGTTGTGACAACTGCGGGACGCTAACATAATAGTCGACATATTTTTCAGAATTTTTTTTTTTTTTTCTGTTTTACAATCACAAATTTACAAAGATAATAATTAATTTATGTATTGTAATACAGAATTTGTCTTATCTCAATTTTTAAAATGTTTTTTTGTGAAATATTCATAACGCCATGGCCGGCCCGTCAATACACAGATGTTTCTAATGTTTATTTTATTTTTTTGTAATTCATGTATAAAATAAAGTGTAAAGCAAAATATACAATTAGTTGGTCACTGATACAGAATTCGTATTATCTCAATTTGTAAAATGTCCACTATCCCAATTTTTAATTCAATATATGTAATTAGATGCTTAATAGAATGTTTCTTTTCATTTACCTTTAGGACCCTGAAAAATTCGTAGGTTTGTGCAGCTTTGGTTTCAGTGAAACACGCTGAAAAGGTGTTTTGAAATCTTAACTGTTATAATAAAATAACATATTGTTTTGAAACAACCATTTATTTATTTAAAACTGGTAGGTACCATACAACTACCTACCTAAATTTGTTATTAAATAAAATTTATTTGTAAATTATAAACAAATGCGAATACATCATCAAAATTATAATAATAGGTTGATTAATACAAACCTAACCAACCTATTTTAAGCAAACTTTTGGTAAAAATTGGTTAGGTTAGGTTTGTATGTATTATTATTGCGACTCGCGTGAGCGAGTTGCATTGCATACTGTCACTCAATGTATAATGCAACTCGCTCACGCGAGTCGCATAACTACAAACCTAACCAACCTATTCTAAGCATGCTTTCACTTTAATGACCTAAAATGATTTCAATATTCTCGTTTAAAATCAGTGTTAAAAAAAATTCAAGACCTGACATATAAGTAGTATTTATATATTTTATAACCTTGTTTTTTTTAAACTTTATTAATTTTCGATATTTCATAGAATTTTCATTTAGTTCTGATTTTTGCGGCATGTTTCTATTTTCGCGGCGTGTTTCTATACTAACAATTAGTTTGAATATTCGCCCATAGATGTCAGAAAAGCAACTATACGCTTGGGAAACTTCATACATTTTTCATAATGTAATTTTTTTTTTAATTTTTCTAGGCGTTTCCCGGGAAAATTACTATTTTTCCCGTAATCTGTATATTTTTATCTATCTATAAAAAAAAAGCAAAATTGAAGACTTATACCACTTGTAAATAATTACCAAAGTTTTAAATAAATATTATATAAAATTAAATTAAATTAATGTAATTGATATTTCGTACTTACAGAATTTAACTTTCCAGTTTTAGTGTCAAACAAGACAACGATGCCATCTATCGCCGGCAGCGGTGGGCTTTTGGTTGAGTTTTTCGGAAAAACAGTTATCAACTTGCACGACAAGGCAGATTCTCTATTTTCATTTCCGAGATCCAAACCTTGAACATATCCAGGCATGCATAGCAGAAAACCGTCGCCAGATGTCACCGGTGTAAACGACCGCTGAGATATAAATGATGATAATTCATTTTCACTCGGTTTACTTTCATGAGTATCATTATTTTTTGATCGCTGATTTGTGATTGATATCATTACTTGCTTCATGAGTGGAATTACTTTATCCCAACTGAGTAAATTATTTACTTCGTCGTCCGTTATTTTATTAATTGTGGCCATTTTATATTCCTTATATCTAAGTTTATGAAAATACAATGCTCAAAATCGTGACTTTTACAAACTCTTAATAACACAGAAAAACACAATCGTATTATTAATATTAATGTATTAACCGTTCGCAGGCACAGAGAAGCATGAACACACAAATAAGAATATAACTAAAAATCGATAAGATAACTCAGTATATAAGATAAAATAAAATGCTTGTTAACCCTTTGAATACAGTCATAATTATTTTTTTAATAAATTGTGTATATAATTTTAAATTTTATTGTAAAAATATAATTTGCGTTGCATTGCAGCAAACCCCCTGCTCACAATCTAGAATAATCGTTATAAAATACAACATATTAACTATAATACCACAAATCTCAGATCCAATATTGTGTTGAAAGCAAAACAACTAAACTACCTTCCTATTTTTTAGGTAAATTTATATAAATTTTATTTGACAATGCTGGAAAATCGTTCTAGAAGCTACTCTTACATTGTTATTCTTTATTGACTCGCGCATTAAAAAATGTAGATACCTGCAAGGTAGCAAATAGGCATAGATTGATTTAACAAAAACCTTTTTACATTTGTATTTTTCGTCATTGAATCGTAGTAATTAATTAAAAAATTTACACGAACTTTATGAACAAAAAACAAATCTTTTATAAAATAAATCCTACAAGTAATGTTTTTTTTTACTAATTCTATATTTTTAAACGTTTGTTGTTTTAGTAATGCATTAGTTAGAACAGAGATAGAAAAAAAATATAATATATTATATTGAATAATTTACTTCATTGATGAAAATTATTATTTTTTTATTGCTTTGAACGGGTTATTATTTTGCCTATTGTCGCGTTATTGCGGCGTAAATATCTTCAATAGCGTACCAAGTTATAAATATTTTTCTCATTGTTTTGTTTTACTACATAATATGTATCTATATTCTGGTCGGATGTTATTTTGGTTAACGTGGTCGCATATTTTTAATTTATATTTTATTTTAAACAACATAATATACTGAAATATTATACGAGTAGGTACACACATCAAATATCTATTTAAATCTATATATACTTACCTATAGATAGAAAATCTACGTTTAATCCATAGATTTTCATATAATACACTAGATGTCGCAGTTAGCAAATTTTGTATGAATCGAAGTGACGATTTTTTTCCGCGGGACTTTGGACAACAAGGTGGGCAGACAACATCGTTTTTTTTTTCTATAGAGAATAACGACTAATGTGAATTTTTTATAGATTTATTTGTCAAAAAAAAACACTGTTCATCAAGATTTGGAGAATAGTTGTCTAGGAAGTGTTAAAATATATGGAAAACTACAATATGTTGCCAACCAAGACGTCAAACGCGCGATTTACCATGACTCACTCATTGCACACAGAGTAAGTACCTACTCCATCTAGTATATTATATGAAAATCTATGGTTTAATCATCATGTCAATTTCATTTTTTTTTTTTGGTAATAATAATATTGTTATTTAAATGATAAACCATTCGAAAATGACTTCCACATTATCAATATTTTCGGGGTAAACTTGACACGTTACAAATATTTTTATTCATTTTAACAATTTACGTTATTAAGATTAGTTTCAGTAAAGACAGCTTCCTCCTCGGAAATTCCTCAGTTGTCATACGTCCTGGGGTAAACACGGTCGTATAAAATAACACATTCGTGGGTCACAAATTAGACATTTTATGTGATTTATCTTAAATTATGATAACGTAGGTACATTCAAGGTAATTTAAAAAATGTACGTATATTCAACTCTAAATTGTTACATCTGGCATCAAATCGTCAAAAATAATCCTTCCTTTTCTTAATTTTATTCTCATTATGTAGGTATTGGTTTTATTTTTTATTTATCAATCGTATTTTTTCTCTTATTATTGTTATTCATTTACCTACCGCTCAGCATACTTTATTAAATATTTTTACTTATTCATTCTTTTTAATTAGATGAAAACATTATTGAATTGTACCTACTAATTTTAATAGCACCATTTGTAACCACACATTTTACAAAACTGTAGTTTTCTGAAATAAAAATACATTTGCATTTTGTTGAATTTTGTAAAAAAAATATTTTTTGCACAGCAAAGTCAACATTGGAGAATAATACTTATTGAGTCATCAATTAAACAATTTTATTCTGTTATGTATATATATATATATATATATATATATATATATATATATATATATATATATATATATATATATATATATATATATATATATATATATATATATATATATATATATATATATATATATATATATATATATATATATATATATATATATATATATATATATATATATATATATATATATATATATATATATATATATATATATATATATATATATATATATATATATATATATATATATATATATATATATATATATATATATATATATATATATATATATATATATATATATTTGACATAAGCGGCCATCTTGTACGCTACGAGTCACTTGACGGTGAGCTTTCAGTGTGAGTAGACGTGTGTCGCGCGCGTGCTTTTCGTTAAGTCCTTGAAAATGCCTGGTGATATTCAGGAGAAACGTCGGAAGACAAATGGTCTTAGTCAAGACCTACTGACACGGGAAAACCGAGATAAAAATATTATAACATATATATATATATATATATATATATATATATATATATATATATATATATATATATATATATATATATATATATATATATATATATATATATATATATATATATATATATATATATATATATATATATATATATATATATATATATATATATATATATATATATATATATATATATATATATATATATATATATATATATATATGTTAAATCTAAGGTTTTCGCGAGTACAAAATATGTTATTATTAAGTATTTTGGGGATAACCCGCGTCAAATTCTGATTCCCGAGAGAATCAGTCGTCTGCCGACGTTTCGTCTGAATCTCATCAGACATTTTCAATAGGCGCCTTGTTAATAAATTTCCGTCGCGAGGGATAGTGCGCGTAAGATAGTGTCGGAAGCTTACCACCAAGTGCGCGCACTTGGTGGTAAGCTTCCGACGCGAACGGACGTACGCACTATCCCTCGCGACGGAAATTTATTAACAAGGCGCCTATTGAAAATGTCTGATGAGATTCAGACGAAACGTCGGCAGACGACTGATTCTCTCGGGAATCAGAATTTGACGCGGGTTATCCCCAAAATACTTAATAATAACATATATATATATATATATATATATATATATATATATATATATATATATATATATATATATATATATATATATATATATATATATATATATATATATATATATATATATATATATATATATATATATATATATATATATATATATATATATATATATATATATATATATATATATATATATATATATATATATATATATATATATATATATATATATATATATATATATATATATATATATATATATATATATATATATATATATATATATATATATATATATAATAATAATAATAATAACTTGGTATACACCACTTATGAGCACAAATAACTGTCGACCGGTTTCGAGAACGATGTTCTCATCTTCAGGATGACTTATGTACTAAATACTATTTGTGCTCATAAGTGGTGTATACCAAGTTATTATTATTTATATTATAAAATATAAATTATATTGACGCCACAAAGTTACTTCCTTAAAAATAAAACTGAATTAATTTTATTCTGTTTTATTTCTTGGTGAAAATCGACAAAAACTATAATTATAAAGAAAAAATATTATAATTTTATCTATTTTTCCGCAAATGCCACTCCATGTAGTTCACCATTCTGACGATGCTCAGCATTGAGCGATACGAATGAATGGGGAGAATGTATTTTTATAAATATTTTTTTTCATAATTCAATTTAAACATTAAAAGAAATGAGTGGGTTGTGGCCAACGCTAAACTCATCACCTACATCTCAATCATGTCAGTCTGCAGATTCATGTATACTTATTGATGTTGTGTATATAAATATGTGTATGTATGTTTTTATGTCTACATAAGTTGTATTCTTTATATTTTTTTCACTTGCTTCCTGCCTAAGCACTTTGCTCTATTTTATTTTTTTAAATAACTAATGTTATTAACGAAATAGTTCTGACAATTTTTAATTGGTATACACACAGACAGGATTTTTGTCTGCACGGTTGATTTATTATAATTGATATTATGTTTATGTATATTGTATGTTTACCGTGTACCAAATCTTAAAAAAATAAATAAAATTAAAAAAAAAAAACAAAAAAATATTCAAATTTT
The DNA here is from genome assembly GCA_963576475.1 of Molanna angustata. Classification (NCBI taxonomy): domain Eukaryota; kingdom Metazoa; phylum Arthropoda; class Insecta; order Trichoptera; family Molannidae; genus Molanna; species Molanna angustata. The sequence goes on from OY754965.1 coordinate 9,987,825, forward strand.
TTTATGGCAAATATTCAGTATTTTCATGAAATGAGTTTGTTCAGTTATTTTTTTTTTTAATATTTTATTATGAAAACTTAATACTTAATTCTTGAATGACATTTTATGAAAGTGATGTGCCTTTTTACCAATTCCAAAATAAAAAAAATTAATTTTAAGTTTCCTGAGCATGGACTCACTTTTAAATATTTGACAGTTAAAAAAATTGAGAAGCACTATTCAGATATCCATCAAAATCTAGTGGAGTATTAGGTAGGTATAAATATTTGCAAAATTTGAAAAGATCGAATAAGTACTTTCGTCTATAATCGATAAAGTAAAATAAAAACGAAGTACATAACACATAGCACACACACAGATATAATGAGATGAAACTTTCAGAATATAATCTCAGCATGATACTAATTGATATTTGGCAAATAAAAACATAACCTTAAAAATTGCGAATTTACAAGTCCCCAATATATCCCCTTGGGTTAGTCAGGAGTAAAAAGCAACAAAAAATCAAAGTTATAAAAAATTATTCATTTTAATTGCACATGTACATACAAGTGTTTATAATTTTAATATTCTTAAATAAAATAAACAGTATTTTTATCACATAAGTTAATACTTTTCTACTTGCGACAGTCTTTTCTTAAAATTGTAACAAGCAGGTTTCATGTCGATGTCGAAAAATTTAAAACAATTCAGCAGATAATTTGCGGACAGTCGTCTCCGGTTTCAGTATAAGATCCATTCTTATCGACAGGTCTTGAGCTGCTCATACATAACTGATCCAGGATATATTTTCTCAAACCTCTAGGAGACTGGTTGATTGGACTCTGTAACAATACAAGAGATTTCGTTTACAAATAATTTAGAAGCAAATCTTTTATACCTACGGATGTCGCGATTTTTTTTTTTTTGATTTCCTTGTAGATTTCTAAGAAATGTTGTATTGAAGTATATAATTTCACTGAAAAAACAATGCTTAAACTAACTCAAACACAATTTTCATTCGATCAATATCCAAGCTTTATAACAATGGTCCATTTCATGAAAAGGGTATTAATACTATAACGATATGATATCTAATTGAATGTTTTCCTTACAAATCCAAGGAGATATAGTGGGGGCTATATATTCACAGTTTTTAAGGTTATTTTTTTATTGCAGATTATCAACAAGTATCATGCTGAGATTACATTCTGAAAGTTAATCAGAATGCATCTGTGTGTGCTGTGTACTATGTTTTTTTTAATGAATATATCCTTGTTAAACTAGTACTTATTCATGTTCCTACGTTCTCTAAAATAAGCATAAATGCTTGTGCTATTGGTGAACGAAGTCGGTCGAGGCATGATTCTACTTTATCGATTGTAGACTAAAATACTCATTCGAATCTGTTCAAATTTTGCTAATTCGTATATCTAATAGTAACTTAGACCCCATCAGATATTGAAGGATATCTGAATAGTGCTTCTCAATTTTTTTAGCTATCAAATATTTCAAAGTGACCTCAAACTCAGGAATCTTATTTTTAGTTTCAAATTGCTAAAAGGGCACAACACTTTCTAAAAATGACATTGAAGATTTATGATGTTTTCATAGTAAAATATTTAAATCAAATATAATTTAACAAATTCTTTTCCTGAACCTGTTGAAATTTTTCCGTACATAATACTTTGTGGAGTAACTTGGTAGTGAGGAGTCTACCGTTGGCCACAACCCGCAATTTTTTTTAATAAAATTATTTAATGTTATATAATATTATGTTCTTATAATTTTTTGATACCCTTTGATTTAGTACAGAAATAATAAAAAATATCAGTGAAACTTAAAACCAAATTTTTAATTTACATACTTAACATTTTTTCTCTAATTTGCTATGGAATTTCAATTATAAAGTATGTTGGTTATAAAGTGAAATTTATAAATTATAATAACTTACGATTTTTGTCAATATATCAATATTTTTCAAACCAATGTATTTTTTTATATAGATATTTATTTTGATTGATTTAACATTTCAGGTTTTTTTTAAGTAGATATTTATTTTGATTGATTACGTCACATACATTTTTAAAAATTGATTATCGTTTTGCATTATTATACAACAGTTTACAGTTTCATTCAATCACGCTCTTATGGGGTTGGCAGAAACAAGTGATCGCCTCACTCTTCTATATTTGAAAACTCATCGGATTTTTCATCTATGTACCTTAAATAACGAAAGTTAAAACGTATAAAGGGGGGGACTGCTGCCAACGTTCCTATTTTTCAATTTGATATACCATCATTATTTCTTATCAAATTGTTTTCAAAAAAATAATTTAGATAGTTGGGAAATTAATAAACAAAAATATACCTTAACTTTTTGATAATGTTCTGTATAAATTCTTGTAGAAAAATAATGGCATACCCTGATTTTCAACGTTTATCATATATTTGTAATAAACTATAAGGCGTAGAGTAATATTTTTTTTTTTAATTAAAGAAGACAAAAACATCTAGAAAAATATGATGTGACGTTGCATTACTGCTTCAGGTTTAGTAAATAAACCTAAAAAACATTTATTTTTCATTCAGCGCCATTGCGTAATAAAAGTTTTTTTGGTTTATTTACTTAACCTGATGCGTTAATGCAACGTCATATCATATTTTTCCAGGTATTTTGTTCTTCTTTAATTTATAAAAAAAATATTGCTCTATACCTTATATTTTTTTAGATATTTAAGATAAATGTCTAAAATCGGGGTATGCTTATTATTTTCCTACAAGAATATATACAGAACATAATCAAAAAGTTAAGGTATATTTCTCTTTATTAATATCCAAACTAACTAGGTTATTTTTTTCAAAATGATTCGTTTAGTATATCAAATTGAAAAAATAGGTACGTTGGCAGCAGTCACCCTCTTAAGCGTTTGATTTGATCTTTGAAGCTGACTTATTATCGAGGGTACAAAAAAAACGTAGTTAACTGAAAATATTAACACCTAACGTAAACGTAAATACCTTTTCTATAATTATGATATCAGTCAATCAATGTATTGTTGACATACCATTTCAAACAACCTGTAATATAAATTAGTAGGTAATATTTCAGTATCACTATGAGGTAGGTAATTATTGTGATATTGAAATAAATTCACCTTCATAATTTTATCACCTTCGACCTATTTAAAATTTCTATCACTGATTGCATGTAACACATGAGATCCAACTGTCATAATTGAAAAATATAGTATGTATAATTGAAAAATACATCATCAGCCTGTGTGTGCCCACTGTAGGACATAGGCCCCCCCTCTCCTTCTCCACTCCTCCCGTTTCTGTGCGACTCCCATCCACTGTGGTCCAACAAATCGTTTAAGGTCGTCCATTCATCTGTTAGGTGATCGCCCTTGTGGTCTCTTGTCTCCACTCGACCAGTTTTCTCCACCATTTGTCCATCTATTGTCGGTCACATGGAAAGGATAATGTTGGCCATAAAACTAGAAGACAGGAAGAGGAATGACTGGATACGCAGTCAGACCAAACTGTCCGATGTGGTTGAGAGAATAGCTATGCAGAAGTTGAGATGGGCAAGACACATATTACCAAGAGTGAAGAATACATACCAAATTATAAACCCTTAAATCCAAATTATTGAATATAATAAGATATTTTGTTTTCCATACATTTTTTTTTGTTTCTAAAGGGGGTCTCAATAAGAGTGCACTTTTTAAATATTGTGTCATTTTTTTTTCTTGCAAGTGGCAACTCTGAAATTTGACAGCTGTCACCTATGATTGTTCCGATTATTGAAAATGGAGGGCTACACAAAATAAAAATACATTAGAATTATGAAAACACATTACAAAAAAGGAGATATTTTTCGACAAAAATTATCTTCATTGATGAAGCGCATTTCCATCAGAATGACTTAGTGAATAAACAAAACTGTCAAATTTGAGGCTCAGATAATCCTCACGTGATCCAGGCCGAGAAACAATGTAACCACAACGAGTAACTGTCTGGTGGGGATTTTGGTCACACCGCGCACATTTCCAGAAATCATCTCACGAAATTCAAGAAAATCAACTGGACACAAATATCACGCGATATAACCCCGTGTGATATCTTTCTTTTGGGTTTTGTTAAATCCTGTGTATATGCAAATAAACCAAAAACAATTCCTGAGCTCAAGGCCGAGATCTAATGCGTCATCGGTGAGATACAGCCACGTCTTTGTCAAAAAGTCATCGAAAATTTCACGAAAAGAGTAAAGCCTGTTATCAGAGCTACGGGGGCCATTTGCTGGATATTTTATTCCATATTTAATCGGAACATGTCTACTTTATAATGCAATAAAAATATCACAACTCACTCAATGAATACTTGTTTTTATTTTGAAATTAAATAGTGCACTCTTATTGAGACACCCTTTATGTATGTATAGATAGGATAGTGTATATGTCAGTCACTTTTCATATCAAAAATATCTTAACAGCTTGATGATATATAATTTTTGTAAGGAGTTTTTCGATATCTTTAATAAAATTGAAATATGGGCAGTTTAACACATAAATTCGACATCCGAAAGGTTTGTCTTAATTATAACAATTTAAGAAACCCTGGAATTTATTCATAAAACAATTTTGTATATTGCATTTGTCTACATTTATACAAATTTTCAACCTTCTAGAATTTAAAAAAGGTAAGTAGGTACCTATTTCAGTAAATATATAAATCAATTGACACTAAAAATCTTTCGAAAAGAATTATAAAAAACGGTGATGATATTATGTTGTATTGTAAAATGTAATTACCTTACATACAAACTTTACTGATAGTTGCTTCGGAACAGACTCTGTCTAGTGAAGCAGTTATCCTTAGTATATTATCTTTTGAATATTATAGTACTAAATAAAATTTATTCATAAAAACAAATTTTTTATATTGCATTTGTGTACATTTATACAAAATTTCATCTTTTTGAATTTAAAAAAGGTAAGTAGGTACAAAAGGTAGTAGGTAAGTAAGTAGGTAAGTAGGTCAAAGCGTACCCCGATAAAAACGGGATAAAAGCGCTAAGGGGAAAGAAAGAAGAAGAAAGTAGGTACCTATTTCAATAAATATGTAAATCAAACAACTTTTAAAATCTTTCGAAAAGATTTCGATTTTTGCAATATTATAGCATTGCCAACGAAAACCCTTGAAACAAAATGAAATAATTAAGAAAAATATGCATTTTTAACAGATTTTTAATTATCTCAATAGAGACGAATGCATTTTTCGTTAACACTTTCAACATAACCTTGTACATGACGAACAATGACACGATAGGTTGAAACTAAGATACAGATTGAATTATAATTATACTAGAAAAACCAAGCAACGCGTTTTTTGATTACAAATTGATGATAATCCGTCTCAAATCTCGTTCAAATGATTGATGACCTATGTATGCTGACGGACAAATCTATTACGGATGTAAAATAGCGTCCTGGTTCAACACGCGACAAATATGTCAAAAGTTGTCATATGTTGAATCCGCTTTAAAAAACTTTATTCTCAGTTTTAAGCGTTAATTAACTGGATTACCAATAATAACGATCGCTAAGTGCCAAAATAATACGCTACTTCCACCATCACCCGCTCTGCATATGGGGGCTGTAAACGGCCCCTTCACTGAACGCTAAATGAGCGACAAAAAAAAGCATAGAACGAAAAGTAGCTCATGGAGCCCTCTAGATTAGCAATCTCGGCACCATATGTGCTTAAAGAACAATCGACGAATGTGAATAAAAGAAAAACAGAAATAATATAGGTATGTTACACAAAATCATACAGATGGGTGGTGGTAGAGCGGTTAAAGGGCAGGGTTAGTAAACCAGTGGTCACGAGTTCGAATCCTGCCACGACCGATTTAGTTCACCTATAGCACAAGCATATGCTTAATTTAGGGTATGTATGAATATGTTACTTGCTACAAGGACATATTCATTCTAAAATAAAATGTAGAAAATTCAGAGTAGGTAAATTTTATTATAATGAATATCGTGTAGGTACAGACATAATTTTTTTAGTGTGTCATACATATTAAATTTTTTGATGTTATCACCTAAACCAAAACAAAGAATTTAAGATGATAAATGCGTTCAAACATTCCAATACACGTATCTTGAGTCTCCCTATTTATTTTAAAACACAAGAATTGTACCTACATGTATGAATTTAAGAAAAAAAAGATATGAAAGAAATTAAATTAAATTGAAATAGTATAACCAATATTTATTATTTATTTATTTATTTATTTATTTATTTATTTATTTATTTATTTATTTATTTATTTATTTATTTATATATTTATTTATTTATTTATTTATTTATTTATTTATTTATTTATTTATTTATTTATTTATTTATTTATTTATTTATTTATTTATTTATTTATTTATTTATTTATTTATTTATTTATTTATTTATTTATTTATTTATTTATTTAATTATTTATTTATTTATTTAACATAAAATTTTATAATACAAATCAATATATAAATTCACTAGTAATAACATGTTTACATATTTTTCCTTGCAGTACCTCATCAAAAAGATTACAATCTTGTGCTTGATGAGGGAAGCACTTATAAAAAAATAAAAAATATCAATACAAAGCAAATTCAACATAAAAGTAAAAGTAATTAAATAAAATCATACATGAACAAAAAAAAATCAATTAAACACTAAAAAGGTTGAAAATAAATGAAAAAGAAGAATATTCAAATGAGAAAACATATTAGAATACATATTCAAACCAAAAAAAAAAGAAAAACATGAAAATAATTGAAAAATGAGTAACATAGAATTATAGACGATTCAAATATATCAAAACACATATTCAAAAATAAAAAAAAGAAAATACTGGAAATTGAAACAAATCAAAACAACAAAATCGAAAACTACTATTTTAGAAAGTTAAGTGCAATTTTAATTTATGTTTAAATTTTTTAAATTCTTTTATCTGCTTTAATTCATTATTTTGTTTCATTATATTACTTTATCTTTATTCAATTAGTTTAATATATTTTATGGAATGAAATAATTTAAAAATTCAAAAATAAAACAAATTTGTTTTGTTACAACCTGAGTAATTTATAAAGTTTTATTCGTGTATTGTAGGTCCGTGTCTATGCTTTTGTTGATTAGAGACTATAATTATTATGTTTAGAAAATATGTAATTTTGTTCACATAAAATTTCAGCAATTAGGTAGGTACTCGTGTTTTTTAATAAGTTAATGTTTGAGCTGTAACAGTGTTATTTATAAAAATAAAATTGGTTCAATTGAACCCGGTTCAAAGTCTTATTCTGAAATTCAAATATTCTCATAGAAGAATTATTTATTTTTATATGAGAATATTTGAATTTCAGAATAAAACTTTGAACCGGGTTCAATTGAACCAAATTTATTTTTATAGATAACACTGTTAATGTTTTATTGTTTTTTTTTCTCATATATGATATGAACATATAGTAAAGTTTAACATGAGTAGGTATTAAAAGATGCACTTAATTTAATATAATGATCAGATGTGTTAGAAAAGATATTTATAGATAGCTCATTGGAACTGAAGATTTTTTGAACCAATGTAAACATTTCTTCTTGCTAATTTTTTTTTTTTGTTGACCCAAAATACGAAAATGGAAGAAGACGCATGAAAGTAAAATTAACGCTGTGGAAATGAGGTCCCTAAGAAGAATGTGTGGTAGAACGATCTATGATAGTATAAGAAATGTGGACATTAGACGAGTATGAAAGATTGAAAGAGATATTGTGAGTAGAATGAAAGTAAATACACTACGATGGTTCGGACATGTGGAGAGAATGAACGATGAGCGCCTGACAAAGAAAGTATACAAGGCTGAAAAGAGTAGAATAAGAGGTCGTGGCCGCCAGAGAAAGAGTTGGCATGATCATATAAATGAGATTTTGAAAGATGGCATGTATGACGCGATGCATGGATGTAAATGAGGCAAAACATGTATGTCAAGATAGAGGTGTCTGGCGTTCGGTCCTCTCTGCCTACCCCAAGTAGGGATATGGCGTGATGGTATGAATGTATGTCTGTATGTAAATTATTATTTCATAATTTATATTACTTTTCACATATTGTTCAATGAATAAAATAAGAATAAATGCTAAAGAAATTATTTTAAATCGAATAAATTTTTATAGTTGCATATACACAAACATATTTATGACATTTATTTTAATATCTCAATAGAGACGATGTATTTGTCATTTCATAGATATAATTCTCTGAACAAAACAATAGAATTTTCAAAAAATTGGATTATAGTGAACCCAATAAAAGGCATAATTGGTGCACGTTGCACAAGCGCATAAAATGATCACGTAAACCAGCCGATGGCAAGTTGTAAGCCCTGTAGGTGCTGTGATTTCCCGTTTCTCCCTTGACATCCCAACTTCATCTCCATTGAGATGATAAAAAAAAATTGTCCTGATATGATTTTTTTTAAAAGAAAATGAAAAAGTTGGGGCTACTCACAAATTTGATAGAAGTAAGATCATCTTCAGATTAAAATAATCTATGAGATTGAATTAATTGAATAAGAATATTAATTTATACAAAAAATAATTACTTTCTTTTATTTATTATTTATCAAATTAATACAAATTTACATATAAATTATGTACAATTGCCAAGGATTACAAGTTCCATAATATGTTTCATAATAACCCTCTTTAATTGAGATAAAATCTCGTGTCAAAATTGGGGAGTATCTATTTTGTATTACTACATTCACCAAAACATTGCACATGTACTTAATAATACATTAAAACATTTAATCACTAAGTTTTATCACTAAGGTTTACATTTATATAAAGACAAATCAATAATTTGCATGTACGGATTGTGTAAAAATGTCAAACAAAATTTTCAAAACAAATAAAAAGCTACACAAAAACAAGAATTTCTTACAATTTCAATTAATTTCATACTAAACGTTGATATTAACAAATTTTTATGATTTTGAGAAAGATTAATATAAGATTTTTGAAATGTAGAGAAAGATTTATATAAGATTATGATTTATACATTTTTAAGATTAAGGCACGATAAGAATGTATTAAGAACGTGTCATGAGTAGCTTCCCAGAACGATGTACCTACATAATACATATAGAGGATCTTGACTTAACCTACGTAAGCCGTTTGACTTTTAAACGGGCGTCCTGGATTCAATTCCCAGTAGAGAATATTTTTTTGACAATTTAATATCACTACAAAACAAATACCAAATTGTTTCTTACCCTTTTAATCTACATAATGTTTTTTTATAAATGTGATAAATTGCTGTTATTAGACAAAATGTACTATTCATCTATTGTTCACAATACAAAAAATATTTATTTTTTGGAAAATACACTTCAAAATCTTGTTATGACACATTTCTTGGTTCCATTGGCGATCGCTTCTTCGTCCCTCATCGCCTTTTTCGTGAACCAGACTGAGAATCCGAGAAATGCCAACTTTAGTGTTATGAACGAGAAAAAAACAATCACAAACGCCATTATAACGAGACACAAAACTACAAAGTCAATCGGTCGACAACTGAAACTCGAATAAATGTATACTTATGTTGTACGAATATTGTTATTATTAAAACAAATCGACTTTAAAATCATGTATGTATGTTGACGTTGGTTTACACAGTAGACTATTCACACAATTCGCTAATGATTCGCCACCATAGTTTAATAAACGACTGTTATTACTTGAACAATTTAGTTTAATGTATGTACATCTTGTCGCCTTCACGGTGAACAAAAAAAAACACATTTCAGTAGTAAAACGATTTGTATTCATAATGATCATCGTGAAATAGGCTTGTAACATTTGAGTGTCCTCTAGATCCGGCGACAATAATTTCAAATATGCACAACGTTTATTGAAGACGTCAACTGACGTATTCTTATGTTATGTTAGCAATCATCGAATAGTCAAATTGCTCGAATAGAAACAAAATTTGTTTTGTAGAGCTCGCCAAGCGAAAGAATGCGGGTGAAAATGACCTGTGCACAAATAATTTTAGTGCAGAAAATACTCTTAAAAATAATTTGAAATAATTCAGTTGGTGTTCGACGTTGTGCAACGTGTTGCACTTTTTCCCTAACCTTTGCAACCATACATTTGCAACAATCTTTTAAAAGACTGTCCTGCATTCGCTTATTCGCTTATTTATAAAAACATGTTGCGTTATGAATTTTACCTTTTCTTGAGACACACTTGAGATTTCCTCGAATAATAAAATAACTTTTTTTTCAAATTATCAACAATCGTTTTGAATAAGGATTCAGACATTTAAAATTCAATCACTTTAATTAAAATAATTTTGCAGCAACAGCTATGTAAAGTAGGTACCTACAATAATTATAAGCAAATCTGTTTAAATGAGGATTCAGAAATAATTTTACAGCAACAGCTATGTAAAGTACCTACCTACAATATTTATAAGCAAATCTGTTTAAATGGGTATCATGGATAATTTTAAAGCAACAGCTATGTAAAGTACCAACCTACAATAATTTCAAGCAAATCTGTTTAAATGAGGATTCAGAAATAATTTTACAGCAACAGCTATGTAAAGTACCTACCTACAATAATTACAAGCAAATCTGTTTAAATGGGTATCATGGATAATTTTAAAGCAACAGCTATGTAAAGTACCTACCTACAATAATTACAAGCAAATCTGTTTAAATGGGGAATCATGGGTAATTTTAAAGCAACAGCTATGTAAAGTACCTACAATAGTTCCAAGCAAATATATTTAAATAGTGAATCAGGGATAATTTTAAAGCAACAGATATGTAAAGTACCTATAATAATTACAAGCAAATCTCTTTAATTTAATCGTATTTTAGTGTTGTTTTATTTACTACTAAATTAATTATGTGTTATTTGTATTTATTGGTAACCAATATTAATTATCCTATTGAATAATACAACATTGTGTGTTTTATAAATTGTGTAGACGACTGTAGAACTCTCTATCAAAAAATATATAAATAAATCAAATGAGGATTCAGCGGTTTAAAATTCAATCACTTCAATTCAAATTATTAAAAAGTAAAGTGTCTACAATAATTTCATTACATCAGTCCGAATCATCAAACTTCAGGCAATCAAACTTTCGGTACAAATATGCTCTATTATGCATCACGCATTGATTTATTCGTAGATCTAAAATTCTAGTACTACTTATAAGCGCATGGAAAGAAACACGATTCCTTGAAATAACCATAGAAATCTCATGTTATACCAGCCTTAAAAAATATACGTAATAAATATGCTGAATTCATAAGAATCTAAGTAAGTATTGTACATTTCACTCGGCTTATTCATTACATATTTGAACATCTGTGTTTATTAACGAATATAACATGCGGGTTTGTTCACGAATTATTTGTCTTCAAAGAGTGTTATATGTAATACTTAGCAGACATAACAAAGAAACATCTACAAAGTTTTGTATGTATGTACAATGTACATAATTCAAAATTTATTTTCTCGTTTTGCTTGGCCAATCTCTGCATTTTACTCCATTTAGTGATCTTTGAAAGTCATGTATATATACTTCATTCCATTTTCTTCGTTTTCATCCTGTTGTAGACTCAAGAGTCTGATACCACAGGATGGTCCTCCTGAGATTCTGACCTCCAGCTGTCTCTCTATTGTTTTTGAGGTCTTTCTGGTTGACGCTGTCTGTCTGTTACTTGGTGTATAGTTATGTGTGGGATTCTTCTCGTTTGACTCGTCCTCTGCAAATGCTGAAACCAGTATCTTCGACGTTGTCTCCCCCATCTGTCCATATCTTGGACTTCACATACTTCACAGACATGTGAAATGCAAGATATGGAGATCGTTTCGTTTTGTCGTGTTTCTTAATCGATCATGCAAGGTACATACTTCCAGCAATGGCACATAGAGTTCTCATCTCCGCATTTCTCAACATACTTTTGGTCTTGACAGATTATTTTTCAATATTGTCAAATCACCATTCGTTATTATTTAAATTTGATCAAATTGCCTTAAATAATTTATATTCTTCTTCTTCTTCCTTTTCATAGGTTCGAAGATCTGTTTTTACCGCTATTCTGTCTCCTGCGATGTGGACTGCCAACTGTCTCGCCATCTCTTTGGAGGTCTTCCTGGTGGTCTTCTTCCAGCTGGGTTCTCCTGCGATACGTGGGAGTCTATTTTCATCCATTCTGTTTACATGTGAGAATTTATATTCATTCATTATATTTTGAATATGAATTTTTTAAATGAATTAAAATCACCCGAGACAAATTTTTAACATCCAATAGAGACGAAGTTGGAATATTATAGGGGAACTAGGAACTCAAGGCACCTACAAGGATTACGACCTGTCATTGGTTGATTTACTAGATCGCTTTATGCGCTTGCGCAACGTTCACCAATTATGCCTTCTTATTGAGTTTCCTTATCAATGCAATTTTTAAAGTTCTATATATATTTAAATAATGAGAAACTGATCGTTTGATAACAAGCTGTTGTACCATCGCCATCTATGGGGCAGTTTTATAACAATGAAAGCAACAGTTCTTTTACAGATGTCACCCCTGAACTGCGCTAGAAATATTATTTCATTTTTGGCTTGTTTACCTACCTGTACCAATGTGTATGTCTCTGTTGCTATTTATAACGTTAAAAATTTGAGATTTTAAACATTTGTCAAAAAATACCAATGACTCCCGACAGGGAAAACATCCAATGTTTGCTTATATGAAACATTAAAAAATATTCGATTCACCTGGGGCAATTTATTTTAACTAATTTAATTCTTTCAACATGCTTGAACTACCTTAAATCGTCTACATTCAATAAATCGTCTTTCATTCAACGTTGTCAATTACTAATGATCATTAAATTTTCATTAAATAAATATTTTTTAACATGGTCAAATCACTTTATATCTATATTTTCATTCGTTCATTAAAGTTTCGTGTACAAATCAAATTAAATCATTGATTTTCATTCACTCAACATGATCCAATCACATAAGATCATTCTAGTTTCATTCAACGTAATCAAAGTACAAATTATTATTTGATCTATTATATCATATTTCCGGTCTTTTATTTGTTCCTTAAATAATTACTGATAATTTCTATAAGAAATCAAAATTATCAATTATCAAAAAATAACGCTTCACACTTAATTAATAAGGTGAGTGAGAAGGGAAAATATTATAAATTTATCTTTATTTCTATATTTTATACATATATATATAAACAAACACTTCACGAACAATCCATTCCAGCTAAATATGACATAGTTTTATCTGTGACATTATTATATGTTATCTCAAGGACTAGTAAGTTTTTTACAACATGAATAGATAGCACTTAGCATAAGAATGAAGATATTTCAACTTATCGGAAACTATTAATTTAATACTGGTAGTATCATAGTATAGGCACTTAAAGTAATTGGTACAAATAAATATGTACAATTGTCTATACCAGGGGTCTCCAATCTTTCTGACCTAAGAGTCCCACTGACTCGTCCACTCAGTTAGATCATCATACCTACTAATATTCTGCAGTTGTGAATTACCCCAAAGTTTTGTAAATTTTCCAATGTAATCAAAATCACCTATTCCGGCAAGGATATCGACCTATGACTGTTAGCTATAATCATGTTAGTTATTATAATATAATAACAAATACTACCACTATTAGTTATAATCAGGTTAGTTGTAATAATATAATAACAAAGACTACCACTGTTAGCTATAATCACGTTAGTTATAACAGTATACCTAATATGTAACAAAAACTACCACTATTAGTTATAAACATGTAAGTTATCATAATATAATAACAAAGACTGCCACTGTTAGTTAAAATCATGTTAGTTATTATAATATAATAACAAAGACTTCCACTATTAGTTATAATCAGGTTAGTTGTAATAATATAAAAACAAAGACTACCACTATTAGTTATAATCTTGTTATTTATAACAATATAATAACATACACTACCACTATTAGTTATAAACATGTAATTTATCATAATATAATAACAAAGACTACCACTATTATTTATAAACATGTATGTTATCATAATATAATAACAAAGACTTCCACTATTCGTTATTATCATTTTGGTTTTAATAATATAATAACAAAGACTACCACTATTAGTTATAAACATGTAAGTTATCATAATATAATAACAAAGACTGCCACTGTTAGTTAAAATCATATTAATTTTTTTTTTTTTGTAACGGCGCTGGCCGATTTGCTAATGATATTAATAACAATTAAGCACTACAAATAATAACACTCAATTATTATTATTACCATTATACACTTCCTCAAAAGAATTAGCAGATCAATGCGTAAATTGTAAATTATTTAAAAGAGCAAAATAAAATGCAACAAACGCATCATCAAGCTTTCAATTGGGAATAGTTCACCCATCCAGATACTTAACATATCAAAGGATTAGGCTCTGAGGAGGTCTCTATACTACCTAACAACCCTACTGATTCCCGAATATTAACGTTTAAAAAATCTTTTACGATTCTACATGTATTAATAATTACCGTTTTTTGCATTTTTATTATTAAATTTTTCGATAAATCTATAATTTCTAAATTACGGATTAACGATTTTGGAATAATGCCAGTGGCTGAAATAATGAACGGTAATATTATTATTTTACGAGAATGCCAAAGTCTTTTAATCTCATTACCTAAAGCGGTGTATTTTCTAATTTTTTCATCAAAAGTTTTTATAATATTACTAGAATTTGGAATAGCCACGTCGCAAATATATGTTATTTTTTTAATTTTATCATGTATTATTAAATCGGGTCTGTTATGTTGAATTGACCGGTCAGTTAATATTGTTTTATCGTAATAAAGCGAAATATTATTATTTTCTAAAAATGAAATCGGATCATATTCATAATATGGTTTTATGTTTATCGCGTCAATTATTTATATTTAATAGCTAAATTTTGATGTATTATTTTTGCTACTTGGTTATGTCTAAATGTATATTCTGATTGCGCGAGAAAAGAACAGCCCGATATTATATGATCGATTGTTTCCGGAAAAGCCAAACATTTCCTACAACTATCATCAACTACATTTATGTCTTTTATTATATATTTTTGATAATTTTTAGTTTTTATTACTCTATCCTGAATTGCTATTATAAAACCTTAAAATCTTTGTTATTATATTATAATAACAAAGACTTCCACTATTAGTT
Source organism: Molanna angustata (assembly GCA_963576475.1). Taxonomy (NCBI): domain Eukaryota; kingdom Metazoa; phylum Arthropoda; class Insecta; order Trichoptera; family Molannidae; genus Molanna; species Molanna angustata. Next base: position 10,003,132 of record OY754965.1, read on the forward strand.
ATAATCAGGTTAGTTGTAATAATATAAAAACAAAGACTACCACTATTAGTTATAATCTTGTTATTTATAACAATATAATAACAATGACTACTACTATAAGTTATAAACATGTAATTTATCATAATATAATAACAAAGACTACAACTATTATTTATAAACATGTTTGTTATCATAATATAATAACAAAGACTTCCACTATTAGTTATAATCATTTTAGTTTTAATAATATAATAACAAAGATTACCACTATTAGTTATAAACATGTAAGTTATCGTAATATAATAACAATGACTACCATTATTTACATAGTTAATAATCACTTTAATAATCTTAAAAATGTTAGTTGTTAGAATGTTAGTAACAAAGATTAGTTAATTTTTGTCATGATATATATGTATGTACGAATCAGCTAAAATAATCGTAATTTATCGAATAAAAAACCAAAGATGCAGTATCAGTTCTGTGAATAGTGATAAGCAAATGCATAACTGCGACCAAACACCAGGATGATCTTAGTCTTGCACCTCCGGTCATGGTCTTGATCGAGTATTTACAGATGCGATCTTGATCATGTTTACTCGATCGAGTCTTGGTCTAAAAGATTTTTGCGACCTTTACAAACCTTAATTTTATTTTTCTGTTAATGGTATTATGTCGATAATACGTGGTTAATTGCTTACTTTATAATCTAAATTAAATAATTTTATAAAATTTTGCGAGTCCGCAAGTCCCTTGCATTAAGTATTGCAAGACTCTTGGTCTTCCAAAGCCTGGTCTTGGTCATGGTCATGCAACTCTCGCAAGACCACAACTGCATGACTTTTGCTCGTCCCTATCTGTAAATATCGACAAAACAAAAGCAACGTCTAAACTCTTGTGAAACAACAAAATATCCGCCGAGTATTTAAACTGTATTTGTACCAATTAAGAAACTGTATGAAGATGACAATGCATTTGTGCGTAATATTTTTTTTGTTAACACGCACACGTCCAAATCAAATCATTAACCTTCTGCATTCATTACATGTAATCAAACAATTCATAACAAAAAAGAATCAAGATGAATGAATATTTGATATCCATACGTCTTCTCTTAGGTACATGGTCTTCTGTTGCTTTGACCTCTCACTTTTAACAATCCCATGTTTCCAACTCCAATCAGCAACGTTTGCTTGAGTTTTCAGCGTTCGACATCATCAACCATCCTGTTCAATCGACCATTTGCACATTAAGACCCAAATGCACAGTCGTAAGCTTACTGTAGTATTAAGTATTTAGGTCGATGGCGTTGAATTTCACATTATTGTGTACGAAGAAAAAAGATACCTAGATAGTTTTCTATGAGTTTATCTATACTGACGTTAAAAATGTTTTTTGTTATAACAACACAAACACATGTAACCGAAATAACACTGACAGCTCGATGTCACGATTCTTCTGAAATTCCAGTGTTTTTTTACTAGATCTTAGAAAAAGCGCTTTTCATTTTACTAATATCGGAAGAGCTGTCAAAGTTGATATTAAACGCGAAAATTTTCAACATTTTTATTAAAAATAGTAAGTATCATACAATTACCTACTTAAATAATATGTTGAGAAAACTAATTTATTTGAAATGTGTAATCAAATCCGAATGCATAATAAGCTTTTTCCTAACTTCAAATGGCAAAGGTATTGATATAATTATTCCTGCAACCAATTTCCATTCAATTTCTAAAACAACTCAACTAAAAACTTTAAAATTAATAAATTGTGGTCGAATATTGACATCTGCGCAATTACTAGTGAAGAATTTCTTCATTGTATTAATAAAAAGACAGTTTCATGTTGTTACAAATATATTTTCTAAAATTAATGAAATTTTTAATGACTTTAATATATTTGACGTATCATAATTATATGCAAAGCAAGCTTGTACATACGTATATAAAAACATTCGACGAATTCGACTCTACACAAACATCTAGATTTAGACCAACTAGACAGACCGAAAAAGCTAAAATCTTAATATCTTGACTTAAAGGCGTGCTATACGTCTGATTGATGATCCATCACTGACTGATGGATTGCAATCACTAGAACACAGACGCAGAGTCGGTATTTTAAGTTTATTCTATAGATACTACCACGGGAATTGCTCAGAAGAACTTGCATCTTTGGTCCCTCCTCCACCCACTCGCAACAGAGTCACTCGCTTCACTCAATCGCAGCATCCATTCACAGTGGACCTTCAACATATACGAACAAGTCGCTTCTCGAACTCCTTTATTAACACAGCAGCCCGACTGTGGAACGATCTTCCGAATTCTGTGTTTCCACCTTCGTACAACCCGGGTCTTTTTAAAATCCGAATTAATAAACTCTTTTCTAGATTGCAAACCCCTCCCAACGCTACGTAGTGCGCTTCTTCGGAAGAGTAAAATGGACCCAAATCCTAATAGCTGGCGTCCCCTACGTAGACATGTTAAAAAAAAAAAAAGTCAACATTCGCACAAAGAAACTTCCTATATTTTGGAGTCAAATAATTCAATGAACCACCTGCAATACTAAGACAAAACAGTTACTTGAAAACATTTATTTATTTTATTATTGGAAACAAAAGAACCATTACATATTTTACATTAATAATAAAGAAAATTAGCCAATTACATTGTTCCACAGATTACTATGACAATGATCATTCAAGCAAAACTAGAAAAAAAATATTTGAGATTAAAAACAAAAAGTGTAGAATTTATGAAACGAGGGTGGGGCATGGAGAAGGGTATGAGAGGAGGAAAGGGTGAGTTGTCATATTCAATACAGTATTAGACATACCAAAAATTTAAACGAGACATCAAAATTTGTATAAAATAAAAGGGAAGACATTATATAAAAAATAAATTAACCGTATAAATACCAATCAAAATGCAAACTAATAAGACATAGATACATTAATATATAATATACTGTCACACAACAGTTTATATCTTGTGAAGCAGTTTATGACAATAGTAGGTATAATATCTGGTATATAAAGGGAAAATAATGTAATTTAATTTTTACTGGTTAGTTGGAAGAAATTGCCATACGGAAATAAACTCAGTCACTTGCGCAGGGTTCAAGGAAGTGTTCATTATTATTATTAATATTAAGTAATTTTATTTTACATTACTTCTCGGGCAACTGACATGTACTATGTCAAATATTAATTTAACACGCACCCAATAACAAGTTGCCACATTCTGGAGACTTACGATATTAATCGTCTCACAGATCCAGACTGAAAACACAATTAAAAACTGTGTTTCCACCGGGAATCAGATACCTAACCAATCAACTGAGACACGAAGGCTGACGAATATTTTGTTACTCGATATTAGGAAAAAAGTGTATCATTATATAAATAAAAATATATGAAAAAAACCAAGATCTGTTATCCTAAAAATAACTGAATGTAAAATTTCAATCTAAATAAATAACAAACTAAAAAGGAGCACAAAAAATACTTATAAAAGTAGATACCACTATAGTAATTATATTTCAGATACCTACCCCTTAAGTTCACATATTACAAGTAGTATAGGTAGGTAATTAAATACTAATAATTAAATATAAAATAACTTGTACCCGTCTGGAAACGATGCTCGCTTGACTTCCTTCTAACGAACCGTGTGCCTTGATGTTTTTCCTCGTCAACCACACAGAAAATATCAAAAACACCAATTTTAAACCTATGGACAGGAAAAACACTGCGATGAAAATCATTTTTCCCGCAAAAATAAAAAAATTAATCAAATAATGCAACTAGATATTAAATCAATTAATTTGAAATGATGTTATCTCCGATGTTCACTTGCACTGTAGCCACCCATCAGTGATAAAAGGTCGATTTTATTGATAATAACATGTAATTTAATATTTTAATCTATTATTATGTAGTTGTAAGAAACCACTGATTCGAGTACCACAAATAAGTTAATTTACAAACAACATTGATTTATTTCCAAATCATATGGATAAAATTTCTCGGTATATAAGCCTGAAACAACAACATGAAAATTCTTCTTCTTTTCTTTTCTTTTGAAGATCATAGGCCTTTTATACAGAAACATTGCTTTCTTAGATGACGAAGTCCTATTGTTCTTCCATCTCATATGTGATCTTCCAAGCGGATACCTCATTACCAGTTGACTTATGCGGTCCAAAAGAGTCAGCAGGCTGCAGGTAATATTGACGCATCTAAAATAATAAAATATATAACTTTAACGCCAACAAGAGCTGAAAAATATAGAAAAAAATCACCTCCACCAATAAAAATATCATCTAAAAGAACACACCATCAGAAGCTTTAGCAATTTTCGTAGAGGCTGATATGACAAGAAGGCTTTGCCAAAGTAGGCCTTTACATATATTTTTAAGTTCATTAAAAAAATATGTAAAGGTTGTAAAAGATCTTGGAATCTTCATCGATGATGACCTTTCGTGGCATGAACAGGTATCGCATGTTAGTAAATCTATTTTCTTTGCCCTACATTCACTTAATAAACTTAAAATTTTCCTTCCATTCCGTTGTAAAATAACTCTAGCTCAATCACTTCTTCTTCCATTGCTTGATTATGCCGATGTGTGCTATTTGGATGCAAATGAAGTGCATCTCAATAAACTTGAACGTCTTCAGAATATATGTATCAGATTCATCTTAGGGTTGAAAAAATTTGATCGCATATCATCTTACCGCAATCTTCTTTGTTGGCCCAGGATACGCCAGCGGCGCAATATACACATCTTGTCACTATTGTACAATATTCTCTCGAACCCAAACCTGCCACAGTACCTCAAAAGCAAATTCACTTATTTATCCAACCATGGACTTCCACTCCGATCTGCTGAACGTACAACACTATCCATCCCTATCCATAATACAGAATTTCTCAGCTCTTCGTTCGAAGTACAATCAGCTAGATTATGGAATAGTCTTAGTCCGGATATTGCGTCGTCTTACTCACTTAGTATTTTCAAGAAAAAACTAAAGAAGGAATATTTATCCTTGAACACCTGATCCCGATTTCCTTACCTGTCCTTACCATATCCTTTTTTCTTGCTATGAATTATTATTTTTTTTTTTGTTTTAATAGTATTTATGTAAGTGTTATACGTATTTTCATTGATTTCTTTTACTCATATGTATTTGCTGTTGTACATACACAATGTTGTAATACTTCGTAATCTGGTTGGTTGGAAGAAATTGCCTAATGGCAATAAGCCCGCCAGTGTACAATTATATTTGTTTATATTATGTACAAGAAGATGTATAAAAAAATAAATAAATAAATAAATAAAATATTTTTTTTGTTGGCTTTAATAGGTAATAAGTGAAAAATATTGAAAATCATGCATCTATAATACTTTTACTATCAATCAACTCGAAAAAATCCACTCAATAGTTTTGGTCAGCTTTTGTGGTAAATTACTCCTCCGTGCGATGTTCAGATGGCATCTCATTAACTGCAGTGTATGAAAGTCTGTCACCGTCGTCCATCCCAGCAAATTTATCTCTCCAGAATGTTCTTTTAGATTTACTTCACCGAACAATATCTTTTATGTTGCGCACACGATCTAGGAGGGTTATTCTGGCGATTGATCTCAAGAACTTCATTTCTGATGTACTAAGAAGCGCTTTGGTTCAAACAGTGTCAGCCCGTGCTTCTACAACATTCGTCATAATCGGTCGCACGCATGTCTTACTCGGGATCTAAATTTACCAATATCATTTTGTCCAGGGTTTGCGAAATATTTAATTTGTTGTATTTAGTTGTTGAACGTATTTTGAACGTATTTTTTTATGAAACAACTATCCATCGCATTATTCTCTGTTGCAAATGTAAGCTCATCGAAATTGATATCGGATTTGACGTCAAGAATCTGATCATAGGTCTTACTTAGCCTTTATTAAATATATTTCCACAGTCTCTTTCGTGGGATCGGATGACCAAACATTTATAAGTCTTTCAATTTGAACAAATTTAATGTCATTTGATTACTCAATACTCATATATTATCACTTAAATAACAATACAATCCATGTTCATAAAAACAACAAGAAATCTTAAGATATTTTATAAATATCATCATCATCAGCCCAGGATGGGCCTTGGCCTCCTCAAGGAATCGTCTCCATTGCACCCTATCCATGGCCTTTTCTCTCAAATTTCGCACACCGGCTATTTGAAGGTCCCTCTCAACTCCATCCATCCATCGCAGTTTCGGCCTTCCCACACCCCTTCTACCCTCCGGACGCGTTGTGAAGATTCTTTTTGGTGTCTGCTACTCTCCGAACGCGTTGTGAGGATTCTTTTTGGTGTATGTTCGTTTTTAAAAATATATGCCATCTCAGGAAAAATCCCAGCATTCATGTACCTACATATGCTTAATATTATTACATATACATTCATTTTTTATTAAATGTTTGAGTTTTTTATCTGCTACTCGTGTTTTATTATCTTTCTTAGCTTTTATTTCAGATAAAACGATAAAACAATCATTAATCATTAAATTGTCCAGTTGTTACTTAATAAAGATAAATTGATATAATCCATATTTCTTTCATTATCTATCAACTAATTTGACAGTCAAATCATCGATAAAGAGTATTTGAAAAGACACAATACAGGAAATAAGATTTTTTTTATTTATTTGAAGATAGTATATTCTCAGTCTTGATGCTTCTACGCCTTACAAAATCAACTAAGGTCAAAACTAGTTAGGAGACACACAAAGAGCCTCCTGTACAAAACACTCGTCAAGCCTGTCCACACGTATGCTTCCGAAACCTGGGTGATGACTAAACAAACTGAAGGATCCATAGCGGCTTTTGAGATAAGGATCCTTCGAACGATCTACGGGCCAATAAAAGAGAATAACGGTTGGCTTCGTCGATACAACAGTGAGTTATATGAGATCTATGGAGAGCCCGATGTGATCAGTTCCATCAAGATAGGGCGCTTGAGATGGGCTGGTCACATAATCCGAATGGACGACGACAAACCCACAAAACTTTATACTTAGATGTACAAAATCCTTTAAACGCACTAGTTCCCTTATTCTTCTTTATAATGCTTTTGTTAGAAGCCACCTAGAGTTTGCTTCAACCGTGTGGAGCCCTAACTACAATATACATATAAATCGTATCGAAAAAATCCAAAGGAAGTTTGTCAAATCCCTTAACTTCCGTAAACAAATATACAATTACACATACGATCAATCCTTAAGGGAGCACAAATTACTTTCTTTGGAAAAACGAAGGAAAAATACAGATATCCTTTTTCTTCATAAAACATTAAATAATCTGGTCGATAATCCTTATCTTGTTGGAAAAATACCTTTTAACTGCCCTTCTAGAACATCGCGTCACCATAATCTTTTCTACACACCTTTGTCAAGAACTAATTACGATCAAAACAGTTTTATCAACCGCTGCTGTAATTACTATAATAATCTTAGCCCCCAGCCAGATCTATTTAATCTATCCCTACAAGCATTTAAGCAAATTCTTAATGCGCCTACAAGCATCGGTTAGAGAAACTGTCCTTTCCCTCTCTTCCTTCTCCCATTTCATTCCTCAATTCCCAGTTTCCTAACCATACCCCATTCCTATACCCTTCATGATCAATTAGACGTAAAAGTATTTGTATACTCTGTGAAACATTATAATAGGCTTCTTATTAATTAATTATTAACTGTATTATATTTTATATACAAAAGCTGTTATGTTTCCAAATAAAATAAAATAAAATAAATAAAACGCCTCACACTCTCTGTGCCACAAGGTCGAATTAGACCGAGAAGATCAAGGACTCGATGGATGGACAGTGTCAATGCGGATGCATCCGCATCAGATATTTGAAACTGGAGAACGAAGGCAACGGATAGACGGGAATGGAGGAGACTCCTGGATTCAGACAAGGCCCACCCAGGGCTGTCGAGCTTATGATGATGATGATGATATTCTCAGTCATATTGCAAAAGTTTAAAGTAAAAGGTAGGTCGTTGTAGAAGAAAAAAAAACAGGAAATTTTCTATTAAAATGTTTTCAATCCCGACTGTTTTCAAGCCTAGCTGTTTTGTTTTAAAAATTCCATTTTTTTCAATAACTATTTTTACTCCTCACAGCTCCAAGGTGATAAAGTAGGGAGTTATTTATTCGCATTTTTTTCTTCGTTGTCTTTTATATTGCGCATTATCAACTAGTATCATGCTGAGATTGTATTTTGAAAATTTCATCACAATGTATCTGTGTGTGTGCTGTGTATTATATGCTATTTGCAATGTGCGACGTGTTTATTCTATTTTATCGATTATAGATTAAATTACTCATTCGATTTATTTCAAATTTGTATACTTAATACTGTCTTGGATCCCATTAGATTTGAAAGACACCTGATCAGTACTTCTCAATTTTTTTAACTGTCAATTATGTCAAGTGACCCCAAACTCACGAAACTAAAAAAAAATATTTTTATTTTCAAACTGGAATAGGGCAAATCTTTTTCATAAAATGGCATTGAATAATTATCAACTTTTCATAATCAAATATTTAAATACAAATAATTTAACAAAACGTATTTCATGAAAATGCTGAAAATTTTCCATACAAAATTTGAAAACTCTGTGGAGTGACTTGGTAGTGAGGAGTATAGCGTTGGACACGACCCACTCGTTTTCTTCCAACTTCTGTTTTCAAATCTTACTGAGTTACTTTCCAAATTCCCATTTTTAAACAGAAACTTTGAAATAATTAAGTTTGTCCTTACGAAATCAGTTTTCAATGTTCTCATAAAAAAATTATCAAGCGGGTCATTTTTTCAACAATTTCGAAATCTGGGATTAAATAATACACAAAAAAAGGAAATTAATATCATTTTATTGTCAAAACTTATTTACAAAATTATTTTTTGAAAAAAATTAACTTAATCAACACACATAAAGGTTTAATATAATATCATATTAAGGAATATTCAGTTAAGTATTATTTTTATGAGTAAAAGTTAATTATGGATATTTTTACACTCAAAATGTTGTGCTAAATGGAGGTTACATTCAAAAAAAAAAATTCATCGCGGAAAAGTAAAAGATGTTTTTTTTTTAATTTATTTAAACATTTGAAAATTTAAATAAGTGGCACTTGTCAATTGTAGCGGCTGTGCTTATAGTAAAAAAATATATCTAGATTGCGCTTATATAAATAGGCATCGTAAAGCGTACAAACTTATATCTACTAAATACATAAGATGGTGGTTTCATATGAGGTTTTTTTTTATTTATTTTATATGATATATATTCTTTTAAACATCATGAGTTATTAACAGTTCAAATATGTCTAAAAAACGTATGATTTTTGTTTTTTGCCCGTAATGACATATGGCTTAGAAACATCGACCCTTACAGCAAAAAGTATCCACTGGTTGAAAGTTGCACTACCATCCATGGAAAGGCAGTATTGGAAGCCCACCTCAAAGATGGTCTAATGACATTGTCCAAGTGGCCGTTGAAACCTGGATGCGGAGAGGACAGAGACAAGTGGAAGTGTATGAAAGAGGCCTACATCCAGCAGTGAATGGACGAGGGCTAGAGAAGAAGATGTCAAATATAAATTTAACACGCACCCAATAACAAGTTGTTCTTCCATATTCTGGAGACTTACGAAAGTTGTCGTCACTATAATTAACAAGTACCAAAAGGGCTCGCAAATATGCTACAACATAATTAATCATTAAACAAAAAAAAACTAAGTTTGAATTGTTATTTATAAACCAATTGAGTCGAAAATATAATTTTCACAGCCAAAAGTGTAATTTTTTCGTCAGAGTATATTTTTTTTTATTTAACAACCAAACAATTTTTAAAAACAATTTTTAATTCGTTTTAGCTCTTGTTTAATGTTTTTGTTATTGATTATCTTTACAATACTTTTTAAACAGTATTTTCAAATATCTCATATTCATATATCAAATAATATAAACATTATTGATAATAATTACAAATTAAGTACATACACGTTTAATATAAAACATAAATTATCCCATTTATTGGTATTAAAAAAATCTTTGTGTTTATTTTTGGCAATACAAAATATTTACAAAGACACAAAAGTGTCCATTCTAAACAAGCAATAAAATATTTTCGTATTTATTGTTGTATTTGTAAATAAAATATATGAGATGTACATTAACAACAGAATAGGACCATGTACGGTTCCTTGAGGTTGTCCAGAAATGTTCGAACGTTTAGATCATTTGACATATTTTACACATTCAAAAGTGATGTTATTTGTTTGGTTTAATTGCTTTATTTTTTTTATAAATCATTAATCATATGACATAGAATAAATTTAATACTGCATTGTATATAATTCAATTAAAAAATGTTGATTATGATGGGATCATAAGACATAAGAATCACACAGTAAATTCTTGTTGACTTTTTATTACTGGCAATACCGGTGGTGGGGGTCTTGCTGGAGGAGATTCCATAATACTTTCTTCTGAAACAGCAAAAAAAAATATATAAGACACATTTTGATTCTCAGAACCTTAGATCATGAGTGGGGATATGACTACTGCAGTGTGACTGTATGCCACCAGATTAGCATTACGAATAACCTGTTGAAGGTAATTTTTTGCTTCCTTTTTGTTATTTTGACTATTGACATTTTGAAACTGAACAATTCACCATTTAAAATTCAATTCAACAACATTAATATGTTATTTTAAAGTCTTAATATACCTACACATTTACCACCCTTGCCTATTCAATTATTTATAAATTTTGGTCACAGTAGCTTACTACTCGGATATATTATAATTACGCTTCCCCTCTCCCAAAAAACCCAAACTGATGTCAAAATTAACCAATAACATATTTGTAAATTGTTCCTTAGTCTCGTTTCTAATAAGTAAGAATTAGAGTAATCTCAAAATCTTGTTAATAGCATGCTTATGTGGAAATCTCGTTGTATAATTAGCTATAACATTTTTTTTTATTAATTGTACAAAACAGAAATACACGAGACAAATTTACATCTCGTGAGATTAACCACCCATTCTGAATGTTGCCTTTTTAGGTGTGACGAAGTTGGTGTGTGGGGGATGCACATTTTGAATATGTCCTTGTAGCAACAAGTACATATACATTCTCATACATTCCCTAAATTAAGCATGAATTCTTATGCTATAGGTGAACGAAATCGATCGGCTACCACCCATTTAATTCTAAGAAGCACACTCGCACACCTTTAAATATTTTCACGCCCTATGTAGGTATGTGGCGAGTTTCTTGCTCATAGCAATATCTTCCAACTAAACAGTATTTCCAGCCCCCATATAGACAACGTGTCATTTAGCTCAAGAAAAGAAACAAGAAAATATAACTCAATGTATGGAAGTGACAGTTGTCACGTGACTGACAATCTATCTTTACTTGAGCTAAATGACACGTTGTCTAGGGGGCAGTTCAGATAATCAAGAAATTAATTAATATATTTTTTCTCGGCTCGAAATCGAACCCAGGATCGAGCGTCTAAACCAAATATGCCGTTTTTTTTCATAAAATGCTGTAATTTTGCTGTGAGTCACCGACTTTGAATAGTGATTCCCCTCATTTTTATTATTATTGTTTTCAGGTGTCCCGTAAGAACCGGATAATCGAAAATACAACTGGTAAAAAAAACATCTTACAAAGTTCAGAAATACACTTCACCCTCTATTCTGAATGTTTTATTTTCACCTTTTAGGTGAGATCGAGGGAGAAAGGTTTATTCGTATTGAAGGGAAACCAGAGTGAAGATAGTGTGTGTGTGTGGGTGGAGGGATACACGCATATGCCGTGCTTCTTTTTACGACATAATTCTCATCGTCACACCTGTCGCTGGTTACCCCACATTGCGGGATTTGCCGTGATGGTATGAATGAATGAATAAAAAAAATATTCAATTTACATACACATTGGTACAAGTAGGTAAACAAGCCAAAAATGAAATAATATTTCTGGCGCAATTCAGGGGTGACATCTGTGTGTGACACCGTCATCTCATTTGTAAGGACTGTTGCTTTCATTGTTTACAAATAAACTAATTTCTTAATTTCTCAATAGATGGCGTTACAAAAAGGCTTTTCCGTTACTCCATAGATGGCAATAGTATAGTTCCTTATTTTCAAGTGAATTGTTACACACTATTCAAACATATAGAACTTAAAATCAAAATTACATTCACAAGGGAACTCAATAAGAAGGCATAATTGTTGAACGTTGCGCTAGCGCATAAAGTGATAACGTAAACCACCCAATGATAGGTCGTAAACCCTGTAGGTGCCTCGAGTTCCTGGTTCTTCTACAATATCCCAACTTTATCTCTATTGAGATGTTAAAAAAATGTTTGTCAATAAAAATATGAATAATTTACTTCAAAATCATTGCCAAATTAATAAAAATGGAAAAATTCCAAATTAATTGTACAATTTTACCCCATACTGTAGGATCAAGTGGTACGGACAATAATTTACCAGTACAATTTAAAAAATTTGCTGTAATCAATTTTGATAACATTGGATTTTTTGTGAATTTTGTTTTGTTTTTTTTTTATTTTATTTATATTTTTGCTAAGGTTGTCAAGTTTTTGCATTTTTTTATATCAATGTAAATGTAATGTACATATTATGTTCCTTAACACCTACATAGATTAAAATTTATATAGTTAGTATGTATGTTTTGTGAATGTAACTCACATCAAAACACGCGAAATTCACATTTTGAAATTGAGTCATACCCAAATATGTATGTATTAATCCTTATATAATCTGTAAATATTGTGTTTTGTTTTTTAAATAAGTAAAAATGAAATAAATAAATAATAACCTATATCACTATAATGCTGAACAGACACACCGTCAGCTACTCCGCGGTCCTTGGACCACAACTGTGAGGAGGCTGGACTCGGTGGTGGAGAACTGCAGGCTACACTGCTTGGTGCAGTGGGAGAGTCATGATGGATGAAGGGGGAACCACCGCCAATCGTAGGACGGAACTCCTGGCGCAGCCACGGCGGAACCTGAAATCAAACAAGACATTTTTTTCAAATACAGGACTAACGAGTTCCCTTTGAAAAACTGACAGAAATTCACGATTTTTGCTGTAGTAAAAATTCAATTGGAAATTCGTCCAAAAAATTTAGATGTTAATAAAATATGTCAAAAAATTATTTTTATTTTATAAGTATTGCTTATATATTATTAAAGTTTTTTATATTTTTTATTTATTTATTTATCAAGGAAACATAGATACAGTTTTATTAATAAATTGTAATGGTACAAAATAATAATCAAATTAACCAGCAAAGTTTCCATAAATGGTTAACAATAAAATACTTTATGAAGAAAAAGAACATTAGTTGTAGCAGGAGGAAGAATAAACAAGATTGAAATAAAACATAACATAATAAAAAACAAATATAATTAAATAAATAATACTATAAATAATAAAATAAATTATACTGAATTATACATAATTTATTATGATTTACAATTTGTCGGCCTTCGTGACTCAGTTGCTTAAGTATCTAACTGCTGATCCAAGGGTCCCGGGTTCGATTCCCGGTGGAGACACAGTTTTTAATCGTGTTATCAGTCTGGATCTGTGAGACGATAAATCGTCTCCAGAATGTGGCAACTTGTTCTTGGGTGCGTGTTAAGTAATTATTTGACATAGCACCTGTTAATTACCCGAGAAGCTACATAAAAAAAATATATAACAACTATCGATACCAGGTTATTTTAGCGAATATGTTTGTAGATCTCGACGAGTGAGAGAATGTAGATGACATATTTATACACAATTCTTGCAAATGAATGTCTGCATACATCACGTCAAAAGTGATTCGCAATATTATGTTGAACGTCAAATGATCGTCAACATAAATTCTCTCTTTTCAAACTTGTCTGTGCACAAGTTTCTTCACCTGCATTATTTCGCATGGCGAGCTCTACTCTCAACCTACACCGAATTCAGAATGTTTTTTTTTTAGGAAAACAATTACTTAAATTATAATGAATATTTTTATATGTAGGTACTTATAAAAAATATATGTATTTATGTAATAAACTGATGTTTATCACATATATTGATAAACAACATCAGATATACATATAATACGAGTATATAATTATTGTATTTTTTTAATATTAATACTCAGATACCTACTCTAGAATGGTGAAATTGATATGACCTATATCATACATAGTGGCAGATTGCAGGTAAACGGATATAATACAAGGTAAATAATATCACAAAGCTAAACGTAGCGAACGGAGCCAGCTAGTATCATTATAGTTACAAGTGTATAATAATATTATAAACTGAACACACGTGTTTTAAGTCCACCGTACTAAAGTTTGTAATATTTACGCATTAGTTTGTTGACCTCAAAATGGAGTGTAGTAGGTACCTACACATATACTCATGCGTATAATACTTATTTACCTACATATATTTTAATGAAAGGGAAAATATTTGTTTTCATCCATTTAAAAAATAATAACTGTATAGACAACGTTGAGTGGAAAACGAGTGGGTTGTGGCCAACGCCATACTCCTCACAGTATTAAAATTTTGTATAGAAACTTTTCAGCATTTTCGTGAAATAAGTTTGTCGGATTATTTTTAATTTAAATATTTTATAACAAAAACTCGATTATTCCTCAATAATGCCATTTCATGAAAGTGGTGTGCCTTTTCAGGTATTTGAAAATAAAAATAATAAATTTTAATTTTCCTTAGTTTGAGTTTACTTTGAATTATTTGACAGTTAAATAAAAGTTATAAATAAATAAATAAATTAATTAATTAATTAATTAATAAATAAATAAATAAATTAATTAATTAATTAATAAATTAATAAATAAATAAATTAAGATAAACAAATAAACGATAAAATATATAACGATAAAGATATTGAAAGAAGAGTTATGGCAGGGAATAGAATAAACGGAGCACTTAGACCAGTAATGGCCGATCCAAGCATCTCAAAGGAAGCCAAAATTGCAGTACACAATGCAATTGTGGTGCCTACTTTGAGGTATGCTAGTGAAACATGGACCTGAAAAAGAACACATGAATGTAGAATAAATGCTGTAGAAATGAGATCACTAAGAAGAGTATGTAATAGAACGATATATGATAGAATAAAAAATGAGGACATAAGGAGAGAATGCAAGTTAAAGAAGGATATTATATGTAAAATGAAAGTGAATGCTTTAAGGTGGTTTGGACATATAGAAAGAATGAACGATGAACGACTGACCAAAAAAATATACATGGGTGCAAGAGATGGAGTGAATAGCAGAGGTCGCCCCAGAAAGGGATGGCATGACCATGTGAATGATATTTTGAAAGAAGGAAACATAAAAAGTTTGAACAATCGACGAGCATGTATGAGACGATGCATGGATGTAAAGGAAGCCAGAAATGTGTGCAAAAATAGAGAAGTATGGCGCTCGATTCTCTCTGCTTACCCCGTAAGGGACATGGCGTGATGGTATGTATGTATGTATGTAATTAAGTTTTTGGTCCAGTTTCATCTGAATAATGCGAATTGTTTTAAAAAATCAAAAATTTGAGAAACTATTTTATAAAGTTACGGTTGTAATGCACTCACATAGCGATGTACGCTAAAACAATTCAATAGTGTATCACGTATATACATATTATACATGAATGTACGTACATATAAGCCTTTATGAACGTGAACGTGATATTGAAATAATAGGCAGTTTACTTGATCAAATCATGTAATTCTTGTTATGGTAATGGTTTCGACAACAAGATTACTTTCTTTTATCTAATAATAATATTATGTTGTTAGATCAACTGTACACATATGTACACATTCCATAACTGTTATTATTTACTTTTACTATTTATACATACCGACAAACAATCACGTCATGTCCCATTTCTCGGGATAGGCAATGAGAGCCGAGCGCTTTATATTTTCTCATTCCTTTGATTGTAATTCAGTATTTCTAATTCCTTATACGATAATGTGTCTAGGTATTTTCTGTACTATTGCTATGGCAATTAACATTTTATAAATAAATCAATAAAATGTTCATGTTTTGATTGTCAAGTGTTACTTGTTACTTGACAGACATTCTCAAGTTTTTACCACTAACTGTAGCTCTGAAACTACTTGAGAAATAAACAAAAAAAACGTATTACAGAGCTGAAAAGAAATGTCGCATCATCCTTGTTTTCCCTCCTTTCTCGTTTCTTACTCCCTATGTTGTTTTTTCCTTTCTTTTTTATGTTGCAATGAAAAAAGGTTATAATTAACATAGTGATACTCAAGGGTGAGTCAAAAGAGGTAGGTACCTACTCGTTTTTGTTAAATGTAAAATTTACTACACATATCATTTTTTTTTGTAGTACGTCTACTTACTTTGTGAAAAAAAATAATATATCTATTACTTTTTATAATCTAGGTAGAAAGACATATGTTGGACTAATCATGGCATATGCGGTGGAAACAAGAGCCGCCACGACCATAACCAAAAACCTCCTACGAACATCGGAAATAAAGATTTTAAGGGCTATCACAGGGAACACGCTTAGAGACAGAATTCGCAATGACGACCGAGGACATCATACGATGGAGGAGAGCTAGGAGAAGATTAAGGAGGGACCATGTCAACAGGATGAACGCTTCAGAATCCCATCCATAGCGGCAAACGAAATCCCATCAGGGCATCGCCTCCCCGGAAGACCACCGAAGAGGTGGAGGGATAGCTGGACTCTTTCTTGAAAAAACAGGTCTTCGATCTAATATTAGAAGAAGAAGAATCTAGGTAGGTACCACAAGGTCAATTATCCCATAAGAACCTACTCGTATATGATGAATATTTATTTTTTGATTTAATTCAAGGGAATAATTTCAATTCTTGGGATCTATCATATCAATAAGCGTGCTCAAAAATTTAAAAAATATTTTGAAAAATTCGAAACATACGGTTAAAATGGTTTCTTGAAGTCCTCTCCTGTCTCTATGAACGGCCAGATGTGAAGTGAGAGGATGAGGTGGTCTTGGTCGACCACCCAAGGCCAGAAGTGCACCCGCGGCTTGGACACGTGCTCCCTCCAAGTATGTCAACAACGAACGCATCTAAACATACATTATAATGTCTACAATCAACATAACCTTAATATATAACACAATAAATAAGGGTTGAAATTGTTCCATATGATCTCAATAATATATTGTGATTTGATTTTTTCGTATATTTTGATATTTATAGTTGTTCTGAGAAGAAAAAATGTTCTCAAACATGATGAATTCAAATAAGGGTTGACATTGTCCCAAATGATCTCAATAATATGTTGTGATTTGATTTTTTCGTATTTTTTGATGTTTATAGCATAGTTGTTCTGAGAAGTAAAAATTGTCCTAATACATGATGAATTCAAAAGCTATAATTAAGTTTATTTCCAGTGATGGAATATTTCATTGACAAGAAACATTTGACCAGTGACAAGGATGAGACTGTCGATTGTGGCAAAAGAATCGTTGTAGACCTAACAATAATTGAAGAAGACATCTAAGACATATATCTCTTGTATTTATTTTTTCTCGATTTAATTTTCTACCGAGATCTTCAATGGATTATTAATCTTATATGTTAATTTATGAGATTTTAACATTAATATAAATAGATTCGTGATTGATTATTTTGAAATGCTTGGTCACTTACGTGATATAACTTCTCTAAAAGGTTCTGTTGTGAATCATTATTGCCAAAATTTGGAGTTGTTGTTATCGCTAAAGATAACTTTTCCATGGCTTGTTTTGATTTCCTTTCCCTTTCCATGTCATTCTTGATCAACTGCAAGATCTTCAAGAGGGCCTGAAAAGTTTATTGCAATAGTAAATTTATCACCTTCAGAAACAGAGTTCCATTCGAATCAAAAAGTGATGTTAAAAATATATATGAAAATTAGCATACACATGTCCTTTTTAATCCCAAATTGGGTTACATATAATAAGATTGCAAACAAGTTTAGAATTAAATATATATCGGTGCTCCTCAAGGTTCATACTTTTGTCCCCTTATTTTTTATTGCAGTACGCATTTTTTGTATTTTACTATCATAATCTAAGCAAATATTACAAAACCAATTTCATTTTGTTTTAAAAATCCATTTTTGTCACAAAAATATCAATATTATTTTTTTTATCAAATGTTTATTTATTTAATATTGCTTCTCGGGCAACTATGTTAGGTACAATGTCAAATATTAATTTAACACGCACCCAATAACAAGTTGCCACATTCTGGAGACTAACGGTATTAATCGTCTCATAGATCCAAACTGAAAACACAATTAAAAACTGTGTCTCCACCGGGAATCGGACCCGGGACCTTTGGTTCAGCAGTCAGACATCTAACCAACTGAGCCACGAAGGCCGACAAAATATTATTGTCTGAATTGTTCTTAAATGGCCAATTAATTAAAAAAGTTTTAAATTCTGTTGTATTATTATTCAAATGAATCTCATTCAGATTCCAGTTTACCTGTTTTCTTCTTTCTTTGTTCATAGCTAACGTGATGTGCTGGCAGTAGAAGTCGGGAAGATGCATCGGCGGAGGCGTGGCCCCTAACATGCCTCGTGCCACACGCCCCTCGCCCCGCAGCGCCCCACTGAGCATTGTTTCCAACTGCCTCGATTCATCTGACGGTGTACTCTGGAACAATGATTAGAGATCACCGTTGAATCTCATTGATTTATCGAGTCACGTGAAATTGCATAACAATCAAGAAGATCAAAGTTTTATTGGTCAAACAGAGCTCGTTCATAAAATTTATAGGTACACTATATTATTCCTTACTCTGTGGTTGATACATACATTCGAAATATTACAACTCTTTTGTTTGAACAGATTGCTTAGTCTAGAGACTGAATACCTAAATATAGATCGAAGAAAAAAAGGTATTATCAACGAAGTTATTCGTTGACAATACCTTTTTTTCAATTGAATGTATAAAGTATTAGTAATTCTACTCTTTCGTGATAGAGATAAAATACACGGTAATCGAATTTTAAACAATTTATTTGTTTTCGACTCAATCTATACAAGTATTCAAAAAAGTCTAAAGGAATTATTTATTTATTTATTTATTTATTTAATATACAGAGACACCAACAGAACACTGAACAACACAAACAAAAAAAAACATGAAACAAAAAATAGAATCTCCAGTGCTCCAATAACAGGTATCTCCCGCATGGCTATTGTGCATAGTTAGGTATGTACAATCAACGTCTCCTGACCATTAATATTATAAAAAAGACATTACTTTGCACAGTTAAAAGAAAAGTTTAAAATACACATATACATATATGTAGGAAAACAGAAAGAAAACAAATGTTGAACTAATAAAATAAAACATAAAAAAAGAAGGAACAATTGAACTGAGACAAAAAAAAACAAATAGATTTTACCCAGCATATTTTAAATTGTCACAACGTCGTTACATTAAATTGTCACAACGATTCAGACGCAACGTCTGAATCTACCAATACAATGACACTCCGACACGGCAGAATGTCACTGTATTGGCAGGTACAAACGCGAGTGCAATGTAACGACAGTCAATAAATAACGTCGCGGACAAAATCGCGAACTCGGCAACATGCCCGTCTAACTAGAATATTTTTAGTAAGACTTATAAGTTAATATGTTGTCGAATTTGCTGGTTTATATGTCGTACTATACACGTGTTAGTATTTTTTTATTTTTAAAACTATAAAAACTAAATAAGAACAAAACATACAATCAAGATACCAAATTATCCTAATACAAAATACAATATACAAAAGTGGGGAGAAATGCGCAATACAAATCAACACCCACAGAGCCACACAACATCAAGGTGTCCCTATCACTAGATTTCCTCGAATCAAACGTTTGAAAGTGGACACCGGATTATGAAACACATCAAGATCCGATACAACCCTTGACAAACTATTATATGAGCTCATCATTCGGCTTATAGGACAAAACTGTCCCACATTGGTTCTATACCTTTTCAGACGAAACACTTCGCTGCATCTTAATCTATTATTTGCATGAAAGTTTAACAATTCTATGTCAGATGTGTCCAAGTGACCTCGAATCAGCTTACGAAGATACATTAATTCGGCCACACTCCGCCTAACTGACAAACTAACCATATTAAAAAGCGAAAGGCGCTCCTGGTATTCCAACCGGCCACTATGACCCGCTCTAAAAGAAAGAACCCTAGTAAAATATTTCTGAACACGTTCTATTTTGTCTCTATGAGACACATAGTAGGGGGACCATATGAACGATTGGTATTCGAGTAAACTTCGTACCAGAGAATAATATAACCTTATTAAACTATTCGGATCTTTAAACGGTTTTGTTATCCTAAATAAGAAACCCATAGTTCTGTACGATTTATCCGTAATATGATCGTAATGGTCCCTAAACGAGAGTTCAGAATCAAGTATCACCCCGAGGTCTTTGACAGAGCTTAATTTCCTCAGGTCGACGCTGTCTATATTATATGTGAATTCTATCTTTTTCCTATTTCGGGTGAAGCTTATTGAGTGGCACTTGTCGGTGTTTAGGCGCATATTATTTTTAAAACACCAATCAGACAATTTGTCAAGATCATTTTGAAGTTTCATACAATCGCTGATGCAGCTCACAGGTGTGTATATTTTTAGATCGTCAGCATACATCAGGAATTTGCTACTAAGACACGAGCCAAGGTCATTAATGAAAATCACAAACAACAATGGTCCAAGGTGGGAACCCTGTGGCACACCTGAAGTAGCCATGATGGGTCCCGAGTCAAAACCCCCCACCGATACCATCTGCACTCTGCTATCAAGATAAGAACTAATCCAGTCCCACAATTTGCCGACAATACCTGCACCCCACAACTTCCGCAAAAGTATACCAAAGTCAACTCGATCAAAGGCTTTGCTGAAATCGGTGTATATGGCATCATTATATTTGACAGATATTTTCATAACGATATTTCTTCTGCGTCCTCCGATTTTCATTCTTTCCTTCTTTACTGTGATTGGTTAATTTACGAATCGATGTGATTAAGGACTCAACTTTGCATTGGTTGATTGCGTTATATCAACAAACATAATTGTTTATGAGGTAGGTACCTACATCTCGAATAATAAAAATGTTTTCAATTATTACATCATTTTGATGATCGCCTAATATTTATTAGTAACAGAATACTGATCAATTAAAACAAAGCATAATTATTATTAAAAGCTATTGATTTTTCTTATCATAAATCTGAAGAATACTCGATAGAATTTGAGGAGCAGTTTGAATTAATATACGGGTTCTGCGCTCAAAGATGAGTTGATAGCAATATCATTATTAATTAATACATATCTTCACCGTGTGTGGTTCTAAAAGTATATTACGATAAAATTTCAACCTGAGCTCATTGAATTTAAAATTCTCAGTAACCTCTCACCTTGTTGGCAACAATTAATGTTGATTTTATTATATTAAACGATTACTTACCGGTCCAAGAAGCGTAGTTAACTTAACGTAGAGATTCAGGGCATTCTTCATAGAATTCAGTCTTTCTTCTTCTAGTTCCACCAGTGATTCTAAGGCTTTCGCAACTGTGGTCTCCCATTCAACTCTATAAATTAAGAAAGAAATTAAAATAAAGAAGACGCATAATATATGTTTCAAAATTTGCAAAACTATTGCGAAAAGTCTTTGAGAATAATGTTCTATTGAAGTGCGTAATCAATAATACATTTTGTGATTTTTGGAAATTAATGAAGGTATACATTTAAAAAATGTATTAATAATTTAATCAATACATCTTTTAATTCTATGTCATATTTTATATCAAATGAAGGATCACTCACAGACGAATGGATAACCATTAAAAAATAGAATATTAAATAGAAATAAATTTAGACAGGATTATGTTCTACTCAGCAATATGAATTGAGATCCATTTAAATTCCTATTGCCCAGATACAATTGCATACGGCATGGGAAGAGTAATAACTGCGTTTGTCAAAAATTAGAGAAAGATAATACATTTTTTGTTAATGTTATTTTTTTAGATGCCGTAATAATACTTCTTCAATGTTCGTAAAAATTTCGATCTTTGAAGAAAACAAATGCATGTTCAAAATGGAATTCAACTGCGTCAAAATTAATCTTTTCAACATAAAGTGTTTTATTTAATGATTCAAAAAATTATACCTCGCTTTCTCAGCTCTGAGGCAGGCCATGTAATACTCTACGTCAGCTTTTGTCGCAGCCTCATCAGATTTATTCTTTTTTCTTTGGAGATCAGCTTCTTGTCCTGGTGTACCTCCTCTGCCAACACTAAAATCGTCATATTTTTAATTTACGACTGTTCATCGTGACTTTATTTCTTAATGACGCTATTAAACTTTATACACAAAACCAGTTCAAGTTCTTTCTTAACACCGAGAACACCTAGAAAAGATTATCTGCTCAAGAAAATATCAAAATAAAAATATTCGGATCTCTAAAAGACCAGGGTTGTAAGAAGGTGGAAAGTGGAAATGCAAAATTCGGAAGATCGTTCTACATTCAGTCTGATGTGCTAATAAAAGAGTTACAGTTAAAAATACTAGTTCGTGCATATTGAAGGTTTTCTTTGAATGGATGCTATACCTGCGAATATAATACATAATGATTGCAATCCACCAGTCAATAATGGGTCGTCAATCAGGCATACAGACCTACAGTCTTAACAGATTTTATTTGATCAATTTGCATTTTGTGTTTCATTGAATTAAATGCAAATGAACCCAAGAGCCAGGGTTCGATTTCCGGTGGAGACATAGTTTTCGATTGTGTTTTAAGTCTGTGAGACGATTAATATCGTAAGTCTCCAGAATGTGGCAACTTGTTATTGGGTGCATGTTGAATTGATATTTGACATATTACCTGTAAATTACGCGAGAAGTAATATAAAAAATGAAATGATAAAATATTTTCGCTGAGGGTGAATATATAAAATAATTCAGTTTTGTGTTAGGGTATGAACTATTTATAAGAATGATTTTTTTGAACCGACAATGAGAGGTAACCAACGACAGGTCTGCATCACCTTATAAAAGGAAGCACATCAGACCAGCCCCCCTAGAAAATGTGTCATTTTAGCTCAAGAAAGAAACAAAAAAAGATAACTCAATGTATGGAAGTGACAGGTGACAACTGTTACTTCCATACATCGAGTTATCTTTTATTGAGCTAAATGACATGTTGTCTAGGGGGGCAGTATCGTCTCACCTAAAAAGGCACTACTTTCAGAATTGGTGGAGAACCTCATTGCTGAACTATGTGAGATGTTATTGTTGCATGTTGTATTTTCAATGAAAACAATGATAATAAAAAGAGTGGACTAAAGGACTGGCCGGTACTTCTCAGCATAATGAATGGTCTTTGTTCTTTTATATTATATTATGGTATAATTTGCATTATGTCTATAAATATTTGTGACCTGTATGTTTGTGATATAAATGAAAAGTTTATTTTACATATGCACACATCTATGATATTCAATGCAAAAAATAAAAACTTTTTATATACAAAATTATAAGCTCAGGGGTGGAAAAGCGTTGTATTGAGAGACTATTCGCTTGAAGGATTGTTTACCTGGTGTCCTGAAGCCGCTCATTATACCTGGCAGCAGAATGAGATGACTTCTTGCATCTTGCCTCGCATTCCCTCAGTTCTATCAGTCTTCTCTCTGTTCTGCCGACGTCTGATTCAACCTTTGAATAATTTGAAAAAACAATATTACAAATCTAAGGGAGATATAATATACATTGCAAGCACTTTGCAAATTTTACAGCAACATTGATTTAGCTCAAAGAACTCAAGAAGTACGTTCTACCAGACTGGTAACTTTTATTAATTATCAACCTATAAAAGCTAAGTCAACATTTGATCAACGAAACTACTTTTATCATGCACCTTAGTTGTTAAACGTTCTTCCGAACAATGTTAAAGCGTTGGGAACGCTTGCCTTGTTTAAAATTAATAGTGTCAGGCAGCATGTTTTGATGAAAAGTACTCCCATTAATTATTTCTTGTTAAAACTTGGTGTATAAAACTGTTAATTTATACACCAAGCGTCTTGGATTTAAACTGCCTCTTCCTTCAATAGAATTTCATTCTTTTGAACTAATCGACAGTTTGATTAATCTGGACAGTCAATTTTCGAGTTAATGATTTTAAAAAGAAGAATCTGATCCTCAATTTCTTTCATGTGTACGATTTTTGTTATTCCGAAATGTTTCTCAATTTCATCATATTGAACTATATAAATTATATGACTTAAAGTTTAAGAATTTTGATTAATGGCGCAGAGAATCGTATGACGCACATAACCCGAATACTATATTTTGTATGTGTCGTTAGAGACAAAATGAAATGTACAACAGTAAGTATTTTAGTTACTTTAAAATTATACCTAACAAGGAATTAGTGACGGTACATTTTTCAACTTGTAGAACTACTCGTTACGTACGTGGATAGATTATGTAGGTACACACATGAGATGGTATAACAATGGTCCATATAAAGAATCTCGTCTACACAACAACATATTCCTCTTGACTTCTTTCAATAACTGTACATATACGGCTAATGATAATCTAATAGGAAATAAGTATAGACATTACAATGGTACATCAGTGTGGGGTGACCACACTGATGTATAAAAATTATTTTAAAACCAGAATTCCCTTGGAATAGTTGAAATTAAAATTGTAAATAGAACTAGGTATTTGATTGTTTCAGTTTATATCGGTACCAATATGTAGGTATGTTTTCACTACACGTTTTGAAATGTCTAAATTAATAGTTGATTTATTTTCCGTTTTTTATAGTATTGTTTGTTTTTGATACCAATTTGTTATCTTAATAATTTTTTATTTGCTGTCTTTTGTATGTAAAATACTGTCAAGTTTTTAATTTTTCCATTGCTGGACAGTTAAATATAGATTATTGGATTATTATAACCTTTTTTGTTAGTAGGATCTTGTATATTGTAAACATAAATATGTACAAAAAAATATAAAGTTAAAAAAAGTGTACATTACATTGATATGCGTATAAATGATTTTATTTTAATCATTGCAACCTGTTAAAATAGTGTTTTTTATTATATTTTGTGGTTTTTCTTTGTTTTTGTGTATAATTTACTATTATTTTACTTCGACTTATATAACTTCTACAACTTATATAACTCAATTTTTTCTTTGCTTAACTTACGTAACAATTTTTTTCTTCTTATTTTTTTACTTAAATTTTGTAACCTAATTTTCTCTTGTTTATGTAACTCTTACGTGTGTGATTGTATATGAGCTCATGTAATTTAGTGTGCATCCATAATTGGACGTCCAACACTCATACCTAACAATAACGAATATTGTTTTCTTTTTATGAAAATTGTAAGCTGGATGTCTGTCGATGTACCCTTTTTAAAAAATAAAATTAATATGTACAGCATATACAAACTTATTTTTCTCATTTTTATTACCCCTCTTGACCTGAGATTTTCTCCTACGGTAGTTGTATGGTAACTTCTTAAATAAGTACCTACTGTAATCATAGGATTTTTTTTTCACTTGCTTGTACCTACGAATGATCTTGTGTTTTGTGTTATAAAAATAAATAATTTAATTTTAAAATAACTATTTTTTACGTTGATTTAAAAAGTATTTGTATAATAAGTGGTTACCTTATCAATTGTGATGTGAAGTAACAATATAGTGTGTGTGTCTTTATATGTGCAAGTAATAATGTTATAATAAATAGACATATATTTACCTGTTTCCGCACTGTATCTCTTGTTGAGACGAGCCTTTGAAGAGGTCTGATAATTTCATCTACAAGTCGATTGGAAAATTGTCTGCAATAAGAATAAACGTATGTATTTACAATAGTAGGTACCTATCACACAGTCTCTTGTTCAAAATTTGCCAAAAAAATGACAGTGTCATAAACAAGACGTTTGATGCAAGAGAGAAATATTTTTAGGTATGGGTATAAAACGTGTAGGTTTATTTTTCCATTTGTAACAAAATTAATACAATCGTTCGAGTATAGTTACTTAATAAAGAGTAATTAGTGTTTACCTCAGCACTCTAGTTTGTATTTTCAAAATGTACATATTTAAGTATCCATCATAAACACTTATTTGGAAAAACATAGCTTCAGGAAGGTAGGAATGGAAGGGATTTCTGGATTCAACCCACCCAGGGCTGTCGAACATATGATGTGTGGCTATGGCCATCGCACAACTCTAATTGATGGTCATTGCCCAACTCTAATTGGCGGACGTATAAATACGGTCATTTTGAACAAAAAATTCATTCCGTTCTTATACACAACTGTGTGTCGTACTTCCTGTAAGTACGTGAATTTTAAGTGTAAATCTTATAAGTAAGGTATAATTTCAGTATTAGTTAAATGTAATCCTTTCAATTTGTTCTCAACAATAAATACGTAAGTTATCTTCAATCTTTCAATCTTAACCTGTCTTATGTACCAACTTGCATCACAGTATAATCATTAATTAATTTGGATTATCGTCATCCGCGATAATCAATTATATGGGACTGTTGGTTGAACACGCTCATTAATAAAGAAGGCAAATTATGAATTACATATCCCGGTTCGATTCCGGTATATAGGGATAATTTGCGAGCCAACAGAATTTACACGTATGTGGTTTAGTGTACATTAGATCTAGTATTTGAATCTCTATTGATCTACACGCCACATGCGTGTAAACCCCCATAGATGAATAAAAACACTTATTTTGATCAATAGATCCAGAAACTTTATTTGATTCAATCAAATTCAATGTACATTATTGAAGTTATTAATAACTATTTAAAGTACAAACGTTAATACATAATTTGTTAATATATATCAATTTCTATTCATAATAAATCCTAGAAAGAAATAAACATAAAAATATAAATATGGCATAAGACTATTGATATACATATCTTAATTTTTCTTACTTTTCTTGGTTTAAGCTTGTCTTATATTCTTTGATGTCATCTATCTCAAAATAAAATCACTAGAAAATATTTTATTTTAATTAAAAATTTCTTTGAAAATATTATACCTATACATTACCTATATCTTTTTTTTTTAAACACCGTATTTTTAATTGAATATATTATTGTAAATAAAATACCTATGCAATTGTGCTCTAGCTTCCATGTCAATTGCAGCCCTTCGTGAGGCCAGGGCCGCCCAACTAGCGCCCTTAGCCGCCCTTCGAGCTCTAGCACCAACCCTTAGAACTCCGCAGCAGTATTCTCTTTCCGTTTCAGCCCTGTAACAAACAAATATTGTGGTGTGATTATTTTGATTGACCTTCCCTTGTATAAAAAGGTAAGGTACTTTAACACATACGTAATTTTCTTTATAAAATGCTAAATATACATATACTATTAGTCGGAGAGATAGTGACGTTTTCGATTAATCATTCTGTTATCACTGTTTTCATTTAATATTCCTTTCTTATTGAAAATAAGTAAGAGAAAGGTAATTCTGGCACCTGGGAACGGTTGCGTTTACCAGTACGCATCCTATTTAATTTCAATATTATTTGTACTTGTATTTTATTTGCACTTTCCCTCCTCGTTGGGGTTTGGGTTTAAGTTTGTGTTGATCAGATTAGATGAACCTGTCGGCGGTCACCCAGGTTAGGCTGCTATTTTTTATACATCTAAAAAAAGGTATCTAAAAAAATAAAAAGGAAAAGAAGAAAATTATATGTGCTGAATATATCATTATAATCAGATGAATAGTATAGGAGCACAAAAAAGACTTCAAATGATACAATAATATTAATATGTGCCAATTTCACCTATAGAAAGGGGATGCGCACTGGTAAACGCATCCACTTCCATACCTATATTCAATAAGGAAGAAAATTTCAAAATACCGGCCATTAAAAATGAATTGTTTGTTGACGTTCCTATCTCTTGGAGTATGGTGTGTATGTAAATGTAGGTATATAGGTACTACGACCAATAATATTCATTTAAAATACATCCTACCTATAACAATTTCACATATTTTAAAGACATATATGTTGTAAATATTGATTAATGTTCACCATCGATTATGAGTGTTGCCTTTTTAGGTGAGGCTTCCTTTTTTAAGGTTGTGGGATTATGCCGTGTACGCATGATATAAATCGTCTCACAGATCAAGACTGAAAACACAATCCAAAAACTATGACTCTACCGGGAAACGAACACGGAATCCTGGGCTCAGGAGTCATCTTTTTTCTATTTCAGCTGTGGAGGCCTCCCCATGAGTCCTCCACAGCTTCCTATCCTGGGCAGACCGCATCTATCCGCCTCCAGCAACTTGTCAAATATAGTTAGACCACCTTATTTCAGGCCTTCTAATACATATTTTGCCCGTTCTTAGTCGCCTTTCTAGCACTTTCTTAGTCCATCTGGAGTCTGGATTCGGGCAACATATCCTACGTAGCTCCACTTCTAGTTTGCAATTTTATGGACAACGTTGGTTATTTTGGTTTTCTCTCTGGTTTTCGCGTAGAATTTTATTTGTAAGCACAAGAGTCATATATGCAACTGAGAACGACACAAACAGTAGCTAAGATTAACTGTTCTACGACGCCACCACCCGTTCTGCTTATGAGGACTAATAACGCCCCTTGCAAAACTCTAGAACACAACTCGAAGAACATTAGAAGAGCCAGGAGAACTTGAAAACCCTGCAGACACTACACTTAAAGTGCCAATGAGACGTGAATTAATATTAAATATCCGAAATCTAATACCACAATCTTACACAAGACAGCTACTGAAATACACAATATATTTATGTAGGTAATTACTAATTACTTATTTAACTGTTTAATATTAATAGCTTAGGAAGTTCGTCATTAAAAACAAACTAAGTATTATCTTTCTTTGTATAGTAATTTAATAATAGAATGACTATAATAACAATTATTAATGTCATATCTTCGTGAGAATAAATCTAATCTGTGTTATGAAACAGACTACATCTGGTAAAGATTCATTGTATGGTATGTATTTATTTCGTTACTTTTAATACATTGTTTGATTTATCAATTACAAAAATAATTCAGCTAAAGCTTTTGTACAGTGTTATAATAACAACTTCTTGTATTAACAAATACAGTGGACTGGATTAAATACCAAATTAGATTTTATTGTAAAAAGTATCTGAGCATCTTTAAATGCAAGAGGTGAATTTATTTCTTAATGACACTTCTTCCAAATCTTTAGATGTATCTATTTATAAGCAAATTCAAAATGTCACCGCTTAAAATACTTCGATAAAATAAAACAACTGAATCTGAATGTGTATTATATTTAGAAAATGACCAACGGATTGTTACATTTAAAGATTTCTCAGCATGAGAAACTTGAAACAAATAAAATATCAATGTATATTCATATTGGTTCCACTGCACATGACTTTTTCTGACTTCAACTGAATCTTAAATTTAAATTTCAAAATATGAAAGCATTACCTATATATGTAAGAGGATGCTGAAAAAATGATCTATGTTCTCTAGTTTAATTCAGTCTACCGCAATCAGAAAAAAGATATCTACATCAGGGGCGTGCCAAGAACCTTCGGACTAGGCAAACCCTGAAAGAAAATTGGGTAATGTCAAAAATTTTATGTTTTTTTAGCATCTTTGTTCATTTGAGTAGCCATGATAACATTTTACAATCACATGCCAAAATACTATTTACATTTGTGGCCCTGTCAAGCATCGTATCTACAAACGGATCCATTTTTAATCTTGTGGTATGGTTTCAATAAAACAGACATATTAGATTTTGATTTTTTACATAATATTCATAGACAAGCCAAGATTTTCGGCTTCTCTAAGCTATTTCGCTACTGATCTACATACATATAGTAGCCAAACATCGTGAACTTTTAGTCGATAAGGGGGGCGATTTGCACGGAAACCAACGAAGCAAAAAGACACAAATTTGCGCTCTGCACAACCGGAAGCTCGTTCAAGATGTTTAGCGAAAATTATACCATCACGCCATGTTCCAGATGGGGTAGGCAGTGAGAACCGAGCGCCATATATTTCTATCTTGACACACATTCATTGCCTCGTCAACGTAAATACATGTTCGCTTATACATGTTCGTCTGTTGATCACGCTTCTAACATATCACATAGACGTAGCATCCCTTCCTTAAGCGGATAGCCTAGTCTTCACACCATTTTTTTTAACATAACCTACAAAAGTTTAGTAAAAATACCAATTTAGTCATTTATTTTAATATTTTTGTTACTTTTTTTAATATATAATGCAACTGGCTCACGCTAGTTGCAATTATAGCTACAAACAAACCTAACCAACCTATTTTTACCAAACTTTTGTAGGTTAGGTTTACAAAAATGGTGTGAAGACTAGGCTATCCTCCTTAAGCGGCTCCGACCTCTCATTCAATTCCAGCAACGTAGGCACCTATATTTTCTTCGTCAGTCGTTCCTCATTCATTCTCTCTGTGTGGCCAAAACATCTGAATGTGTTCACTTTCATTCTATTAATGACATCTTTCTTCATATTACATACTTTCCATATGTCTTCATTTTGTACTCTGTCATACATCGTTCTATTACAAATTCTTCATAGCGATCTCATTTCAACTACATGTATTCTGCTTTCGTGCAACTTCTGTCATGTGCAGTATAGGTCAAGGTTGGCACCAAGATAGCGTTATGAATGGCATCTATAGCATCGTTTGATATGTTGCGATCATTCATACCAGGTCTAAGTGCTCCGTTCACTCTGTTTCCTGCCCGTGTCCGGACAATTGGCCATAGCCGATTGGCCGTAGACAATTGGCCGTACGCCCTTTTTACCGTATGGACAATTTATCGTGAGGAAAATTGACCGTGAGGACAGTTGGCCGTGAGGACAATTGACCGTGGGGACAGTTGGCCGTGAGGACAATTGGCCATGGGGACAGTTGGCCGTGAGGACAATTGGCCGTGGGGACAGTTGGCCGTGAGGACAATTGGCCGTGGGGACAGTTGGCCGTGAGGACAATTGGCCGTGGGGACAGTTGGCCGTGAAGACAATTGGCCGTGGGGACAGTTGATCGTACGGACAATTGACCGTGAGGACACTTTTTCGTATAGACAATTCACCGTGCGGAAACTATTTTTAGCATCAGAATTAAAAAATGTTCGTTTATGGCGACGAACCGATTGCCTTATTTTTTTTATTTCAAGATAGGTACTAGGAGAAATCCAATATGACGACAGTGATTAAAACGAAATTTTACAAAATAAGCGGTAATTATGTTGTTCTAATTTGCGTTATTTTGAGATATAAGAAGACGTCTGTTTTTAGACTTCTTCTTGTTCTTTTTTTCATTTTTCGATATGGATATCGATTTATACTAATAAGAAGGTGTAGATTTCGAAACAATTTAAACTTCTTTGTTTTCTTTTGAAATGATGAGTGCATAAAATCAAACTATGTTTTCGGAATTTATTTTTCATTTCATGTTATGTTTTGTTCTGCAAATGTTAAAATCATTTGAATTATGTGACTACCTATAAACTCTTTTCATGACCACGCAATAGTTACCCTTAATAACACGGAACTGGTATTTGACGGTTTTAATATATTATATGGTTTCAAATCGATTTACATTCAGCGTTATAATATGCCTTCTTAAAAGATTTATCTATGTAGGTACAATAGGTATGTATCAATCTACAGTTGAAAATTGTACAAACTCTATAGTCTAACATGAAAATTTTCCATTTATCTATTCAATTTAAAGTTATATTATGATAATGTATGATTGTTTTATTGATCCAATCCTATAGCTTTTGGCGAATTACACAGAGTTATTGGACTTTCGCCAAAATGTTTGAGGAAGTAAATCGCGCATTCGCTACCAAAGTATACTTTATAATAGTCCACAATACATAGATACAAATACAAGCATACTTCAAATAACAAGTTCAGAAGTTCACAGTATGTAATTACTAACTCACATTCTCTCATGTTCCTTAGCCATTGTGTGAAAAACAAACTTGTTTCATTACATTACATATTATTGTTGAACGGCAAAAATTAACAAATTTACTGTCAATTTTAGCGACAAATTGTCTTTTGTCATGAAAATTTGATTATTTTCATAGATCACTTTAAACAAAAATCTGAACTAGTTACTTATAGCTAACACAGGACCAGTGAAAAAGAAATAGCAGAAAAAAGTATGATGAAATTTCCGCAATGGCAGACAAAATCATATAGTACATATCTTTATCAAAATCTATGAACTATGTCTGTATTTTGTATACACATAATCTTTTCAACAACATGTGTTCCATATTCCAATGATGGCTTAACGAATTCCAGGATTAAATCTCAAATGTAGGTTCCTGCTGGAGGGAGAATTCTAGGATCTTTCAGAAATGCTGTTAGACTGAATTAAGAGTTTCTGAAATAACTCAAGATCTCTAAGACCATCCTAAGCTAAGCACGGATATTTAAGGCCCTCATCATCTTCATCAGCCTCACAACTTTTGATGGATCCTATTATAGCTGCCTCCAAGAATCTTCTCCATACTGCTCTGCTGTCCCATAGCCCGACAGTCTGCGACAACGCCGTCCAACCATCGTAGTTTAGGTCTCCCTACGCTTCTTCTACCGGTTGGGTCATTATACAATACACTTTTTTCAAACTCCAGCTCATGCACACGTATAGTCTGTAAATCTTATTAAACTTGACCATAGAACTCGGTGTCATATATTTTAAGCCATGTTTGACCGTCGATAATAGGTCCATAATATTCTGCGTAAGATTTTTCTTTCAAAGGCGTCCAGTCTATTTTCATCGTAGTTGGTTAATGTCCAGGTTTCCGAGGCATATGTTAAAACTGGTCTAATTAGTCTCTTGTATATTGTGGCTTTAGTTTTTCTGGACAATATGCGTTACTACAATTGTCCAATGAGACCAAAGTCCCTTGGACTTGGTCCCTTCCCAATCTCAATGCTTATGTCATAATTTGAGCATTGAGAAATTTAAATGTAAGGTCTCATACAATAATATGGTTGGGTCAAATTAAGGACTAATCTGGTACCTCTTTTTACCGTAGTCAACTTGGCTAAAGATCAAAAGTTAATATTACAAATTGTTTATCGTGTTTAAGACTTACAAAAGATTTCTAAGAAACCTTTACTAATATCAGCCAAGCAAGCAGTTAGCACAACGACAGCCTTTAAAGTAAAAGAAATTATTCACAACATTTGCTTATTTTCTTTCCAAATCACGTGTTAAAATTAACGATGTAAAATTATTTCTAATGCCATTTGTAAACTAGGGTATTGAAGTTGAATTAAAATCAAATTAAGGTTATCAAATACTACAGTTATTTGATTTAGGTATATCAAATTTTAACAATTTCTTCGGGACTTATTCTTGCCGAAAAAAAACATCTTCGATATTTGAGATATCACAAAATTTACGATTTCTATTGAGACCATAAACAACTCTCAACACAATACAGAGATGTCTCTTAGTTATTGGAGGACAACCAAATTAATTTACTGTCAAAAGTTTATCTCTTGTGGACAGTGGCGACTGGTCGATTGTATTTTTGATCATTTTTGGTAGTGCAATTTTTTCCTGAATTAATAATAAATTAATAGGTATTTAAACCATAAATACAATATAGGATATTTAAAAAAATGTATTAAAGTCACAGTATTTGTTTTCAAATAATTTTAAAAACCGCGCCAGCGTTCTCTTTTATAAGTGATATTGTTATTTTACAATATTGTTTCACTGATTTATCAACAGATGTCGTGAAGACAAATGTATGGGAGTATTATTCATACAATTTTCCTCTCAATCAAGTATTAATATACTAAGTAATTAGGTCTAAAGTTGTGTGTCAATATGTGACACTCGTATTTTAGTCGCGGAATCGGCTGTATGTCATGTATACGTGGCACTCATCTCTTTCAATACGAATGGCTTATGAATTAGAGAGCGAGATAGATGTATACATACTAATTACATCTAAGATATGATAAGCTTGGTGCAGCGCACGAGCCTGCACGAGTCTGCCTTATGAATTCAGTACAAGTATCGCTATTTCATCTGCCAGGGGACTATCTCTTTCTCTTCATACATACGCTGTATTAAAAAGAAATCAATTTTGGTGCAATATGGATATCGCACGCCATACATTACATAATGATAATATTTGTATTGCGGTAGATTTCATTATAATATGATGTCGATTGCGAGGGTATATATATATATATATATATATATATATATATATATATATATATATATATATATATATATATATATATATATATATATATATATATATATATATATATATATATATATATATATATATATATATATATATATATATATATATATATATTGAGAAGGTGTGTGATAATGGAACAGATTTTGATATGCTTCAACACTTCCTTCCACCAACAGTCAGCGATAGAGGCAATGAGACTCATGAAAATTTTACTCTCAGGGTCATGTTTTTAATCATGAACCTATATGAAGACAAAATGAATTCAAACAATTGAATTAAATTAAATAAAAATATCAACTGAATATGAGAGATAATGATGTACTGCATTAGGAAGACAGAGAGATAACGCACTTTGAGATATTTACATTTTTATTGTAGAAATAAATTATAATACATGACTCTAAAATATCAAACTTTGTTTGTATAGTACCAACTATTTCCTATAAGAGGAAAATGAAAATTGAATATAAAAGTGAAATTTTTAAATATTTGTTATAAAAATAATGTTAAAGATTGAAACTCATATATAACATGAATTTACATCAAAATCAAACCAAACAAAATCTCTTTCATATCATACTCAAAATCATGATTTCAATCTATATTAGGTTCAAACATAATGGATTCACATTCATATATTCAGACAATAAAATCATAAAGGTATAACTCATCATACAGCTATGGAGTAAACATTATAAAACAATATCGACTCGCAGCATGAATAAGGAGATCCCCTCGATGACCAATATCCTCAAATGAATCCGGTTGTAGAAGATGTATTTAGATTTTAAAATTCTCGTGACTATTTGTATCTTGATCCCTCCATGTTACAATAAAATCCAAGTGAAGAAATTTGTTTGTGTCCAAGTAAAAATCCAAATGAAGAAATTGTCTCCGACAATTTCCTATATGTGACTCCTTTGTCGTCAGTTATAAAATTTTAGGTTAGGCAGAATTAAATGTCGTACATTTCATCGTCGTGTATATGCAAGCATGGTAATTGCAAAATAATATCCAAATAAAATATATTTCCAATGGAAAACTAAATGGAATAACATTCGAATAATCCATTTGTAGAATTAAATAAAAATTATTTTCGTCAGAATGGGTGCGCAATATCAGGGTAGGATTGAATTTGGGATGACTGACATTTATATCAGCATCTAGATTATAGAAAAGAAAACAGGATTATTGGTTTGAAAAATGATCTCTCGCCAAACTATCTTGACATACGAACACATAAAACAAACTTACCCCAAATTCAGAAATTCAAATCGACGTCGGCCGCCATTTTCCTACACTGGCCGTACCGCTTCGATAGGTGTATGCAAAAAGAAAGAATTTGACATAAGCTTTGCTAATCATAAAAAATATTGCCACCTGACAAAAATCAATTTAGTGTGTTCGCACAAAAAAAACTATAAATTCCCAATTATTAATTTTTCCCTATACATAATTTTCTATAACATGACATACCCGCAACCCCACATAAAAAAAATTTAATAGAAATTTTTTTTAAAAAAAAAACTGAAAATTGCAAATTATGAAACCAACCCAGAGATCATAAATCAAACCGAAGGATATGAAAAAAAAAAAAGGAAATCATTTGCATCATAAATCATCATCCTGAAACAGTTACACAATAGACATGGTAAAACAACGATATACTTATCTACCATTCAAAAAAATATAACCTGAAACATACAAAATCATGTTAACGGATTAAAAAATATTGACCTGTAAAACGAATACTGTTTGAAATATAAAATATTATTCCTTCAGAACATAACCTTCTAATATGTATCCCCAATTCCTAAATACAAATATCTCAAAAAATTTAACTTTAAAATATTTAAGTACAATTTGACATAACAGAGTTCCGCTTGTAAGAAAAGAAAACTCCTAACAAAAACAAAAAAAATGATCCCAATTAATGAAATAACATAACACCCAATTAAATGATAAAATAAAATTAAAACGACTCATTTAGAGTTACTTTATGATCTTTTATTACATCAATTTTTACAAGTATCACTTTATAACAAGTGAAACTTACACCCTAAATCCCAAAAATAATTGAAGGCTCACAAGAAGACTACAATTTTTAAATTTAAAACTTTTCCCCTAACAAATTTTTAATTATTAGTAGAAAATTTGACTAAAAATACTCTCATATATCGCTCATTTTCATTTTTTAGCTAAAACGACCGAAAAGGCTTTAGCATAAAGAATAATCTCTCAAGTCGCAAAGTACTTTCAAGCGAGATATAAAAAAAAAATGATCTCTTGGGAAATCAGATGTCCTCAAGCGAAATACAAAGATTTCTTGGCTCATCGGATACCCTCAAGCGAGATACAAAATGCAAAATCCAATTATAAGCCGGAAAAATGCAGGAGCTATCATATGGGATGGAAAGTCTTAATATAAATATTATATAATTCCTAAAAAAAAAATATAACATTTAACACAAAAACTGGTTAAACATTATTTAATACTATTCCTAACATCAATTATAAAAAATTAAAAACCCCAAATCTTCAAAATAAATTTTAAAACATTTAATAAATTATGACAAAATGTCAATTATCACATCTATGAGATTCCATAGAATGAAATTCAGTTCAAGACCAAACAACCACACCTTCATATCTTGTATATAAAAGAAAATAAATAAATAAATTATTAATTAGCAGTGACATCACATACAAGATCCCTTCTCAATTGAAACTATTTAAACAAATAAATTCTGGAACCTATATATTTTATGTTTTCACACAGATTACTACAAATTAATATTAAAATTATTCATTATTAAAAATTAATTTTAAACCCTTCTCATGTTTCCTGTGATTTGATGTCTATCACTCAATGATTAAAGAAATTTGTATTTC
This sequence comes from Molanna angustata, assembly GCA_963576475.1. Taxonomy (NCBI): domain Eukaryota; kingdom Metazoa; phylum Arthropoda; class Insecta; order Trichoptera; family Molannidae; genus Molanna; species Molanna angustata. The sequence continues at coordinate 10,040,490 of OY754965.1, forward strand.
TTTTACCCACAAAACGATGTAACCCATCACAATAAAATCTCAAATTCAATATTAAAATTTAATCTATCAGAATCAAATTCATAAAACTGATTTATACAAAAAAAAATATACAATACCACAGAAATTTAAAATAAATTCACAATTTGTTTCTACTATTTGATCTCCATTACCAGATTTTTAAATTGTTTTGTATTCAAGCGCTGTACAATGTTGTAATACTCCACAATAAAATTTCAAATTCAATATTAAAATTTAATATATCAGAATCAAATTCTTAAAAACTGATTTATACAAAAAAAAATATACAATACCACAGAAATTTAAAACAAATTCACAATTTGTTTCTGCTATTCAATCTCCATTACCAGATTCTTTAAATTGTTCTGTAACAAGATTATATTATATTATGGTCGCACAACCATAACACCATATAACTAACAATAACGATGTAATGTGCGAATTTACATCATTATCTAAGAAACAAAGTAATTCTGACGACAGATATCCAATAATATTTACGAATAAAATTAATCATATATAAATTGTGAAGTAATGTAACTAACTGATGTCAGTAAAAAAAAATCATAATAAAATGTAAAATATTCATTTGTAAATCCCCAGTCTACATTATAAAAAAAAATAATATTTGTACCTAAAATAACCTTGTATGTTATGTCGATACCAATACTAACACATCACATCAAAATAAACATTCAAAAATAAAAAAAAATAAAATGTTTAAAACAAATCTATCTACAATAAATATTTCACCCCCACTCTGACAATTACTATTCATCATAATAAAAGATTCTAAAAATCTCTAAAAAAAAATTCTAAAAATCTCTAAATAAAAAAAAACTATTTACTTTTAATTAAATCTTTAAATTTGAATAAAGTGAAACAATTATCACTAAATACTAGTTGGATGATATTGAAATGCAAAATATTATGTTTAAAATGGTTTGAATCTAAAATAAATAATCAACGTTAACTTTGTTTGTGTTCATTATGCATTTCTCTCATTACTATACTGAATGTAAATAAAAAAAATTCCTTAATCAATATAAATAAGTAAACAAGAATAAAAAATTAAATGAATCCATTATTAATGATTCATCAATACTCTACTCAAATAAAATAACATTAGAAATTGAGACAGTCCATCCACCTCAAAGTGAAATTCTGAAAAAATAAATACTTAATTATATCATAACGAAAAACAACAAAACGATTAACAATTAACATCCAATCGTTAACCCTGCATAACAATGTCTTTACTATGGAATTTAATACTCTATTCTTATCCAAATTAGAAAAAATATAAACCAGAAATGAACTTCTATTTATTATTTTATTTTTTAAATAACTCAGAGACCTTTTATTGGAAAAACAATTCATATTCTTTGATAGAGGAAAATTATTTTCATAAAAATAATCCCCTATATTATATTCTTCCTCAATTCCAGCCTTTTCACAATCATTAGTATCATTTAAATATGACTCGAATGCATTATTTTGAACTTTCATGAAAGCATCTTTAAAATAAGAAACATGATTCATATAAATGTTTGTGTACGCAACCGTAACTTCATTAAACGAGGAGCAAACAGGATTATATTTATTATGGTATTCCATTTTTATTATGTATTCTTTTTTAGACAACGTGAAATATGGGATGTATCCAGTTGACATCTTAATTAAAGAATTCATCGCTGAGCGAATAGGGACAACATGGTTATACTCATCTCGTTGATTATCATGAACCAATGTGGTAAGTGCCGTAATGGATTTTTTATGTTGAACTTCAACAACGTTGGCCTGAGGTGAATAAAGATACAAACAATATAAATAAGGAGTGTCATTTTTCTTAATTAAGTCCACTGATTCATTCATTGTGTAATTAACTTCGCTATCAGAGATTGAATACGTCTGCTTAGTATTTACAGGATCGACTAAAGGATCATGGATATCTGAATTATTATTATCATTGAGCAAATTCGATTCACTAAATTCATTCATTTCCACCTCACGTACACACTGTGTAGTTTCGGACTCCGTATTTGACAAAATTATGGAAGTATTATCCGTTAGTTTCAAATTTTCATCATTCGTAATTATTGATAAGTCTATATCATCGTTACCATTAGACAACTGAGGTGGGGAAACATCCACTAAAATTTCTTTATCCTTATCATCAACATCAATATCAACATATGGTATACCATAGAATTTTTTCAAGCTTCTAATTGAATCATCGTCAACCACTGATTTTTTCAATTCTTCTATTATTTGTCTAATTGCCCCATTACATGCTTCTGCCTGTAATCTCAAATCCCTCCATGTGTTTGCTGATGGTAAACCACGCATTTTTAATTGTATTTTTAATTCCTCGATTGATTTAAAAGCATATTTTGGAATTAGATCCATAATTATTCGTTTTAAAAATAAAAAAAATTGAACTAGATTAAAACTGATAATCAAACAATAAAATACTTCACAAATAATAAAAAAAATGTTGAACTTTTGACACTTCGGTTCTTATAAAAAAAAACTGATTTCGGAATAATAATTTATGGTTTACATAAATGGACTACTCGAAAATAATATAAATGAATATAAAAATCAACGATTACCCAACTATTGTTCAATATTCTTTAGATATAATGATATCTTAAAGATGTAACCAAAACTTTATTTTGAATTTGACAAGATGATTTCTGCATCAAACAAGTATATGAAAATTACGATTAACTTTATAGTATGTTGTATTAAACGTTCAAAAACCATAAATAACATAAGACTGACCTTAAAACGATTCTGAATAACAATAATTTGATAATATTCATCCTATAATCAACTATATTTAACGTTTAATATCATAGAAAAGAGATGTTTAATATTAACGCATTATACAATGTCAGAATGACAAATCGTATTTATGTCGGTAAGTAGATTTCTAATATATATAACAATTAATTGCTCGTGATATTCGAAATACAGAAAATATTGAATAGATAACTGAATCACATAAAAGTATGACCGTTTATTCACAGGTGGCGTTAATTCGTTTCTATAAAATTCATTGAACAAATAATTATTGATTCCCTTTAAAATAACAAATAATGACCTCTTTTTAAAAATAAAACACTATATTTAATGATAAACAAAATCACACCTCAATATGGGATATTAATCTTCCTAAAAATAACTGGAAAAATGCATAATAAACTCGAAACATGTATAAAAAAAACTGTAGTAGTGAAAAATTCAATATAATAAATAATACTTTTTTACCTCCACTTATTTGTATTAAATGTGAGATTTTCCCTTTAAAATCATCTGAATATTATGGTATTAATATAAAAGCTTCCAGAAGTGAATCTCGAATAAAACCAAATCCAAAATCTGAAAATTGTAAAAAGAATTAATCACACCTGTTAAACAACGATGAAAAATTTTCACACTTCCCCCTTTAACAAATAAATCCCCAAGAATACTAATTGAAAATTATTTAACAATTCCTTTCCACACTATAATGAATTTAATAAATAAATTTTGATAAAACACCAAAACTAAATTGTTTATATTTAAGAAGAAAAGAAAAAAAATTAAAATGAATATGTTGAAATATTCTCTAAAAAAAATCACTAAGTTATTCTTCCAATTAATAATCAACTTTTCAAACAAGAACTCTCCTTTCAAAAAAAAATAATCAAAATTGAATTTGTAAATATGACTGTTCACTTCCAAAGTTAGAAAAGATCTGTCTCCCCACAGAATGCAATTACAATAATACAATAATTATAATTTCCCTCAAAAAAAAAATACACTCAACAATAATTCTTGTCACTAGGTAATTAATAATTTTTTACTGAAACAATACATTCTGTACAACATTCTGCATATATAAAAAAATTCAAATTATGTAGGTAATGAAATTTCTTTTGACATTGAAAATTTGTCAAATATAAAAAAAAATCTTCAAATAAATGCTTCTGTATGCTGGAATAAAAAGAGACATAATAAAATTCAGATTCTTTCAACGATCAGTTATAAAATGATAGAAAAAACACAAAACAATCACTTAACTTTTGACGATGTGAGATATGCTCAAAGCCAAATTGTATTGATGTTGTACATAACTGAGCATTAGATCTTTCCTGGTCATCCTCCAAGCCATGTTGATCATCTTAGTGTCCTTGTCAGTTTTAAGGAAGGTTAAAAGGTGGGATTTATATGGAATATAGGAGTTCCTACCTAACGTAAACTTTCTATAGATTCTACCTATTAATCTCTCCCCTCCAAACACAGCACAACAAAATAAAGGTATAAAATTTAAAATCTGGGCGCCAGTCCTCACATAAATTCACGATCCATGAACGCCTAATAGTCCACGCCAAAGAATTTTTAAAAATTAAGCTCCTCGATGTGACTTTAATGAGAAGGGGTTCCACGTTGGGCCGCCAATGAGAAGGAGTGTGATAGTGAAACAGATTTTGATATGCTTCAACACTTCCTTCCACCAACAGTCAGCGATAGAGGCAATGAGACTCATGAAAATTTTACTCTCAGGGTCATGTTTTTAATCATGAACCTATATGAAGACAAAATGAATTCAAACAATTGAATTAAATTAAATAAAAATATCAACTGAATATGAGAGATAATGATGTACTGCATTAGGAAGACAGAGAGATAACGCACTTTGAGATATTTACATTTTTATTGTAGAAATAAATTATAATACATGACTCTAAAATATCAAACTTTGTTTGTATAGTACCAACTATTTCCTATAAGAGGAAAATGAAAATTGAATATAAAAGTGAAATTTTTAAATATTTGTTATAAAAATAATGTTAAAGATTGAAACTCATATATAACATGAATTTACATCAAAATCAAACCAAACAAAATCTCTTTCATATCATACTCAAAATCATGATTTCAATCTATATTAGGTTCAAACATAATGGATTCACATTCATATATTCAGACAATAAAATCATAAAGGTATAACTCATCATACAGCTATGGAGTAAACATTATAAAACAATATCGACTCGCAGCATAAATAAGGAGATCCCCTCGATGACCAATATCCTCAAATGAATCCGGTTGTAGAAGATGTATTTAGATTTTAAAATTCTCGTGACTATTTGTATCTTGATCCCTCCATGTTACAATAAAATCCAAGTGAAGAAATTTGTTTGTGTCCAAGTAAAAATCCAAATGAAGAAATTGTCTCCGACAATTTCCTATATGTGACTCCTTTGTCGTCAGTTATAAAATTTTAGGTTAGGCAGAATTAAATGTCGTACATTTCATCGTCGTGTATATGCAAGCATGGTAATTGCAAAATAATATCCAAATAAAATATATTTCCAATGGAAAACTAAATGGAATAACATTCGAATAATCCATTTGTAGAATTAAATAAAAATTATTTTCGTCAGAATGGGTGCGCAATATCAGGGTAGGATTGAATTTGGGATGACTGACATTTATATCAGCATCTAGATTATAGAAAAGAAAACAGGATTATTGGTTTGAAAAATGATCTCTCGCCAAACTATCTTGACATACGAACACATAAAACAAACTTACCCCAAATTCAGAAATTCAAATCGACGTCGGCCGCCATTTTCCTACACTGGCCGTACCGCTTCGATAGGTGTATGCAAAAAGAAAGAATTTGACATAAGCTTTGCTAATCATAAAAAATATTGCCACCTGACAAAAATCAATTTAGTGTGTTCGCACAAAAAAAACTATAAATTCCCAATTATTAATTTTTCCCTATACATAATTTTCTATAACATGACAATATATATATATATATATATATATATATATATATATATATATATATATATATATATATATATATATATATATATATATATATATATATATATATATATATATATATATATATATATATATATATATATATATATATATATATATATATATATATATATAATAATCAATTGGTTTAGAAAAATAACAGTAATAAATTAAAGCGTAAAAATATATTAAAAACATATTTTAATATTAATTTTTAGAATATACCATTTAAAAATTGGTAGTGCAATTGATCCAATGCACTTCATATAGAGTCGCCGCTGCATGTGGACGTGTAAGTAAATGTTGAATCACAGAACACTATTCAACATTTAAACAAAAAGTAAGGACGTTACTAAACAAAACTTTCAACCTATCTGTCGAATGTATTATTCTGTATAAGTCTATATAACTATATTCCTATAGCTTCTTTTTACAAAACAATTACAACTAATTATAACAAAGAACTATAAATGAGAACTTTGTACTTAGAGTATATTAACTCATATTTATTATGAAAAAATGTTTAGTGTAAAACTCCGCTTCGTAACACAAGTGTTACTTTATACGAAGCGTAGTTAAGCGTAGCGCAGGATAACTTTTAAAAAGTAAAATATCAACAAATTATGGGTTTCCGATCATTTAAATCACGTATAAACCCTTTTTAACGCACGCGATGGTTACCCTTACTAACACGTAACTTCATAGTGTATTAGGCGGCTTTAATAAGCCATGTTTTCTGTCAATGGTGTTATAATGCCCTCTAAACTGTTTTTTTTTTATGCAAGATCACATGACCACACCCATTCTTGCTTCCAGCAATGATTTAAGCGAAAATCTTAGTTGAACTTGGTATGTATTATATTAGTTAATATTTTGAAAAAATATATTTTGATTAATTAATAAGACGAACATTTATAATTTTTTACTAATCTAAACAAACTTTCATGTAGGTATTGAGTTATTTAGATGAATTCATAATAACATGAATCAAATTATAACGAACCATAATCAACCTTTACAAATAAGGTGCTAGTTGTTTATGTACAATTTATTATTTGAAGACTTGCATTGTTATCGTTCGGGGGTTAACAACCTTTTAGTATTCAATAATAGGTTATTATTTACCTCTAAAATGTATACCTACTGCTTCCTGTGTAAATTTTGGAGAAGATTTAGAATGATACTTAATTATATTAAGGTTTTAAATGATACATCAATGTCGGTATAATATCTATGTAATATGTGAAATCGACTGCATGTTGATATTTTTGGTAAAATTAATATTTATGTGTTCAGCTAATTGAATTTAAAGACATTCGTTTGCTTTAAATAATAACATAATTAAGTTATTATTCAAAGCAAACGATTATTATTATTCGATTAATGAGATTATTGCGATAATATTCACACCGGTAGAATGTTAATTTTAAAGTGTACAAAATATATTATTATTCAAACTTAATTTATAAGGCAACTGGCACACGCGAGTTCCAATAAATATAATCGTCTTGTAATGTTTAGATGGGTGGTGGCAGTCTGGTTAGCGCGCTGGGTTAGTAGTCCAGTGGTTGCGAGCACGAATACTTCCACGACCGATTTCATTCACCTACATATATCACAAGAACTTATGATTAATATATGGAATGTATTTTGGGGCTAGATGGCGGCCATAGGGGCCTAGCTAGTAAAGTTGGTGGTGGCCGCAGCCCCATCCTAGGTGTGTAGACTTATCTAAGAATCTTACCTATCAAACCTATCATAAATCATAAGATTCAACTATATATTCATATTTTGGTGTGACACCTCTCAAATCCGGTCTTTTTGATCTTTTTTGATTCGCTAACACAAGTACTTACGTGAGGGGGTAAACCCCCTGTCAGCGATTTGTTAGGTACCTACCTACTTGATCCAAGTTTCGATTCTGCGGCCCCCGCTGTTGAGGTTGGCCTCTTAGGGGTAGTGGTATGAAATATGTCCGATAGTAGTTTCTTGTTTTGTCCGACGAGCAACCGCTCCGGGGATGAATAGAGCAATAAGCTATAAAACGTCACCTATGGAGTGGGGTAGAAGTCTACGAAATCCTCTCAATAGGGAATGAGTCGATGGCAGAGCGGTTAGCGCAATGGATTAGTAATCCAGTTGTCGCGAGTTCGAATCCTGCCACGACCGATTTCGTTCACCTATAGCACAAACATTTATGCTTATTTTGGGGAACGTAGGAAGTATGTATATGTAGGTAGGTACTTGTTTAACAAGGACATATTCATTTTTTTTTATGTATGAAGTAAATATATGTACATTAATGAATTATGAATTGCGTAATTATTTTTAGTATTAACTCAGGTAGGAATGCCCCGTCAAACGGTGGAATCAAAACCCTCATAAAACCCATAATCATGGATACAATTTTCATATGGAGTTATATAATATCTTAAGATATTATATAACTCGTTGTGATAATTACAGGCATAAATTTTTCATCCTCTCATATTATTTAAAATGGCGGCCTTTGCTATGACGAGCATCAAATCTAATATATATATATACAAAGTAATGATAATATATATGTACAGATAGCTAACTGCTATGAGGTAAGAAACTGATTTTGAATTTAAAGTTTAAAACTCCTATAATTAACATGTTTTGCTTAGTTGCCTAATCAAAGCTATTTCAAATATTAAGCAAAACAGCGCTATTATATTTTTAAAAGTTAATATTATTTTTACTAACCGCTCGCGGGCAGATCTTTGTTGACCCCACGGTATTCAAAAAACCTCGTTAAGTGTCTGCCGCCTCTTTGTTAATTTATGGTGTCGAAAATAATGACAGTTGTTGCATACTTTGTTTTTCTGGTTGACCTTGCTTAATTCGACCACTTAAATTGCATAATTATTTTTTTCAATTCGCGTCATAAATTTTGGGTGAAATCTTTTAAGATTATTTACACGTTCATAAATCAAACAATCATTTCTATTTGGCGCGGAGTTGACAGATCGAGGGAAAATAAAGATCAAATAATTATTTTGACATTTACGTTCTTTTTGTATTAGGATTAGAGATGGGCAAATGCAAGACCGGGGTGGTCTTGCAAACCCGATCTTGCATTTACAAATCCGCTCATGTTCTTGGTTTTGCATAATCGATCGGGTCTTGATCTTGGTCTTGGACTTGCAGTTCTTGCAACTTTTACAAACAAACAAAAATATTTTTTTGGTAAAATTCAACATAAAATCATCATTTCCTGCCCCTCTATCTCAGTTCATTCGGGGTCGGGCCTCCTAGTCAACAGTCGCCATGATAAAAAGCAAAAATTTTAAGTATTCTGTCGATAGAACCTGTTACGTATATATCGTATATCTACCTAAATATGCAAGACTGACGTGATATCCCGCCCCCCTCTTCTCCTACCCCAGTCCCACTTACTCATCGACACCGCTAAACGTGTGTGACAATTAGGTACGCTTCGATAAATAATCAATCAATTCATCAATATCACGGCCGTTATATACGGAATATCAATTTCTGAACGATACCATGCCTACTGTGTTTATGTGTAAATGTTTTTAAATTAAGTTAACTAAACCTATGTGAAATAGTGGGATGACAACAAGCGGATTTGTGGACATTCAAACGGTGAGTTCCTATAATTTTTCCTAACTATCCTTAGTCGACTCAATTATCGAAATTCAATATATTTCCAATTGATCGACGAAACAGAACCCGTTTAATTGCTTAATTTTTAACTGAAAATGAGTTAGTTTTTAAAATTTTGTAAGACCGCTCTTGCATGACTCTTGATCTCTCCTGGTAATGGTCTTGTTCTCGGTCTTGCACCGCTTGATCATTGTCTTGGTCCTGAAGCAACACATACGGTCTTGCAAGTCTCGCGAGACCAAGACCGAGATTTGAAGACTTTCAAGAATTTTGCTCATCACTACTCTATGTGCACCTGATATGTAAATAGTTGATTTTAGCAACGTTACATAGACAAACAAATAGACATACGAATTTATTTCAATTTATTACTTCTTTTATTTGTATCCCAAGTAAAATTAATAGAGATGCATACATATCGATTGATTATATTAAAACCTTAAAATCTAATGACTATGAAAAATAATTTAAAGAAGAAATATATCGGAGACGAAACAGCGTAATATGTATGAACGAAAATATGTATGAGTAGTGTTGATAGAGTAGTGAAGTTGTTCTCAAACAGTGATGTTATTTATTGGTCGATTTGATACATCATTTATTCATTAACATAATGTGTACATGCTTTGTAGGTTTGAAGCTTTATAATTATTGAATGTAAGTATTCATAATATCATGTACCTACACAGAAACGAGTTAGGAACTTGTTATCTTGGATTAACTCTAAAAAAATACATCATAATGTTAATCTTTCCAAGATTCTTTACTATCTTGTAAAACCATTATTTTTAGCTGTGTGACACCGGCTTCGAATAGTGCTTCCACTATTTTCAATTAACATCGTTTACGGTTGTCCTGCAAAAGCCCGGCAATCGAAAATACAACAGACAACAATAGCATCTCACATAATTCAGCAATGCGGTTCACCACCCTATTTTTAGGTGAGATATAACTGGTGTGTAGATATACGCGCATGCCTCGTGCTTAATTTTATAATGAAATACACAACCGCACACCTGTCACTGGTTACCCCACATTGTACCCACAGTGCAGTTTGCCGTGATGATATGAATGAACTTTGTAAAACAATTTTATTTAAACACCATTACGGTGTTGGACAACAAAGAAATTTAATTTCATTTCGTAAATTCAATTTATACAATTATTCCAATTTGGAAATTTACTGCCTCACTAGATTCTGTTCTTAGAACTGTTCTGAGTCTGAACTGTTCTAGAAGTCTGTTCTGAGGCATAACTTTTCCAATTTGGTATATGGTTACATCTTATGAAATACAAAAGAATCAACAGAAACAATTAAAAATAATTAAAATAAATCATAAAAATACACAGGTACCTACCTCTCAATTATTTGAACCCATAACATTAATAATAATAATGAACACTTCCTTGCACCCTGCGCTAGGGCGAGTTTTTTGCGGTAGGACATTTTTTTCCAACTGACCAGTGTTTCCAGCCCAGAGAACCAACATTTGCGTGAGAAGTAAATTTTAAAAAAAATTCCTCTGCTGGGAATCGAACCCAGGTCGCCCACACAGAAACCGAACGGCTTACCAACTCTGTCACTGTAATAAAATTATAATGTAACAAGAGATTTAACGATGCTTTACATATTCGGCATGTTGCTTTGATTACGTACATATATGTAGGTAGGTACTAATATTAATATCTGATTTTGCAGTAAGTAGAAGATTTTAAGTAAGTGATGTGTTTTGAGAAACCCTGGAATTTTCGTTGAATAAATCAAATTGAGATTTTGTATTTGTCTATATTCATACCAATTTTTAACGTTCTAGCTTTTATGGTTTCTGAGATATATGGAAAAATAAAGTAAAAATTCAAAAGTTGATTACCCCTGACTGAAACAAAACCAAAACCTGACTGAAACAAATTCTGAGTAAAAAAGTTTTTTAGGCCTAAAACTGTTTATATATTTTGAAATTTTGGGCTCTGCGAATTGAGCGGATCAAAAGTTATAAGGGGGGGGGGGACAGACAAACACACAGACACATAAAACTCACATAAAATGTTCTACTCCGAATTCTGAGTAAATCCATGTATGGGAACATATATGCTGCGAAGCCTCTAAGTTGGTGTTTTTAGTATACCAAAAAAGTCCACTACGCCATACAAAATGTTCCTTCGTACGCGCATCTTGGATTTAAACTGCCTCTTCCTTCAATGGAATTTAATTCTCTTGAACGAATCGACAGTTGGATTTAAGTATTTGTACATCTTTTACTTAAATAAGTTGGTACTTGTTATGTTGATTCATGTACAGTTTAAGTATAGCTGCTTGCGGTGACAGAGAATGCATTCTGAGCCGCGTTGGTCCTCGTCACAAACCACCAAAATACATTCGGGTATTTTAGTCACATAATAATAATAATGTTACACATGGAGAGATCTACTGGACTGTCACCATAACAAAACTACAAATAATAATAGTCAACAACACTCCTGGCAGAGGAATTCTTTGTACCTACAATATGAACGATATAGAATACCTTATGCAAACATTATTATTCTGGTTAGTTTTAATATGTTTTGACGGTTGTGGTAGAAATAATCTTACATATTTTAATGCTGTTAATTTTCAAGATTTCTTTGTAGTATAACACAAATGAAGCATGTCAATAATAGCGCGTTAATTTATCATCGAATTTATTTATTTATTTTTTAACTGGAAACCCAAACGCCAATTTCCAAAGCCCTTTGCAACAATATTATTAAAAATAATCGATACAGTAAAAAAACGTTCAGAACCAATACCAAAAAAATATAATTATAGAGGTTATTTTTGTACGTATTGGTTTATTAATTTTTATTTTTTATAATCAAACTTGTATATTAATAATTATTATGTTTTTAACGATTATTTTACTGTTCACTGTAAAAAACTCACACTTTCATAAAGAAGTACATATACATATATATTTTCTTTAAGCATGCTTGTCTTATTACCAGTAGCGGAATTGCTTATAGAAGCCTAAAATCTTGGCTTGCCTATGAATATTAAGTCAAAAAATTCAAGACCTAACATTTTTTGCCTGTTTTATTGAAACCATACTACAATATTAAAAATTGAACCGTATGTAGATACGATGCTTGACAGGGCCACAAATGTAAATATTATTTTAACATGCGATTTTATTATATTTCCACTCAAAAGAACAACGATGCTAAAAAAACATTAAATTTTCGATATTTCCCAATTTTCTTTCAGGGTTTGCCTAGTCCGAAGGTTCTAGGCACGCCCCTGCTTATTACCTACGATATTATGTATCGGTGTTTCTTATTATTTCATAAATAATACGAAAGAACAAATAATTATTTATTTTTAAATTAATAATTATAATTATGTTCAAAAAAGTATTTTTCTCCATAAAAAACTAATGGATATATTTTTATATTGTGAACAGAACATATAAATCCTCTAAAAAATACGAAGGTATATTTTTTGTACTGAAGAAACCAATTTTTAAATACTTATTTATACAGTAATTGTTTGGATTGGTTGGTACATTAAGTGTGAATTTTATTAATCCTTTACGAGCCCCTATAAATTCGTATGTCTAATTATACTGTCTTATTCTAGATGTGAGCTCAATCGCAGGTTTAAAAATGGACGATTTTGTAATCGTTGATGCACGCTCTCCAAAATACATCTCAACATATGCGGCAATCTAATTAATTCAAATGATTGCATAATTGTTCGTGATTGACATTATTTGTGTTATTTAAAATCTAATAATAATACTTTAAAATAAATAAAAAGAAATGGAAATATACAATGTACAAAACAATAAAAATAGAATTATTAGTACACCTTACTATGCTTCCTAGGCTAAAACAATAAAATAAATATCCTGAATCCTCAAACGCTGTTATAAAATACATTATTTTTGAAAAGCATAATTTTATTTTTAATTCGCTTTCTTCGTCGTCTACACTAACCATGAAAAATCATCAAACACAAAATCCCCTATATTAAAAACATCAAAAAGTTCAGTCAAAACCACCTTAGCTCAACTTAGCACAGGCTATGCCTAGTGAGGGGGCTAGTAACAAAGATACAAACAAAAAGAGATAGCTTTAACTATGTAAGCAATGGTGAAATAATGAAATTATATTTATTGCAATGAAATAACTTATATTTACTTTGTATGTCTACTATGTATAAATAAGCTTATATTACCTTTAATTATTTTGTATCTTATATCTACTCTATGTTTTTGGATATAAATAAATAAAAATAAATAAATGAATAAAAACATTTTTTATTGTAACTGTATTATTATTATATTTTTATTGTATTCGAAGATGCTCATCGCAAGATTTTTATTAACAGCTATAACTTGACCGAATGTACCTTTATGAAATCGACATTAGAAATTTTAAACAAGTATTGCTCTATCACTACATATTATTATCAATACGATTCATTTACAATCTCAAAAAATATTATCGTGTTTCGACTTGTAGAAATATACTTCGTTGCACAAAGATACGAGATCGTCTTTACCTTCATCTATATTGTCATTGCTATTTTATTTCGTTTTACAGAGTACAAACAGTCAAATTCATATAATATATACAAAAAAATGAGTTACCAGCATTTAGACCAGTGAAGACTCCAGACATTACCAAATATTAATCATTTTTATAACTACTTAGGTAAGAATTAATTAATCAATTAATAAATAAATTAATAACTCAAGAAATAAATCAACCAATAAATTAATTAATGAACAAATAATCAATTAAACAAATAACAATATAAATGAAATAAGGAATTAATAAATACACCAAGAAATAAATCAACCATTAAATAAATTAATGAACAAATACGCAATCTAACAAATAACAATAGAAGAGAGATTATTCATAACCCTCATTCACCACAATATTTAAAAAATAACGTCATTTTGTAAAAATAACACCACAATATTTAAAAAATAACGTCAATATTTCAACAATAACGTCGATGAACTTACCACACAAGCTATCCCCATTTACAATACTTCTTCTTTTCAAGTTCAATCAACTTTAATAGTAATATAAACAAATAAAATGCACATCGGCGCTCAATACCATTGGGCAATTTTTAGCAACCATCCAGATTACCAAGTGCGACAAAATTATATTGTGTACATCAACAAAAGAATGAAAAAAGATAATATATACTACACTGAGATTCCTACGATTGTATCAATTTAGTTGGTTGGAAGAAATTGCCTTATGGCAATAAACCAGCCTTTGTGCGCTTGCTGTACACGAAGATTAATAAATGAAGGCATGAAATATATAAAAGGTAACCTCTAGATAATAAATGAAGCTATGAAATATATAAAAGGTAACCTCTAGATAATAAATGAAGGTATGAAATATATAAAAGGTAACCTCTATATAATAAATGAAGGTATGAAATATATAAAAGGTAACCTCTTGATAATAAATGAAGGTCTGAAATATATAAAAGGTAACCTCTAGATAATAAATGAAGGTATGAAATATATAAAAGGTAACCTCTAGATAATAAATGAAGGTATGAAATATATAAAAGGTATCTTCTAGATAATAAATGAAGGTATGAAATATGTAAAAGGTAATTGATAATCCAGGGAAATATACGATGAAGAAGAGGACCGGACGTCGAAGAGTTTCATCTTGACTCAGCAGCCTTAGGCAATGTTTCAAAAAAAGCACTGCATCAATGTATAGGGCCACATCGAACATGAAACTCCGCAGAGGAGACGGCACTTGAAGAAGAAGACGTGAAAAACAATAATTGTTTTCCTAATTCCATTATTAAGACTGATCATAAATGAAAGGTAGAGAGACAATTTGTACTTGGCATCAGTGCAAATTATATTTATATAAATAATTGAATATGCAACAACATACACCTATCGTGAAACAAACGTCAGAATAACAAATATCCTAGATAATGTATAAATATCCATTTTTAATTATACGATAAATAACAGCGCTTGTTATTCATGTCACTGGAGCACTTTCTTTGAAACTTAAATACTCAAAACGAATATGTTATTTGCACATCGTATCAACAATGAGAAATTACTCATTTATATAAGCACTCGATTATATATGCATCTTGTTTATGATTCTCTCAGTTTCTTCAATCTAATTAAATACTTGAACATATTACCAATTGTTTTACTACAATCTGAGATAATTTAATTATAATAAAAAAAACATAGCACATCATAAAATACTTTTTCTCATTTCCTTATGGTTCGTTTTTATTATGAAACTGTGTTAGTCAAATCAACACAAAATTTAAGTATGGCTTTTAATGAAACATTACTTTGCTGCTAACCATAATGACTATTCAGATATCAAATAATAAAATTTCGTTTGTTGGTATTATGTAACTAATAGCAAATCGCAAACTGTAGAAATTAAACAATATAATTCGGTAATATGTTGTTTGTGTTTGAAAAAAAATATATAATACTAATTGCTTATATAATAGTAAAAATAAAATAAGACTTTGGCATTCTCGTAAAATAATAATATTACCGTTCATTATTTCAGCCACTGGCATTATTCCAAAATCGTTGATCCGTTATTTAGAAATTATAGATTTATCGAAAAGTTAATATTCGGGAATCAGTAGGGTTATTAGGTAGTATATAGACCTCCTCAGAGCCTAATCCTTTGATATGTTAAGTATCTGGATGGGTGAACTATTCCCAATTGAAAAATTTAAAAAAATGGCATTAAAAATAAAATGTCATTATTCCAAAATCGTTAATCCGTAATTTAGAAATTATAGATTTATCGAAAAACTTAATAATAAAAATGCAAAAAACGGTAATAATGAATACATGTAGAATAGTTTAAGATTTTTTAAACGTTAATATTCTGGAATCAGTAGGGTTGTTAGGTAGCATAGAGACCTCCTCAGAGCCTAATCCTTTGATATGTTAAGTATCTGGATGGGTGAACTATTCCCAATTGAAAGCTTGATGATGCGTTTGTTGCATTTTATTATGCTCTTTTAAATAATTTACAATTTACGCATTGATCTGCTAATTCTTTTGAGGAAGTGTATAATGGTAATAATAATAATTGAGTGTTATGATTTGTAGTGCTTAATTGTTATTAATATCAGTAAATCGGCCAGCGCCGTTAAAAAAATATATATATATAATGATTTTGTCAGTGTTTGGAGAGCTAACATTGTACAACGTTTGAAACAATCTAAATTACTATAATATTTTTAAGAGGGAATATAACACTAAATCTAGTGACTAAAACATAATAGATTAAAACCGTTTATAGGTTTATAGGTGATTTGAATTATCGGAAGCCCATAATTTGTTGATTTTTTTGCATTTCATAAACAAACCTTACTTGAAATGAAAAAACTCTATCGGTCATTCACTTTGATTTTATGCACTCTTTAAGCATATTAAAGATGTATTTCTCTACGACACATAGTTATAGAGCATTAAAAAAAATGCTGTATAAAAGGATATATTTAATATATTTTCAAAATTGTGTGACGAACATTCACCAGAGAAATGTTGAAAATATTAATGGTATTTTTTATAGAAACACGCTGTTTAACATATTTGAGAATTTGATTTGAAATTTGGGTTGTTAGGTTTACATACCCTTTAAATCACAATTGTTAAATTGGCATAAGATAAGACCCCCATTAAGGACGACTTTTGCCCAGCGACATTACCCCTTCCTTGCTCCTAGACTTAACAATAAAATATTACCTGATATCTCAAGCAACTGGATCTCAAACAACTGGAAAGTAATGGCAGAATACAGTCTGCTCATAGGCCCGAGATATCAGTTGGCCCTTAAATCGTTGGATTTGGTAATCCAAGTTAAAAGTTTAGGGAAGATTAAATTTCATTCGCGTATTTCAGTGCAAAATGAAACGTCAGTTACGTAATCTTCAACTATAGATATATTTTACGTTTTTCTGTGGTTATTGTCTATAACGCAGCTGTCAAAATTGTAATAACCTTAAATGATACGTGACGCGAAGCTGTGACTAAATATTATTTTATTATTATAACAACACATTATTTTATTTGTTTCATTACACAGCATGTTACTTTTTCAATTTTTATACCGATCGATGTTTTTTTTAATTAAAATCAAACATTGTAGTGAAAAAATGTCATTGAATATGTACTACGTACGTAGTACTTCAATGCAAAATGTATGTACATTCTATAGATGGATATGGAACTAAGTGATAATGGTAAAATAGTGTCTTATGTAGAAAATTTAAGAATACACATTATATATATAGAAACAGGATGGATCAATTTAAAAAGTGGGATGAAAAAACATCGCAAAAATAAAGTTGCATGCCTGACGTTTCATTATGGCTGACAGTTTATTTATTTGTAGTATAAAATGAAATAAAACATTAAAGCGTGCGGCGATTAGTACGCCACCTGGCGAAAAAGACTAGAAACAATACTTAACTCAAGATTAAGACACGCGATCCGCCAGAAACGTTGAGTTAAATATTTGTCGTTTAGTGACGTATTTAAGGGAAGATTAGGTACTGAAATACGCAATATTTTTGTTAAACTTGAGTTAAACTCCTAAGGGCCGACTGAAATACTGGGCCATATACTGTTAACTATCTTAACATAATTCTCTGCTCTCTGCCTTCATAACCTGATAATCTCTACCATAGCTTGGTGCCATTCATCATTTCCATTACAATTTTATGGGTTCAAATAACTGAGAGGTCACTGTAAATTTTTCTGTTGTATTTTTTAAATTATTTCTGGTAATTATTTTGCATTTAAAACATTTAACCTAATACCAAATTGGAAAAAAACTGCTTCAGAACAAACTCGTCTATTGAGGCAATACATTTCCAAATAGGAACAATAATTGTAGGTACATGTGTTTTTTTTTAATAATGGATATGTCCTTGTAAAAAGTACATATACATCCTCATACACTTGAGAGCAATAAAATCGCACACCTTGCATTTTTCCACTTAAAGCTGTTCTTGTTTCCTGAATATCAATTAAAATATAAAAAAATACCCTTAACAGAAAGTTTATTTCAGTGCCTTTTTAATAAAATCTAAAAACATTTTACGAGTTACCCATAGCGGGTTTTAGGGCCTAAAATCTAGCGTACCCGAAAAATTACAAAAATTTGGTTTAAGGAAAAAGAATATTGAACAAGGTAGAGGCAGACCCACAGCAACATGGTGGTCCAGTATTGAGAAGGAACTGGCGGCTCCCATTCCCGTTGCGTGTTTCCGTTGTGACAACCCAGGAAAGAAGATCCTGGCGCTTACGTACAAAGAGGCCCGACCCTGGATAAACCGGGGTAGAGAGGCAAGAAAAAGAAGAAGATTAATTATAATCTAAATGTGCTTAATGCAGTAATGTGCTTAATGCACTAATGTGCTTAATGCAGTAGCAAATTTTGAGTCTGTTACAACCCACACGTTCTATTATGAGGTAATATGATTTGCTGATTTTATGAAACTGTAATATTTTGTCTCAACAGTGTCCTTTACTTGTTGCGAAGGAATTGTTCGAAAAATATGCAATATGCAACAGCTTCAAGATCGAATTCATTTTTAATTGTTCGAACTAAATTATTCAGTTATACAGCGCACAATTATAAATAATTTTCAGTAGGTACTCAATACATCCGGTGATGGTTGGAGGCATTCATAAATATTGTTAGATATGTGTTATATTGTAGGTTTGTGTTTGAATTTCTATAAAATTTGGAATGCAAATAGCTTTTAATCAATGCGATCGCCACGTGATATATTTGATTAAAGATTGATATCTTGTAATAAAGCTTGATTGATAGTTTCATTTTGCATACAGTCACGCCATGACTATCATTTATACTTGACTAACTATTAACTTAACATGGAGACATTCTGCATAACTTTATATTCATTTTACTATATTACGGTTAAGAGACTATTTAACTAAGGCTACCTTTACGATTTCGATTTGAGATTTGATTAAAGCTACCTAAATATTGATTTCTGGGGGGCAAGTCTGGTCCAAGCGGCGAAATCAAAACCCTCACGATTACCCATATCATGGATATAATTATTATTATATGGAGTTCATTAATATCTTTAGATGTCATAGAACTCCATATGATAACTATATCCTTGATATGGGTAATCGTGAGGGTTTTGATTTCGCCGGTTGGACCAGACTTGCCCCCCCATTTTACTAAAGCCACCTAAATATTTATTTGAGGTTTTCTAAAGCTACCTAAATTATGATTTGAGATTTGACTTACAGGAGAGTCATTTATTGAGTTTTTATTTTTACTTTCAATACATAATATATTTTGTTTAAGTAAAAGTCAAATGAATTCAATATTCTACCATTATTAATTCCTCTTAAAAGGACGATTGACTGAATTAACGATAGTATCTCATTCTTAAGCGCTTGCGCAACGTCCATCAAGTCTACATGTCACGAACCTCAGTGATTCCCAATTTCCAGATACCATTAGTCAATACAACCCTATCACAGCATCAATTTGGTTTTCTTGCACCACTAATGTTTAACAGATTATCTTTAGATATCAAGAACATCAATACATATGAATTATTCAAAAAAAAAAATAATGTGGATGCTCAGTAACAAAATTGATATCGACAGCTCTCTATCTCACATCATTATATAATAAGCTGTATACTGTGGACCATGGTTGTTGTGGTGACAGGAAAATTATTCGAAAAACAATTATTCGAATGCTCAATTTTACGAAAATCAATTTTACGAATGGCAATTATTCGAATCACATTTTTTGGAAAAACAATTTTCCGAACACACAATTATCAGAAATTACAATTGTTCGAATTTTTATGACGTCATGTTGGTAGTATTGTGAAACGAATAAACCATAGATTTTTACTATAATATACTAGATGAGAATTTTGTATGAATCAAAGTGAGGCATTTTTCCGAAGGATTTTTGACGTTTTAGTACCTACATCGTTTTTCCGTAGAGATTAACGACTAATGTGAATTGTTTTGGGATTTATTTGTCGTAAAAAAACACTTTGTTTATTTAGATTTAGAGAAAAGTTATTTAGGATGTGTTGAAATGTAAGGAAAACTGAAATATGTTGTCAACCAAAACGTCAAACGCGCGATATTCCATGACTCACTTTTTGCACGGAGTATTACATCTACATAGTATATTAAGTATAATAAAAATCTATGGAATAAACAACATGGCGACGCACCGCGCTGTCAAACATCAATTATTAAAAATGTGCAAACATACGTACCTACCCAACAATAATACAACACGTAGGTAATAATAGTCTTCATCGAATATATGTTAAGTACTGGCAACAAATATGTCAAAGGAGGCAACATAATGACACAAAAATATATATAATTCGGTCAATTGGTTTTCCAACAAATGTTAGTTCGAATAATTTGCTTTCGGACAATTGTCATTCTGATAACTGATTTTCGAAAAATTGTTATTCGTACAATTGCGCATTCGAACAATTGTGTTTCGAAGAATTTTCATGTAATCGGTTGTTGTTTGGGTTTGTTTGAACTTATCTCTTTTATTGTTGTTATTGCTGTCATTTTTATATTAAGTGTATTGTTATATTGTTATTGTATTATTATATTTTTTTTTATTATTATTATAGTATTGTTCTTATATTATTGTTGTATAATGCAGTTAGTGATGAATAAGTTATATTGCATTATTATTTTTGTATTATTGTTTATTATTAAGTTATTTTTTGTTTATATATTTTTATATTTTTTTTATTATTATTTTTTTTTTCTTTTGAAGTTTTACTATTATTTTTTTGTAAAGTGCCCTCTTCATCACGGGATGTAATCCTAGTGAGGCAGGCGCTGGTAAAAAAAATGTACTTTTAAATGCATTATTAATAAAATAAAAATAAAATTAAAAAAAAATTATGCATTTTATTTAGTTCAATCCAATTTTTTTATTATTTTTTGAAAGTCCTATAACTATATGTTGGTCATCAATATCTGAGTGCTTGGAAATAAGTTATTTTACTATCGCCATCTATGGAAGTGAGGAAGAAACTTTTTCCTAACGCCATCTATTGAGAAATTGGTTCGTATACAATGAAAGCAGCGGTCCTTATTTATAAGGTGACAATACTTTCGCATAGATGTCACCTTTGAACCGTGCCAGAATTATTAGTTCATTTTTAGCTTGTTCCATACGTGTACCTACTAATGTGTATAAAAATCTTGTTTTTGAAATACAAATATTTCACACGTGGTTAAAAAACCGAATAAATTTTGAAATAAAATATAAAATTAAGATAAAAACCTTTGCTGGAGGATTGTAATTAATTCTTTGCACATCACACTCCCCTCTTTAACGATACTCCTCAAAGCAGCAAAGTTGTCCTGCTCCTGTAACAAACAAAAATATATATTATTTAAAAAAAAAACCTTTTAAATCGGATTCCCCAGAGTGGAGCAGCTGTTGTGGTTGGCTCAAGACAGAGACAGAGAAGTCTTCCTCTCCTTATCCTTCTGTTTTCCTATCATTGCGTCTTGCATAGAATCAATCAAAACTGTGTCCACGCTGCTGCACGCACCGCATGACAAATGCATGACGTGCGGCTGTCGCGCCGTTGCCGCTCCGTGGACACAGATTTGATTGTTTCTATGCAAGATGCAAGCATTCGTCTTGAATTCGTCTTGCGGTTTACGTGGACAGTAGGCCTAAGGGTTACGAAGGTCAGACGGCAGTCGCTTTAATGTATTAACCAGACTCACCAATTCCAGGATCATGGTCAAAGCGTACCTCGATAGAAACGGGACAATAGCGCTAAGGAGAAAGAGAAAGATTATTAATATATTATATAAATTCCCTTATACCTAGACTGCATAGGCTAGGTAATTGGTATGCACATATAATAGATATATTTATTATATTTAACTCTGGCCTGTCTCAGTACAAGATCGCGTTGCTTAGAGCCCTACACCCCGCAACCGCTACCGCCGTCATGCATAATATAATTTGTATAAAGTTTCGTTATTTATTTACATTGACAATTTTTCATCTTTTTTTTAATTAAATATATATATAATCGATGTTTTTCTATTTCTATTTTATCACCTTTTTGTTGTCAACATTTATTTTTTGTTCTGCATACAATTACTGTTTTTTTTATATTATTAATATTTTTGTTACATTGTATAACTGCTTTATTTTTTGTGTATTTGTAAAAGTCTTCTGGCCGTAGATACACATAAATAAATTAACTAATTATAATATAGTAGTGAGTAAGTATAATAATTTTGGGCTATTTAACTAAAATTGTAAAAAAATAAGTATGAATAAAAAATACATCCAAAATGAAGAATATTTTTTTACACATCAAGAATAATATACATTTATTCATATTGCATTATAGTTTACATAATTAGACAATAAAGTTGTGTGCGAATGTTTAACGCTAAAAAGTAAATAAAATGGTATCAAAATGAAGACTTGTCTACTTTTACAATTCGCGTCGAGATTGGTGTTAATTATTGTATCGCCAATTAAATTACTATTTGCAATACTAAATAGACGAAAGTGGAATACATCTTCATCTTTTTTTTATAAATTACAGACAGACAAAGATCATAATTATTATAATTGGATCCAAAAATATTCTTATACATTTCGTGATTTAAAACGCTTCACTTGTAGCCATTAGGTTTACCTACGAAGCCATTATCTACAAAGAAGTTAATAACTAGTGAAAGAAGTTAATAACTAGTGAATTCTATGAACTAATTTATTTATTTATTTATTTATTTATTATTTTCATCAACGGCTAAATAGCCTTTTACATGTACATACAAAATAAAATAGTATAAACACGTTTAATACATACATACAATAATATTATAAAATAAAACAAAAAGAGATGTATAAATGTACGAAATATCTACCAGATCATTTTTTGCATATTATATCTAAAAACAGCCCATATCGAGCCTTGGCCTCCATCAATCCTCGCCTCCAACTCCTCCTGTCTCCTGCTGCTGTCCTTCAGTCTGCTACTTGCAGTTATTGTTCTGCATTCTTTTTCACCTCATCCTCCCATCGCAACCTGGATCTGCCGACCTCCCTTCTTCCACCCGGATGTCCCTCAAGGATCTTCTTGGGTGCCCGGCATTCTCTGTACATGCCCACGTAACCAACCAAGCAAAAATACACAAATTTACGATCTGCGCGCGCACGTGACGGGTTAAAATTGTTTTACGATAACAATACCTGTTAATTATCAGGGCTCACCGCAGCCATATGAGATATTTCGTCATTGTGGTATCATAGTTTTTCACACAAAAATTTATTATTTTTATTTATTATTTATTTACTACCGCTTTTTTCAGGCCATATCATTAAATTCCCTCGTAATTTAAAATTAATACTAAGTTATTTGTAATAAATTATATCGTTCAAAAATGTACCACTAAATTAACACCGAAATTATTCCGTTCCACTAAATTAATTAGCCCTTAAGCAGGGTTAATCATGAAGTTGATTAAATTATAATTAAGATCAGCTTCAGACTTTAGCAATATTTGAGGTTTGATTAATTGAATAATAATATTAATTGATACAACAGTTGATGTCGGTTTCATATCCAACTTTGATAATAACAAATTTTTATGATTGAATATACCTACTTAGAGAAAGATTAAGATGGGATTATGATCGAGTACTATTTTTTTACATTTTTGAGATAAAGGCAAGATTAAGAACGTATATTAAGAACGTGTCATGAGTAGACCCCCCTGTTTTAAATATTTTAAAGATTAAGGCAAGATTAGAGCGTATTAAGAACGTGTCATTTGTAGCCCCCAGATCTAATTGGGGTTATCTATAGAGTGACTTTTGTCTTTCTTGAAAGTAGATGGATCTTTTTTACTTTTTATTTATTTCCATAAAAGAATACAATATAACTAAACTTAAATATTATAATGGAGTTTATTTCCTCACAAGGCGAAGCCTGTTCAGAGGTTATACTAACAATATTTTCGAAATACATTTTCGCTACAGCAATTTATAATCCATAAATAAAAACAATAACAAATATCAGTAATTTGCCAAAATAGTTCCCACAACATACGTAATATAAAAAAAGACAAGTTAGCTTAAAACACATATACAGTGGAGTGAGTTAAAAACTATATTAATATTAAAGTATACAGCTTCAAAAAAAATAACAAAGAATATAAACAAGATAAGTACCTAATGTTAAATTTTATTTTTTTTTTGACTTAGTGTTTGTTAATGTTTTTCTTTGTTTTGTTATTCTAAAATTATAATATTGTTCAAATTTCACTCGTTGTTGTAAAGTCACTCATCTCGATACAGGTTCAACCCTAGTGAGATGATTGACTGTAATGTTTTTTATGTACCATTATAATTGTTGACAAAAAATAAATAAATAAATAAAATAAATAAAAATTCAAAATTATGGATATAGATAATTGGGGTATGTAGGAATTGCGGGAGTGGAAAGGGAATAAAGGGGATTGGCATTCCATGCCTCGTATCACTGCGTTATTGCTGATATACTCCAGCGATATTGCGGATATGTGCTGTTGAGTACATCAATGTCGTAAAACCTTGTGTTATACTGCTTACAAATGCGTGGAGCATGAATTAATTCTCTGATTAGTGCTACAGTGTGGAATATGAAATTTTAAAAATGTATGAATTACAAAAGCATAAAGGACTAAAAAAACAAGTGTATTTGTGAGTGTAATGTTAGCATGTGCATAAGGACGATGTGGGGATATGTGTGTAAGAAAAGATCTCTTTCTGAGTGGAAATATTATCTTAGAACAAACGTCAATTCTCTCTCTGACACTTCACTCCCTCTCCGAATCAACCAATGAGTGACAAGCTTTCCAAAATTATGTCCACTCGGGTGTATCTTAGCTGGATGGTTAGTCCAAAGAAGCATCGGTTTGACTTATCTCCTTCGATGTGTTGCCTTTATTGTTGACTTATGCAGTAAGTATTATTTATTGGTAAGTGAATCTTGTCAAAAAACAAATTAATAAATGTTTCATTACATATATCCGTCTATTGTATTTTACTTTATTCATATGTAATCAAAGCATAATACTTTTACTATCAAAACGTTGGTGGAACAAATATGCATTGTCCATATGCGTGTATAGTACCTACAGTATAAAATGAATTAAAACGATTTTATCTATTGTTTGGATTGTTTTTGGTCAAGGTCGGAAGAAGGTGGTATTTAATATATGTATATAAACACATACTTAGCTATTATGTACAGTGGAGGTGTACCTACCTACCAACATTGTACATACATAAATAATAAATACTTTATGTATGAATATGAATGGAAGCGAGAGGCTCCGAACACAAGCACCCGCTGTTACACAACACTTCCCGCGTTAAATTAATATCAATTTCAGCAGATTATGATACCTACTCGTATGCAAAACATTATGTCCGATTTTGGATTGTTTAAATAAACACGGTACTATTATTGCGTGTTTTGGAGGCTCAGAGCATTTCATAACTATTTGATGTAATCAATAGAATGATAGTGAACATATCGAGATGGTTTGGCCACACGGGAGAAATTAATAGAAAACCATTAACGAAAAAATAAACGAAGCGGACGGGAATAAAACTATTGACATTTTATATATAGACACGTTATATGAGAACAAAACACTTGGTACAGTTTAACGAATTATTACAATATCACCAAGAAAGAGCACACACAACAAAATATATTAAGTGAAAAAGAAATAATATACTTAATAATAGACACTGCAGAAATATTTTCTCTTGTACTAGGGTGCAATCACAATATTTTAATTTCTCAACCTAATAATGAATGTGAAGAGACGAACTTAATATTAAGATGTAGCTGTATGAAAATGCGAATACAACAGAATCTCATACATCCCCTAAATTAAGCACAAATGATTTTGCTATAGGTGAACGAAATCTTTCGTGGCAAGATTCGAACTCGCGACCACTGGATTAAGTACAAACACAGCGCGCTAACTGACAACTGCTCTGACACCAA
Source organism: Molanna angustata (assembly GCA_963576475.1). Taxonomy (NCBI): domain Eukaryota; kingdom Metazoa; phylum Arthropoda; class Insecta; order Trichoptera; family Molannidae; genus Molanna; species Molanna angustata. The sequence goes on from OY754965.1 coordinate 10,067,119, forward strand.
CAAACTAACTACATATTTATTTGTTTATTAAAATGTTAGTAAGTACATATTATGAACATAGCAGAAACATAGTAAATTTCTTTATTTTGTTAATTAATATTACCAAAATTCCCACAAAGACATAGTCTGTTACATAGATCTACATAATATTCCCTATTTACTTATTATTTATTTAAATTTAACAATTAACAGAGTGTAGTTGTTTATATGGGATATTGTATAAAAGAATTGTTTTTAATAATATGAAATATCATAAAAATTAATTTATTTTAATGAAATTCTATTAAATGTATAATGCAACATAAAATCTATATTCTGAATGTGAAATCGTTTCATACGAAATTTCAGAGAAAATTACAATTATTTATTTCTCAACAGTGTGCATATTTTTCACAAGAATATATCACTCAGTGCCTAACAATTTATGGAATTCTATAATTTCTAATTCATAACCATAATTAAGAGGTTTATATCATTTAGTGTACATTACTGTTAGAGACTAAAAATTTTCAAACTTAATTCATTTACGATTTTTACTTCAACAGATTGATTAATCGTAAGAAACATAATCATTTGGATATTGCAAAAGGCGCAAGGAAATCTTTTCAATATTAGGTACATAATATTTTAAATCGTATAATTAATAATCGCTCCATTAGGATCAATTCCAGCCTCAACCGATTTTGAAGCATTTTGATGATCTATTTCTTCTATTCTATCCAAGGACATGATTGCTTCCTAAAAAGAGATGAGCAATCTCGGCGTGGTCCCGAGATTGCTCATCTAGAGAGCTATACATGTAATTTTACGTTCACAAAACGCTATGCGAATGGACTGATAACATTACCCACTTGCAAAGCGGGTGATGCTGGAAGAAGCGAAAAATAAAGATAGGTAATTTAAAAAATAATTAAAGTAATCTGTCCCCAGCAGGTACCCACTAATACGGAGCAAGCATGCAAAAAATATATTAATACCAGTATCGCATAAACCGCTTCTACATCAGGGGAGCAAGTCTGGTCAACAGGCAGAATCATAACCATCCATGTTTACCCATATCATGGATATAATTATCTTATGGAGTTTCGCCATAGAACTCCATATTTGATTTCGCCAGTAGACCAGGGGGGCAAGTCTGGTTGACCGTCGAAATCAAAACCCTCTATGTTTACCCATATCATGGATAAAGATGGGTCGGTGGCAGAGCGGTTAGCGCGCTGGGCTAGTAATCCAGCGGTCGCGAGTTCGAATCCTGCCTCGAACGATTTCGTTCACCTAAGCACAAGCATTTATTTGCTTATTTTAGGGAACGTAGGAAGATTTATATGTACTTTTTTAACAAGGACATATTTATCAAAAAAAAATATTCAATATTCAATAATTATCTTATAAAGTTCTATACTATGCTAGGATATTAAAGAACTCCATATGATATTTGTATGAGACTTGGCCCCCAGACTTGTCCAACCGGCGAAATCAAAACCTTCAAGATTACCCATACCATGTTAATAATGATAATTATATCCACGATATGGGTAATCACGATGGTTTTGATTTCGCCAGTTGACCAGACTCCCCCCCCCCCCCCCCCTGGTCAAACAATTAAATCAAACCCTTTTTATAACCCATATCATGAATATAATAATTATATCCGTGATAATATATATAAGCGCGTAGGCTTATTTCAAAAACTCAAATTTTTGTTCTCAACAAAGCGTAAATACACCCAATTATTGAATATGGTATTCACCTCTGGATTGGCACCCTTGTACCGATTGGCGATTAGGTACCCTCGATGCTGTACAAAGGCGTGCTGTACGTCTATACATCCTAATATCTGGTGTCCCCTACGTAACCACGTTAGTAAAAAATTCATTAATAGGTACCTAATTTTCAACGGATCAATGGTAATATGTTTCCTAATTAACATTAAAATTAGGTATGCATAATATGTTATATACCTAAGAACATGTTTATCATTTCTTATTCACGCACAGTGTATTAGTTATCAATTGAACCAATAACGACATAGAAAGTAATATTTGACTAATTGCCTTGTCAGTTGACACTAGAAGGTACTAGAATATATGTACTAAACATGGTTTCCTAGTGTTCTCACGCACATCCTAGCTGTGTTAATTACATATTATCTACTTACTTGCATCATTTCATGTTCCGATAATGATTACATGTTGACTTTTTCAAACGAGTTTTCAATCGAAGTTGATCTGACTGCAAACAGAGTTCCCTTTTGTTGAAAAATCAAGTTTGGTGTACGATAAATCAGTTCGATTATAAAAAGAGGTAATCTGAACTCTGAAATATGAAGATGTTGATGATCTAGCTTTATTTAATTGTAATGCTTTTGACTACACGATGAATTTTTTATTCAAATTTTTTTTAAATCAAATTTAAAAAAATGAATAAAAAAATTAAAACTTGGAAGATTTTAGTTACTTATTTTATTAAATAATGATTAATTTAGAATAAAACCCCATAGAAGAATAGGTCAAATAAATTTTGTTTCGCCCTATTACGACTAAAGAAAAAATACGAAAAAATTCGCCCCAATACGACTAATGAAAAAAAATCGTATCTCATTTACCGTGACAGTTGGGACAACATCTGGCATTCTCTTAATGTACCTTTCTGTCGCTTGCATACATTCAAATTAATACTACACATAACGATATTTTTATAGCTACCAATCTAACGCCATATTCTCCAATACAAAGGTAGGTTCTTAGCGAAAAACTCGAAATGGGGGTCGGATTTGAAGTAAAGAGACAGTCCGCAGGAAATAAAAAGCTAGCATACGAGCCCACATATTTTCCAAAAAATAGTATTGGTCCCAAAGACCTTACTTTAGTATAATATATAAGGTCTTTTTATTGGTCCATACGCCAAACACACTGTAGGTATAATTGAATACTCTAGGTATAGGTACTTAACCATTTGCAATATAATGTACCTACTATACCAATCATACATAGACACTTAGGAAGGTCAATTGGTATTAATCCTTATTAAAGCAGATTGGTTTATGACAGTGATGCACATGCAACATTTCATTATTTATTTGACAAACTAATTAACCTTGTGCATTTGTCCGTATTGGTGGTTATTCTAAAAATTCTATGATTGTATTGAAATGAATCCAATAACAATATATGAAATTGTCTGCCAAATCAATTGTCATCCAATAGTACACATTTTGGTTATTCTGAACTATTTCCGATTATTCTGTTATAACTCAACACCCGTTTTATTCACTAAAACTGTTTTTTTTATTGACAAACATTTTTTTTAACATCTCAACAGAGACGAAGTTAGGATATTGTAGAAGAACCAGGAACTCGAGTCATCTACCGGGCTTACGACCTGTCATGGGCTGGTTTACGTGATAACTTTATGCGCTTGCAGAACGTTCACCAATTATGCCTTCTTATTGATTTAACTTATCAATGTAATTTTGAAAGTTCTATATATTTGAATAGTGTGTAACAATAACGTTCACCCCAAGAACCTTCCATGGTGTATCTGAAAAACTCTGAACAGACTAAGAACGGGGTGTGGAAGGAGCGAGGACAATTTGGCGAGATGGGGAATGTTGGAGAGAAATCAAGATGGACTTTGTGACTACGGCGAAGATCAGACGATGGCACATCTGTTGGAGTGCGCTCTGGTGGGGGCGAAGTGCACCGAAGGGAAGTTGTGGAAGGATCATCTCAATCCTGACTTACTGGTCTGGGAAGGAAGTTTAGGACGCTGCCGACACGATGGAAAGAAGGAGTGACTTGGCAGTGAGGTATACTGTACAACTGGAATGGACTAGAAGAAGTCAATTGTATGTATATCTACCACTACTGCAGTGTAGAGTTTAGTGTTAGCCAAAACCCATTCCTTTTTTTAATGATATTATTGTTTTTTTATTGTATGTGATCTAAAATAAATATTAATATAAATTAATATTATTCCAATTGTAATCAGTAGTAGATAGTACTTATATTACACCTCAACACATACATGAAAACTTTCATAATAAATCTTAATATAAATTAATATTATTCCAATTGTTATCAATAGTATAAATAGTACTTATATTACACCTCAACACATACATGCATATCAAAATGTATCAAGTCTAAGTACTTACATACAGAACAATAACATCTCACACATCACAAAATTGTCAGATTGGCGTAATATTGTAATTTCTCTTATGCATTATATAATTTATAGCCCATTGTTTAGATGAAATCAAATAGAACATTAGAAATGGTACCTACTTCAAATAGTTACAACAATACTTTGAGATAATACTTCCATGTATGGATGTTCATAATTTGCTATTATGCAGTTGGCTTTATGTTCATCTCTTTAATAATAGGAATGAATGGAAACTATTTTAAATGTTTTTTTTATTGTAGGTACATGTTAATTGATGCCTGTCCATCATACCATCTTCAGCATTCTTCTAGTAATTATTATCAAGAAAAAAAATAAAAGATTATAACTTTTTGTTACTCAAATAATACTTGATATAAAATTTAAATGAACTTTTCTTACATATTTTCCGTTTATGTACTCGTTTTACACGAAAAACGCGGGAAAAATTTAGTGCACAGTATATTTTGTTGCTTATCTAGTTGCATGAGATCCAACTGTCGATAGCGATAGTATGTATAACTGAAGAATACGTACCAAAATATAAACAAAAACAAAAATTTATAAACATTTTTAGATATTTTGTTTTCTATGTAAAACATGTGGGGATGTATGTCAGGATAGAATAGTATGGAGGTCAGTATTTTTTCCAGCCCAGTATATGAAAACAGCATGATGGTATGTATGTATGTTTGGAGATTAACCAAACATACATACATACATAACTATTGAGTCCCCGTAGATATTGTGTAGCGTATACTGCCTTACAAATTGTATGAAACGATGTCGTCACTAAATTCAATTTTTATAAAAATTGTTACAAAATATTTGAGATATACTGCTATAATGTTCGTATTTTTTATAGAAAATTCAATTATCTCGTTGGGCTGTTTCGGCTTTTTTCGACATTTTTAAAAACTCTGGAAATATAGGTAGTTAAACACATAAATTTATCATAAAAAAATGCAAAAAGTCCACTACACCATACAAAATGTTCATTCGTACACGCGTCTTGGCTATAATACTGTCGATTGATTAAGAGAATTAAATTTTCTTGAACGAATCGATACTTGGATAACATGTTTGTTTGTTTTTATTCAATTTCATTTTAATCTATCATTTTCGTTGATTATCGACACTCAGACATTTTTAAGGAATAAATACGTACTTTTAAAAAGATGTACAACCTCAAACTAAGCAAAATGCTTGTGCCATGTCGGTCTAGGACACTTGGCTGCGGCCACTTGGCTGCGGGACACTTGGGTGCGGGACACTTGGCAGCGAGACACTTGGCTGCGGCGGACACTTGGCTGCGGGACACTTGGGTGTGACGGACACTTGGGTGCGAGCCCACTTGGTTGCGAGTCCATTTGGTCGCGACGGACACTTGGGTGCGAGCCCACTTGGTCGCGAAATAAAAAAAAAAATTCTGCTTTGGAATGAATTGTTTCATACTGATTTTTGTTATGCTCTTTATGTATATGTAGTTGATATACAAGTATACAGGCATTTAAAATATAAAGATATATACTTAAGTTTAATAGTATAAAGTAAAAAAGGTAATTAAGTGAAATTATTTTTCATACTATAAATATGAGAATTTTTATACCCATACCTATATGAAAAGTGAATTATATTTTTTTCGAAATTTGTTGTGATAAAAATGTAGGAAATTTGAAAAAGAACCTATGTAATTAAACATCAATACATATCACGCCGTATCCCTAATTTATGTGATCATAAAAGTTTTTTCGTATATATATATATATATATATATATATATATATATATATATATATATATATATATATATATATATATATATATATATATATATATATATATATATATATATATATATATATATATATATATATATATATATATATATATATATATATATATATATATATATATATATATATATATATATATATATATATATATATATATATATATATATATATATATATATATATATATATATATATATATATATATATATATATATATATATATATATATATATATATATATATATATGTTACTAGAAAGGTTTTCACGGGTATTTGAAAATATGAAATTATTATTATCTTTGGGGTTATCCCGCGTCAAAATCAGATCCTTGGAAGGATCTTTCGTCAACCGACGTTTCGCCTGGATCACACCAGGCATCTTCAGGGCCTTGTTGATAGATTCTCGCTTCGTGTGTCAGTGCAAGCACGTCCGTTCGAGCCGAGAACCTAGCACCAAGTGAATATTGGAAAGTTAAAGTTTAAACTGTAGGGGTAGATGGGTTTTCCCCGCTTTTGTTCGCCTTAATGGCTTTTGACTGGCTTCTGGTGATTCGCCTCACGCTTAATGATGTATCTATTGTATTAATTTTATTTGTTTGGCGTTTAACATTTAATGGGTTTACTGTAATGGGATTTTTATTGCTGTCAATTTCTGAGGTATTTAATGAATGTTTTATAATGTTATTTTTATTTTTATTGTCGATTCTATTTTTATGTAAGATATTTTTCCAGGCCAGCGGGAGACGCACACCATCGTCTCGATTATTCACGACATTCTTCCTTTTGTAAATTTCGATTGCCTCTCTATAAATTCTTACTGTTTCTGTGTTAATACTTGCAACTACGCGTGCATTATCGAAATCGATTTGATGTCCTTCGTTCAGAGTATGTTGGACTAGTGAAGACGTTAATTTTCTATTGTTTGAATCCACTCTATGCTCCGCGACCCTGGCTGATATTTTTCTGTTACTTTTTCCCACGTATGTCTTGTCGCATGATTTACATGGTATTTCGTATATGCCATGAGACTCTAGAGGGATTTTGTCTTTTACATTTCGCAGAAGGGTTGATATTTTATTTTCTGTTCTAAAGACTGTTCTAATATTATGTTGATTTAGAAGGCGACTGATTTTATCTGTGGTTCCTTTTATGTATGGTAAAAAAGCTGTAGCTAACGGTTTTTCAGAAATAGTTTTATCAATTTTTATGACGTTTTTATTAGTTTGACGTTTGACTGCTTTATTTATAACAAAATTGGAGAAGCCATTACATTGCAGGGTTTTTTTGAGGTTATTTAATTCATTTTGTTGGTGGTCGGAGTCGGTTATTTTTATAGCTCTGGAAACTAATGTATTAGCTACCGATGCAATTTGTGCCGGGTGATGGTTAGAGGATGCATGTAGATATCTATCTGTATGTGTGGCTTTCCGGTAAACCGTATGACCAAGGCTACCGTCATCCTTCTTAATAACTAGGACGTCTAAAAATGGTATTTGATTATTATTTTCTAATTCCATTGTGAATTTTATATCGCTGTGGAGCCCGTTTAAATAAATTAGAAATTTGTTTAGTTCCTCCAATCCGTGGGGCCATATTATGAACGTATCATCCACGTATCTAATCCAGAGTTTCGGTTTCAAATGTGATTTTTCTAAGGCGTCTATTTCAAATTTTGTCATAAAAAGATTTGCAACCGGCGGTGAAAGAGGCGAACCCATTGGTGCTCCTTTAATCTGTTTGTATATTTTATCGTCATAAATGAAAAATGTATTATTTAAGCAATGTTCTATCAATTCAGTTACGTCTTTTGATGGTTCACAAATTTCTTTTACTGCGGAAAGTGCCTCATCGGTAGGTATGTTGGTAAAAAGTGACACAATATCAAAACTAACAAGAATATCTGTTTTTTCTAACTTTTGGTCCTCTATTATTTTAACGAAGTGTTCCGAGTTTTTTACGTAAGAGTTTGCTAGTTCTACATCCGGTTGTAAATATTTCGATAGGTATTTTGAAAGCGATTGGAGGGGCGATCCTACTGAACTCACTATGGGCCTAAGTGGAACATTGTCTTTATGGATTTTTGGTAAACCATACAATTTGGGAAAGCGGGATGATTTTTCGCGCGGTATCAATGATTTCTTTAAGTCTTCGTTTAGTTTTGATGCTATTATTTTAGATTTTGTTGTTTTTTCTAGGTATGTAATTGGATTTTTGTTATGAAGTTTGTATGCCGGATCATTTAATATATTAGTCATTTTAGAGTGATATTCTTCGCTTTTCATATTCACTGTGGCATTGCCTTTATCCGCTGGAAGTATAATTATATCTGTATTTGAACGTAATTCTTTGAGAGCTCGGGCTTCGTTTCTTGTAATATTACTTTTAGGTGGAAGTGACTTTCTAAGAATGTGGCATGTTTCTTGGCGAATAGTTTCAGCCATATTTTCGTTTAATTTATGTAACGCGGATTCTATTCCTGTAATGATCTCTTCATTAGGTATTTTGGGTGGTACTACGCCGAAATTAAATCCTTTAGACAAAACCGAAGTCATGTCGTCATCTAGTTGAAAATCAGTTAAATTATGAATCAGTTTACTCGAATCTAGTGTCGGTTGGGGTTTCTGTATTTTATTTTGAAAACGATTGAATTTATTAATTTGCCGGTCGGTATTTATTTGCGTATTATTTTGAATTCGGAGCTCAATGACATTATCTAACATGTCCCATAACAATGGGTGTAAATTATTAGCGAGTTTTAAATGAATTTGAAATATTTCTTTACCTATATAATCTAGTCTAAAACGAATATTTTTAATTTCATCTCTGATTAAAGCAAAACTAGTATTATTAAGGATTTGACTCACCGAATGTCTGCTTACTTGTCGGCTTACTCGAAAACTAACAGGCACTACTTTTTTATCACGACACCGACTGAGAAACGCGAGATCACACAGAAGATTGGAGGAACTAAACAAATTTCTAATTTATTTAAACGGGCTCCACAGCGATATAAAATTCACAATGGAATTAGAAAATAATAATCAAATACCATTTTTAGACGTCCTAGTTATTAAGAAGGATGACGGTAGCCTTGGTCATACGGTTTACCGGAAAGCCACACATACAGATAGATATCTACATGCATCCTCTAACCATCACCCGGCACAAATTGCATCGGTAGCTAATACATTAGTTTCCAGAGCTATAAAAATAACCGACTCCGACCACCAACAAAATGAATTAAATAACCTCAAAAAAACCCTGCAATGTAATGGCTTCTCCAATTTTGTTATAAATAAAGCAGTCAAACGTCAAACTAATAAAAACGTCATAAAAATTGATAAAACTATTTCTGAAAAACCGTTAGCTACAGCTTTTTTACCATACATAAAAGGAACCACAGATAAAATCAGTCGCCTTCTAAATCAACATAATATTAGAACAGTCTTTAGAACAGAAAATAAAATATCAACCCTTCTGCGAAATGTAAAAGACAAAATCCCTCTAGAGTCTCATGGCATATACGAAATACCATGTAAATCATGCGACAAGACATACGTGGGAAAAAGTAACAGAAAAATATCAGCCAGGGTCGCGGAGCATAGAGTGGATTCAAACAATAGAAAATTAACGTCTTCACTAGTCCAACATACTCTGAACGAAGGACATCAAATCGATTTCGATAATGCACGCGTAGTTGCAAGTATTAACACAGAAACAGTAAGAATTTATAGAGAGGCAATCGAAATTTACAAAAGGAAGAATGTCGTGAATAATCGAGACGATGGTGTGCGTCTCCCGCTGGCCTGGAAAAATATCTTACATAAAAATAGAATCGACAATAAAAATAAAAATAACATTATAAAACATTCATTAAATACCTCAGAAATTGACAGCAATAAAAATCCCATTACAGTAAACCCATTAAATGTTAAACGCCAAACAAATAAAATTAATACAATAGATACATCATTAAGCGTGAGGCGAATCACCAGAAGCCAGTCAAAAGCCATTAAGGCGAACAAAAGCGGGGAAAACCCATCTACCCCTACAGTTTAAACTTTAACTTTCCAATATTCACTTGGTGCTAGGTTCTCGGCTCGAACGGACGTGCTTGCACTGACACACGAAGCGAGAATCTATCAACAAGGCCCTGAAGATGCCTGGTGTGATCCAGGCGAAACGTCGGTTGACGAAAGATCCTTCCAAGGATCTGATTTTGACGCGGGATAACCCCAAAGATAATAATAATTTCATATTTTCAAATACCCGTGAAAACCTTTCTAGTAACATTATTAACCTCTACGGGGAGGAATTTTTTCGTGATACAAAGAAGTTTGAAAAGTTAAAGTGTAAACATGCAAAGCTTCTGTGTGATCTCGCGTTTCTCAGTCGGTGTCGTGATAAAAAAGTAGTGCCTGTTAGTTTTCGAGTAAGCCGACAAGTAAGCAGACATTCGGTGAGTCAAATCCTTAATAATACTAGTTTTGCTTTAATCAGAGATGAAATTAAAAATATTCGTTTTAGACTAGATTATATAGGTAAAGAAATATTTCAAATTCATTTAAAACTCGCTAATAATTTACACCCATTGTTATGGGACATGTTAGATAATGTCATTGAGCTCCGAATTCAAAATAATACGCAAATAAATACCGACCGGCAAATTAATAAATTCAATCGTTTTCAAAATAAAATACAGAAACCCCAACCGACACTAGATTCGAGTAAACTGATTCATAATTTAACTGATTTTCAACTAGATGACGACATGACTTCGGTTTTGTCTAAAGGATTTAATTTCGGCGTAGTACCACCCAAAATACCTAATGAAGAGATCATTACAGGAATAGAATCCGCGTTACATAAATTAAACGAAAATATGGCTGAAACTATTCGCCAAGAAACATGCCACATTCTTAGAAAGTCACTTCCACCTAAAAGTAATATTACAAGAAACGAAGCCCGAGCTCTCAAAGAATTACGTTCAAATACAGATATAATTATACTTCCAGCGGATAAAGGCAATGCCACAGTGATTATGAAAAGCGAAGAATATCACTCTAAAATGACTAATATATTAAATGATCCGGCATACAAACTTCATAACAAAAATCCAATTACATACCTAGAAAAAACAACAAAATCTAAAATAATAGCATCAAAACTAAACGAAGACTTAAAGAAATCATTGATACCGCGCGAAAAATCATCCCGCTTTCCCAAATTGTATGGTTTACCAAAAATCCATAAAGACAATGTTCCACTTAGGCCCATAGTGAGTTCAGTAGGATCGCCCCTCCAATCGCTTTCAAAATACCTATCGAAATATTTACAACCGGATGTAGAACTAGCAAACTCTTACGTAAAAAACTCGGAACACTTCGTTAAAATAATAGAGGACCAAAAGTTAGAAAAAACAGATATTCTTGTTAGTTTTGATATTGTGTCACTTTTTACCAACATACCTACCGATGAGGCACTTTCCGCAGTAAAAGAAATTTGTGAACCATCAAAAGACGTAACTGAATTGATAGAACATTGCTTAAATAATACATTTTTCATTTATGACGATAAAATATACAAACAGATTAAAGGAGCACCAATGGGTTCGCCTCTTTCACCGCCGGTTGCAAATCTTTTTATGACAAAATTTGAAATAGACGCCTTAGAAAAATCACATTTGAAACCGAAACTCTGGATTAGATACGTGGATGATACGTTCATAATATGGCCCCACGGATTGGAGGAACTAAACAAATTTCTAATTTATTTAAACGGGCTCCACAGCGATATAAAATTCACAATGGAATTAGAAAATAATAATCAAATACCATTTTTAGACGTCCTAGTTATTAAGAAGGATGACGGTAGCCTTGGTCATACGGTTTACCGGAAAGCCACACATACAGATAGATATCTACATGCATCCTCTAACCATCACCCGGCACAAATTGCATCGGTAGCTAATACATTAGTTTCCAGAGCTATAAAAATAACCGACTCCGACCACCAACAAAATGAATTAAATAACCTCAAAAAAACCCTGCAATGTAATGGCTTCTCCAATTTTGTTATAAATAAAGCAGTCAAACGTCAAACTAATAAAAACGTCATAAAAATTGATAAAACTATTTCTGAAAAACCGTTAGCTACAGCTTTTTTACCATACATAAAAGGAACCACAGATAAAATCAGTCGCCTTCTAAATCAACATAATATTAGAACAGTCTTTAGAACAGAAAATAAAATATCAACCCTTCTGCGAAATGTAAAAGACAAAATCCCTCTAGAGTCTCATGGCATATACGAAATACCATGTAAATCATGCGACAAGACATACGTGGGAAAAAGTAACAGAAAAATATCAGCCAGGGTCGCGGAGCATAGAGTGGATTCAAACAATAGAAAATTAACGTCTTCACTAGTCCAACATACTCTGAACGAAGGACATCAAATCGATTTCGATAATGCACGCGTAGTTGCAAGTATTAACACAGAAACAGTAAGAATTTATAGAGAGGCAATCGAAATTTACAAAAGGAAGAATGTCGTGAATAATCGAGACGATGGTGTGCGTCTCCCGCTGGCCTGGAAAAATATCTTACATAAAAATAGAATCGACAATAAAAATAAAAATAACATTATAAAACATTCATTAAATACCTCAGAAATTGACAGCAATAAAAATCCCATTACAGTAAACCCATTAAATGTTAAACGCCAAACAAATAAAATTAATACAATAGATACATCATTAAGCGTGAGGCGAATCACCAGAAGCCAGTCAAAAGCCATTAAGGCGAACAAAAGCGGGGAAAACCCATCTACCCCTACAGTTTAAACTTTAACTTTCCAATATTCACTTGGTGCTAGGTTCTCGGCTCGAACGGACGTGCTTGCACTGACACACGAAGCGAGAATCTATCAACAAGGCCCTGAAGATGCCTGGTGTGATCCAGGCGAAACGTCGGTTGACGAAAGATCCTTCCAAGGATCTGATTTTGACGCGGGATAACCCCAAAGATAATAATAATTTCATATATATATATATATATATATATATATATATATATATATATATATATATATATATATATATATATATATATATATATATATATATATATATATATATATATATATATATATATATATATATATATATATATATATATATATATATATATATATATATATATATATATATATATATATATATATATATATATATATATATATATATATATATATATATATATATATACACACATCACTATGCCATTGATACAAAAATAATAAAATATTTTATATTATTTTTTATATTATAAAACGTTCTAGACCGCGTGTCTCTGAACACGTGTGATTACATACTATGATTACATACTTATGTCAACATATATATAATATATTTTTCATTATTTCAATCCATCTTACAATATGGCATTATATGTTGGGGGGGAGCTTTTAAAACCACTTTAGTGCCTTTAGAAGTTTTTCAATGAATCATTTTTAAAATTATATTTAAAAAGAGATTTGATTATCCAACTATTAATTTATTTCAAGAATTTAAAGTTTCAACTGTTGAAAATATCTACAAAAAATCTCATTGTTCTAAATTCTTAAAGATATTCTTACTAATTCAAACCAATTGTCATTTTCTTTAAGCAGCAGAATAAATTCACAAGGATGTATTACCATTCCTCTTTTACGTACAACTGCCTCACAACATTTCTATAAGTATAAAGGTACTAAGTTGTTTAATGAACTCCCTTTTAGTCTTAGACTCGAAAAAATTATAATATATTTAAAAATAAAATTAAAAAATTGTACTGATTTATTTATTTATTTTTTGTTATTTCAATCTTGTTTTGTGTAGCTTCATATTTTTTAGTAGATGTACAATGTTTTGGTAAATGTAACAATATTAAATAGATACTCCCCTCTTTTAACACGAGATTTTATCTCAATTAAAGAGGGTTATTATGAATTATATGATGGAAATTATATACCTTTTTAAATTATGATTTATATGTGAACCTTGTATTGTCTTTGTTAATAAATAAAAAAAAAACATGATTATGACTTATGATTACATACAATGATTACATACAATGATTACATGATTATGACTTATGATTACAAATATTTAATATAATCTCAATAAAAGGCTGACTAAGTAAGTAAGTATTAATACCTCGAGGAAGATTTTATGTATTTAATTAAGTTTGGTTTTAGTATGCCAATGTAAAATACCAGATAGTACCCCCTATTCAGTAACTATTGTAACTAAAATAGGAACGTTCTAAAATTGTAGATTTTAGATTAATGGTCTTATTTTAGCGATTTAAAATATCAACTTGGACTTAATGGAATGGAAACGTACCTATTTTGGCAGGAACGTTCTTAAAAAGTTACTGAATCAGACGTATTATGAATAATTATGAAAATTATGAAATTTTCATCATACTGAATAATAATAATGAACACTTCCTTGCACGAATCGGACCCAGGACGCCCGCACAGAAACCGAACAGCTTACCAACTGTGCCACTATTATTACATACTTTTATTTTATTTTGTTTTACATTACTTCTCGGACAACTAACTGGTACCTACCATGTCAAATTTAATATTAATTTAACACGCACCCAATAACAAGTTGCCACATTCTGGAGACTTGCGATATTAATCGTCTCACAGATTCAGACTGAAAACACAATTAAAAACTGTGTCTCCACCGGGAATCGAACTGAGCCACGAAGGCCGACAATACTATGATTACGTACTACGATTACATAATATGATTACATGATTGTCGGCCTTCGTGGCTAAGTTGGTTAGGTATCTGACTGCTGATCCAAAGGTCCCAGGTTCGATTCCCGGTGAAGACAGTTTTTAATTGTGTTTTCAGTCTGGATCTGGATATTTGACATAGTACCTACCTGTTAGTTGCCCGAGAAACAATATAAAAATATTATAAAAATTATGACTTATGATTACATGGCCGACATTCTGCCGTTTCCAAGGATGCCTCATTGCCTTTCCGAATCTTGAAATTCAATCAACGCGGAGATTCTTTCCGTGTCCCCGTGTCCTTTTGTGGTAGGCACATTTAACTTTAAAAACAATATTTCACTCACCGAATCCATGCTCATGATGATTGTTGTTTTATTATTTGAAAATAGAGATAATTTCTTCATTACATGTATGAGTGTCTTGCTATTTGACATAATCAAAAACTTAACTTTGCCACATAAACATTAACTGTATGCTTGTCTATGAAACCAATAAGAAAGTATTGTATTTGTATTTAATGTATTGAATCATAATATTACTATCTAAGTGCCTACTAAAACTTTAATGTACTGTGTTCATTCTATGAACTGTTTTGTTAAAATTTGCATATTTTCACAATTAAAATTAGAAATAGCAAAAACCAAACAATACGCGAACGTGTGTAGACCAACTAGAGTTATAACGAATATGTAAATTTTAATTTTACAACTGGTTGTAAAGTAGTTTTATCGCGAATTTTCGACGTTCACCACACAATACCGACTTATCGCTCGAAATAAATAATAATTTGTTTTACAAATACGGAATGGATTGACGATTAGTTGTTTTTTCCACAAAAGCAAACGACAGTTTATCTATAATAATAAAAAAAAACAAATGTTTTCTGGACTCATTCTCAAAGTTAATCGTTCACTTTAAGCAACCCTTAGTCCTTGTCTAAGAAATAAGTAGTAAAAAATATTTAACTAAGAAAATCCTCAACAATAACAATGTACCTAGGTATGTTTTTTTTAGAAAGGAAATAATAATTTTACCTAATGTTTAAAATTGACGATTTTATGTGTTAAATAAATATAATGAAAAAACATGGAAGTAACTTTATGGTTTCATTTTTTTTTTTTATTTAATTAACATAGGTAGGTATGCATTTCATTACTATGTTTAATTGAGGCTGGTTTGGTTGGGCTTGGTTAAGTTAGATTAAGTTAGTAAAGGTTAGGCTATGTTGGGATAGGTTGTCTTGCAAAATTATCACAGTAAAGGACCAAATCAGGAAAAGTACACTTTTGAAAGTGCAGAGGAAAATGCTTACCTGGGTTCAACTATCAATAAAGATAATGAAGATACCCTAGAAATAAAAAGGCTAATAGCGACAGGTAACAAAGCATTGTTTTATCTAATACCAGTGTCCACAGATACAACAGTCCTGATGACACTGTCCACAGTGTCATCAGGACTGTTGTATCATATGGGTGTGAAGTTTGGATACTGACAGCAAAGTCTGAGGAAATGCTGGACATCTTTGAAAGAAGAGTGCTGCGTAAAATCCTGGAACCCGTGAATGATGGACAAACATGGAGGATTAGATTCAACAATGAGTTGTACAACATTATACAAAGCTCCCAAAATTTTCTGAATATATAAGACTTGCTTAGTCTTAGTCTTAGGCTGAGATGGGCCGGGCATGTTCATAGAATGCCATCATCGCGGGTACCGAAAAGAGTCTTAGAGGGGCACCCTCCAAGACTCTTTTGGCAAAAGGAAGGTCGGGACCGAGGCTGCGATGGGAAGACGATATTGTGAGGTACGCGTCCCAGCTTCTGAATGTGCCAAACTGTTGAGTGTGCCCAAAATTTAATGCATTTGAATGAAAAATAAGTAATCAATTATATTTATAAATAATAAGTATAATTTTCGCCAAACATCTTAAACCTGGTTTCCGGGTGCGCAGATCACAAATTTAAGTATTTTTGCTTGATTGATATACATGCAAATCGCCCCCTTTCTCGGCAAAACGGCTCCAGATATTTGGCGACAACGATATGTACATTTAGAGATTGTCAACCTTTCGAAGAAATAAAGGAGGCATACATTAACATAATGTGGAAAGTTCAGTGTTGCCTTAACCCACTTGTTTTGTATGTAAATTAAATAAATATATTAATTAAAAATTTTAAATAAATAGTATGGTCAATCTGTTTCTTGAGAAAAAGAATTTCCTTTTTTTTTCTTTTAAAGGGTGCAACATTTAGATCTATTATTTATTTATATTTTCCTCATTCAGAAGACATATTTTTTCGAAAGAAAACTATAAAATAAATAAAAAATAAATTGGCTGCCTTAAAACAGGAATTATTCCTTGTTAGGCAGACAAAGGTAAATAGTGGAACACAACCTATATACCTACCACAAAAATGGTTGAATTCATGTATCATATACTTATTTATATATTTAAATATTTTTTTTTCTTTGTATACATTCAATATTGTTCCAATGTAATATGTTTTTAAAAGTAAATAAACAATTATTATTATTAGTAAAAGTATGGGTTTCAAAAGCAAAAAATCTGATGTAAAGTTTTATCATCTAACTTCAAAGTAAATTGATACAATTATTCAAGAATTTTCAATAGCTACTATAATAGTATATACTTTACCTAATAGAAAAAGTTACTGTTAATATCTACTTTAAATTAATTCTAATAGAAACGTAGTTGAATTATAATAGGAAAACCGAAAAATCAAGGCACCTACAGGGATTACAAACCTGTCATCAGCTTCGTCTCTATTGAGATATTAATTTTTTAAAAATATCATTAATTCTTAACAGGGAAAAAATACTAAGTATGCGTGTAGGTATAGGTATATACAATCATAAAATATTCGATTTTTTTTATAATATGTTGGTACTTATTATTTAATTTGTAACAATAAACTGCTTATACTAATTTAAAACCAAACGGTTTCACAATCATAGTTAGATTTATGATTACATAAAAAGTTTCCTAGAATTTCATATACCTAGTACCTATAATAACTAATTTAAACACGCATATAAAATATTTTCATTTTACACTATAGCAGATGAATTTGACCAAACAATGAGTAGGTAGGTACAATAGGTAACAGAAAAAAACTTAAAAACAAAAAAAATAGTTTTACCAACTCAACGCTACCAAAAAACTCACAAAAGTAAAATCACTTTCATATTGATAATAATCATATTTTTATAGCGCCGTTTTATGGTAAAATATCATTCAATGGACGATTTTGCTTATTTGTTGGCTCTGCGAAACAATAAAGTCTTAAGAAATTTATTGAAGACCCCAAAACTCTGCTCTCCACGTAATTCAAAAGGGAATTCAGTACATTTAATAGGTCCGTTTATACTGAAACCACGATCAAAGTAAAGCGCTTTATTGGCTCTATCCAATTCCTTTAAAGAATTGGATCGAGCCAATTATTATAGTTATCAATTATTATATTATTGCCGATTTGGACACAGGAAGGTTTCAAAGGAATGCATGGACAGGCTGACTGACATGAATTAAGCCGTGCACAAACATGTGCAAATCCAGAACAACAATCTTACGAGCTCTACTTTATTTATATGCAGATTATAATTTTGATATTATTGTTTTAATATTATGACTGATATTATAGTTTTGATATTATGATTTTGATATTATTGTTTTAATATTATGACTGATAGTAGGACTTTGATATTATAGTTTTGATATTGTGACTTTGATATTATAGTTTTGATATTATGATTTTGATATTATGTGTAGTTTTGATATTATGACTTTGATATTATAATTTTGATATTATTGTTTTAATATTATGACTGATATTATGACTTTGATATTATAGTTTTGGTGTTATGACTTTGATATTATAGTTTTGATATTATGAATATGATATTATAGTTTTGATACTTTGACTTTGATATTATAGTTTTGATTTTAAGGCTTCGTTCGCTCTATACAAAATATATTATTTATATTTTTCAAATCGCTTTGTAAATATTTGAAGTTTTAACTGTTTTATATTACTGACCAGATTGAGAGTTGTTATTTCCTCGTTAAAACAGGAATAGCAAGTGACGTTAGTAAAACACAAAAGACATGTAACATAATATATGCTAAGAAATGAATATGCATTGGTTTTTTATTTTAAATATTTCTATGAATATGTAATTGACTGAAAGGTGCCTCTACCAATTTAAGACATAAACCCATGGTGATATTGTTGACATGAAATAAATGTGTGGGCAATTTGTTTTGTTGAATCATAACAAGTGCACTGTTGAAAAAGTGTACCTATAAAAAATGCAGGTGGGATGTGGCCAATACTCAATTCTCTGCAGTAGATGATAATTAAAATGCGACGGTTCTTTCACACGTTCTATACATAGTTACGTGAAATATATAACATTGTCATTTTTGTGATCAACTGCGTAAATAATATGTCGAAAAAAATTTTTTTTTTGAAAAATGCGAATACATGATAAACTTATTCCTAACATCAAATGAAACACGTGTTGTTCACATATTTTCTGCAACTAATTTCCATTCAATATATAAAGCAACTCAATCACGCGAATCGCTTTTATCGTTAAAAACTAACTAAACCTAACCGAAAATTATATTAGATGCAATGAAATACGACAACGAAATAATAGAATGATGTGTACGTAAATCTCCATTCCCCTTATTTTTTGGTTAGGTTAATTTAGTACCTATTTAATAATAATAGCGACTCGCATGAGCGAGTTACTTTTTAAATTGAATGAAAATTGGTGGCAGGAAAAATGTTTTGGCATTTGAGGTTATGAAAAAATTTATTGTGTATTTGCATTTAATCACAATTTTCAAATAAATTATTTTTCTCAGTATGTTATTAATGTATTTGTATGATTTTTGAATACTTTGTATTATTTTTTATGTTCAGTGCTGTCATCTTTGACAGAACATGCAACTTTGGTCATTTGGGCTTTGGTGTATTCTAAGGTCTAGTAAATTATTCACGTCAATTATTAACGAGTTCTACTCCACTTCTTGTACCGAAGTAGAAGTGGTGGAGTTCGTCCCGCTATACATTTTGTACGACTTGCCTAGCGCGAAGCAGGAACGGGGTGAGCGACAGTATGATTTATTTTTAGTCTTATTAAAAAATCAAGACACAAACTTAAATAACCTAAAACAGTCAAAGTGTTAACATAATATTTAACAATATTTTTCCTAAATTATATTTTTTCCATCTAACAAATCAAACGGATAACAGGGGAATCCCGTAAATTTCAGGCGTTCTTTCAGAATAATTTGGTATCGGAAGAATTTTTAAATATTATGATTCTGGAAATGTCAAGCTGAACACAACACTATAATTACAAGACGATAATGTCAGTACAGGCTCAGTAAATGAAAAAAACGCCGATGCAAATAATGTATTATATATTAATACGACATCCATAAATATAAAATGACAGTTTAAATTTCAATTATTGAATTCGATTGTCTAGAAAATTTAAGAGCAACGAATCATTTTATCTTTGACTTGAACCTGGGGGACAAGTCTGGTCCGACCGGCGAAATCAAAACCCTAGTGATTACCCATATCATGGATATAATTATCATAATGGAGTTCTATGACATCTAAAGGTATTATTGAACTCCATATGATAATTATATCCATGATTTGGGTAATCAAGATGATTTTGATTTCGCCGGTTGGACCAGACTTGCCCCCCTGATTTGTCGATACAATTATTACTTAATAACATTTTTTCTACTGGAACATTAAAATGTCAATGCGTGCATTGTGTGACATACATACTTCATAATCGTTACTGAAACTTGCGAAATTATAGACATCAAATACATTAAAAAATCTGGTATTTTTAAGTAGATGTAGTTATTTCAAACCTTTGATGATTTTCGACCGACCGATGTCGATAAAAGGCATAATATATCAATTCTTTTTTACTCTCCACACTATGGAATAGGGGAGAGTCATGATTTCGCAAAATTTAAGCGTATTTTTTTTACATCAATTTCTCAATGGGTATCATGTAGAGAATGCACACTATGAGTTTCGTCGTGATGTGTTTGTGTGTATGGCGTATACGCTGTACGCCGTACGCCGTACGCCGTACGCCGTAGCATTTATCTTTTTTGTGTCCTCTCTACAGCCCAAACTATAAGTCTGATCGACTTCATATTAACATCATATGTGTAAAGTGCAAAGACCTAGAGCTGATTAGTTTTCCATAGACAACTTTTGATTTCTTCTCTATGAATTCATCATTTACGTTGTTTTTTTTTTGTGTCCTCTCTGCAGCCCAAACTATAAGTCCGATTGACTTCATATTGATATCACATGTGTTAAGTCCATAAACTTAGAGCTGATTAGTTTTCCATAGACAACGGTTCATTTTTTCCCAATGTTTCTTTATGATTTCATCTATTAAAACTGAAAATATGCTCTCACGACCTGGAAATTAGAGATATTTTAATTTGGTTTCAACTATTTATACAACACCAAGAATCTTCATAAAATTGTATTCAAAGTTGGTCAATGATAAAAGAAAAATATTCAACGGTTTCAAAAATTATATTTTATTTAATGGATATTTGTATGAAACTTATATGTAACAAGAGAATTTTTTTATATTTGGCAATGATCAGTTCATTGATTTCATATTGATAGAAGAATATTAATAGCTTGAACTTAGAACTGATTAGCTTTTCATAGATATCATATAATTTCTTCATATGATATCACGTGTAAACATTGTCAAAATGCTCTAACGCTCTTTGAAACAAAATTTATCTGCTTTTTTTAAAATATTTCATACAACATAAGCAGTCTTCACTATACTGCATTAATAGTTTGTCTATCTTAACATAAAAATATACTATCGGAAGAAAATTTATATTCCTGGTAGTAACATTTAGTATGAATAAAAATGTAATTAGATAAATTTCTATGTATAGAAACGTTTAGTAATTTGATTTCATGTTATAATGTAAAGAGCTTGAACATAGAACTGATTAGCTTTCCATAAATAACAAAAAAAATCTTCATATGATATCACCTGTCAAAATTTGGAAAATGCTCTCGCGTTCTTTAGAACAAAATTTATGTCCTTTTTTTAAAATATTTCATACAACATAAGCATTCTTCACTATACTGCATTAATAGTTTGTTTATCTTAACATAAAAATATACTATCGGAAGAAAATTTATATTCCTGATAGTAACATTTAGTATGAATAATAATGTAATTAGATAAATTTCTATGTATGGAAAAGTTCAGTAATTTGATTTCATGTTATAATGTAAAGAGCTTGAACATAGAACTGATTAGCTTTCCATAAATAACAAAAAAAATCTTCATATAATATCACGTGTCAAAATTTTGAAAATGCTCTCGCGTTCTTTAAAACAAAATTTATCTGCTTTTTTTAAAATATTTCATACAACATAAGCATTCTTCACTATACTGCATTAATAGTTTGTTTATCTTAACATAAAAATATACTATCGGAAGAAAATTTATATTCCTGATAGTAACATTTAGTATGAATAAAAATGTAATTAGATAAATTTCTATGTATGGAAACGTGTAGTAATTTGATTTCATGATATAATGTAAAGAGCTTGAACATAGAACTGATTAGCTTTCCATAAATAACAAAAAAATTCTTCATATGATATCACCTGTCAAAATTTGAAAAATGCTCTCGCGTTCTTTAAAACAAAATTTATCTGCTTTTTTTAAAATATTTCATACAACATAAGCATTCTTCACTATACTGCATTAATAGTTTGTCTATCTTAACATAAAAATATACTATCGGAAGAAAATTTATATTCCTGGTAGTAACATTTAGTATGAATAAAAATGTAATTAGATAAATTTCTATGTATGGAAAAGTTCAGTAATTTGATTTCATGTTATAATGTAAAGAGCTTGAACATAGAACTGATTAGCTTTCCATAAATAACAAAAAAAATCTTCATATAATATCACGTGTCAAAATTTTGAAAATGCTCTCGCGTTCTTTAAAACAAAATTTATCTGCTTTTTTTAAAATATTTCATACAACATAAGCATTCTTCACTATACTGCATTAATAGTTTGTTTATCTTAACATAAAAATATACTATCGGAAGAAAATTTATATTCCTGATAGTAACATTTAGTATGAATAAAAATGTAATTAGATAAATTTCTATGTATGGAAACGTGTAGTAATTTGATTTCATGATATAATGTAAAGAGCTTGAACATAGAACTGATTAGCTTTCCATAAATAACAAAAAAATTCTTCATATGATATCACCTGTCAAAATTTGAAAAATGCTCTCGCGTTCTTTAAAACAAAATTTATCTGCTTTTTTTAAAATATTTCATACAACATAAGCATTCCTCACTATACTGCATTAATAGTTTGTCTATCTTAACATAAAAATATACTATCGGAAGAAAATTTATATTCCTGATAGTAACATTTAGTATGAATAAAAATGTAATTAGATAAATTTCTATGTATGGAAAAGTTCAGTAATTTGATTTCATGTTATAATGTAAAGAGCTTGAACATAGAACTGATTAGCTTTCCATAAATAACAATAAAAATCTTCATATGATATCACCTGTCAAAATTTGGAAAATGCTCTCGCGTTCTTTAGAACAAAATTTATCTGCTTTTTTTAAAATATTTCATACAACATAAGCATTCTACACCATACTGCATTAAAAGTTTGTCTATCTTATCATAAAAATATACTATCGGAAGAAAAATTATATACTAGAAAAAACAGTTTATTATTATTACTCTCCACACTATGGAATAGGGGAGAGTCATGATTTCGCAAAATTTAAGCGTATTTTTTTACATCAATTTCTCAATGGGTATCATGTAGAGAATGCACACTATGAGTTTCGTCGTGATGTGTTTGTGTGTATGGCGTATACGCTGTACGCCGTAGCATTTATCTTTTTTGTGTCCTCTCTACAGCCCAAACTATAAGTCTGATCGACTTCATATTAACATCATATGTGTAAAGTGCAAGGACCTAGAGCTGATTAGTTTTCCATAGACAACTTTTGATTTCTTCTCTATGAATTCATCATTTACGTTGTTTTTTTTTTGTGTCCTCTCTGCAGCCCAAACTATAAGTCCGATTGACTTCATATTGATATCACATGTGTTAAGTCCATAAACTTAGAGCTGATTAGTTTTCCATAGACAACAGTTCATTTTTTCCCAATGTTTCTTTATGATTTCATCTATTAAAACTGAAAATATGCTCTCACGACCTGGAAATTAGAGATATTTTAATTTGGTTTCAACTATTTATACAACACCAAGAATCTTCATAAAATTGTATTCAAAGTTGGTCAATGTTAAAAGAAAAATATTCAACGGTTTCAAAAATTATATTTTATTTAATGGATATTTGTATGAAACTTATATGTAACAAGAGAATTTTTTTATATTTGGCAATGATCAGTTCATTGATTTCATATTGATAGAAGAATATTAATAACTTGAACTTAGAACTGATTAGCTTTTCATAGATATCATATAATTTCTTCATATGATATCACGTGTAAACATTGTCAAAATGCTCTAACGCTCTTTGAAACAAAATTTATCTGCTTTTTTTAAAATATTTCATACAACATAAGCAGTCTTCACTATACTGCATTAATAGTTTGTCTATCTTAACATAAAAATATACTATCGGAAGAAAATTTATATTCCTGGTAGTAACATTTAGTATGAATAAAAATGTAATTAGATAAATTTCTATGTATGGAAACGTTTAGTAATTTGATTTCATGTTATAATGTAAAGAGCTTGAACATAGAAATGATTAGCTTTCCATAAATAACAAAAAAAAATCTTCATATGATATCACGTGTCAAAATTTGGAAAATGCTCTCGCGTTCTTTAGAACAAAATTTATCTGCTTTTTTTAAAATATTTCATACAACATAAGCATTCTTCACTATACTGCATTAATAGTTTGTTTATCTTAACATAAAAATATACTATCGGAAGAAAATTTATATTCCTGATAGTAACATTTAGTATGAATAATAATGTAATTAGATAAATTTCTATGTATGGAAAAGTTCAGTAATTTGATTTCATGTTATAATGTAAAGAGCTTGAACATAGAACTGATTAGCTTTCCATAAATAACAAAAAAAATCTTCATATAATATCACGTGTCAAAATTTTGAAAATGCTCTCGCGTTCTTTAAAACAAAATTTATCTGCTTTTTTAAAATATTTCATACAACATAAGCATTCTTCACTATACTGCATTAATAGTTTGTTTATCTTAACATAAAAATATACTATCGGAAGAAAATTTATATTCCTGATAGTAACATTTAGTATGAATAATAATGTAATTAGATAAATTTCTATGTATGGAAAAGTTCAGTAATTTGATTTCATGTTATAATGTAAAGAGCTTGAACATAGAACTGATTAGCTTTCCATAAATAACAAAAAAAATCTTCATATAATATCACGTGTCAAAATTTTGAAAATGCTCTCGCGTTCTTTAAAACAAAATTTATCTGCTTTTTTTAAAATATTTCATACAACATAAGCATTCTTCACTATACTGCATTAATAGTTTGTTTATCTTAACATAAAAATATACTATCGGAAGAAAATTTATATTCCTGATAGTAACATTTAGTATGAATAAAAATGTAATTAGATAAATTTCTATGTATGGAAACGTGTAGTAATTTGATTTCATGATATAATGTAAAGAGCTTGAACATAGAACTGATTAGCTTTCCATAAATAACAAAAAAATTCTTCATATGATATCACCTGTCAAAATTTGAAAAATGCTCTCGCGTTCTTTAAAACAAAATTTATCTGCTTTTTTTAAAATATTTCATACAACATAAGCATTCTTCACTATACTGCATTAATAGTTTGTCTATCTTAACATAAAAATATACTATCGGAAGAAAATTTATATTCCTGATAGTAACATTTAGTATGAATAAAAATGTAATCCAACTGTCGATTTGTTCAGGAGAACTTTGTTCTCTTAACATATCGACAATGTATCAAGCCAGAATACGCGAGAATTGTATGGAGGTCTACTTTTTTCACGGATTTTCCAACTTTGAAGTCAAAAAACACCAACTTAGAGGCTTCGCAGCATATATGTTCCATACACGGATTTACTCAGAATTCGGAGTAGAACATTTCGTGTGTCTGTGTGTGTGTGTGTGTCTGTGTGTGTGTCTGTGTGTCTGTGTGTGTGTCTGTGTGTGTGTGTGTCTGTGTGTCCGTCCCCCCCTTATAACTTTTGATCCGCTCAATTTACAGAGCCTAAAATTTCAGAATATATAAACAGTTACAGGCCTACAAAACTTTTATACTCGGAATTTTGAATTTTTGTTTCAGTCAGGGGTTATCAACTTTTGAATTTTTATTTTATTTTTCCATATATCTCAGAAACCATAAACGGTAGAACGCTGAAAATTGGTACAAACATAGACAAATACAAAATCTCAAATTAGTTTTTTCAAAAAAATTCCAGGGTTTCTCAAACATTTTTTATTAAGAAAAATATTTTTTTTATGATAAATTTATGAGTTTAACTGCCTATATTTCCAAAACTTTTACAATTATCGAAAAAAGCCGAAACACCCCAACTAGATAATTTAATTTTCTATAAAAAATATTAACATTGTAGAAGAAGATCTCAATTTTTTTTTTAACAATTTTTTTAAAAATTGAATTTAGTGACGACATCGCTTCATACATTTTGTATGGCAGTCGCCTATACACAATATGTAAGAAGACTTAATAGTTTGTTACTTCATCTCCAAACATACATACATACCATCATGCAATTTGCATATTCTGGGTAGGAAAAAGGATCTTCTTCCATACTATCCTATCTTGACATACATACCTACATATGTTGTATAGAAAACAAAATATCTGAAAATATTCAATAATTTGTATCTATGGGTTTATAGTTTGGTACATATTCTTCAACTATACATACTATCGCTATCGACAGTTGGATCTCATGTGTTACATGCAACTAGTTAGATAAATTTCTATGTATGGAAAAGTTCAGTAATTTGATTTCATGTTATAATGTAAAGAGCTTGAACATAGAACTGATTAGCTTTCCATAAATAACAAAAAAATTCTTCATATGATATCACCTGTCAAAATTTGAAAAATGCTCTCGCGTTCTTTAAAACAAAATTTATCTGCTTTTTTTAAAATATTTCATACAACATAAGCATTCTTCACTATACTGCATTAATAGTTTGTCTATCTTAACATAAAAATATACTATCGGAAGAAAATTTATATTCCTGATAGTAACATTTAGTATGAATAAAAATGTAATTAGATAAATTTCTATGTATGGAAACGTTCAGTAATTTGATTTCATGTTACAATGTAAAGAGCTTGAACAAAGAACTGATTAGCTTTCCATAAATAACAAAAAAAATCTTCATATGATATCACGTGTCAAAATTTTGAAAATGCTCTCGCGTTCTTTATATCAAAATTTATCGGCTTTTTTTAAAATATTTCATACAACATAAGCATTCTTCACTATACTGCATTAATAGTTTGTTTATCTTAACATAAAAATATACTATCGGAAGAAAATTTATATTCCTGGTAGTAACATTTAGTATGAAAAAAAATGTAATTAGATAAATTTCTATGTATGGAAACGTTCAGTAATTTGATTTCATGTTATAATGTTAAGAGCTTGAACATAGAACTGATTAGCTTTCCATAAATAACAAAAAATTTCTTCATATGATATCACGTGTCAAAATTTTGAAAATGCTCTCGCGTTCTTTAAAACAAAATTTATCTGCTTTTTTTAAAATATTTCATACAACATAAGCATTCTTCACTATACGGCATTAATAGTTTGTCTATCTTAACATAAAAATATACTATCGGAAGAAAATTTATATTCCTGGTAGTAACATTTAGTATGAATAAAAATGTAATTAGATAAATATCTATGTATGGAAAAGTTCAGTAATTTGATTTCATGTTATAATGTAAAGAGCTTGAACATAGAACTGATTAGCTTTCCATAAATAACAAAAAAAATCTTAATATGATATCACGTGTCAAAATTTTGAAAATGCTCTCGCGTTCTTTAAAACAAAATTTATCTGCTTTTTTTAAAATATTTCATACAACATAAGCATTCTTCACTATACTGCATTAATAGTTTGTTTATCTTAATATAAAAATATACTATCGGAAGAAAATTTATATTCCTGGTAGTAACATTTAGTATGAATAAAAATGTAATTTGATAAATTTCTATGTATGGAAAAGTTCTGTTATTTGATTTCATGTTATAATGTAAAGAGTTTGAACATATAACTGATTAGCTTTCCATAAATAACAAAAAATTTCTTCATATGATATCACGTGTCAAAATTTTGAAAATGCTTTCGCGTCCTTTAAAACAAAATTTATCTGCTTTTATTAAAATATTTCATACAACATAAGCATTCTACACCATACTGCAATAATAGTTTGTCTATCTTAACATAAAAATATACTATCGATAGAAAATTTATTTTCCTGGTAGTAAAATTTAGTATGAATAAAAATGTATATAATAAGATAAATTTCTTATGTATGGAAAAGTTCAGTAATTTGATTTCATGTTATAATGTAAAGAGCTTGAACATCGAACTGATTAGCTTTCCATAAATAACAAAAATTTCTTCATATGATATTACGTGTCAAAATTGTCAAAATGCTCTAACGTCCTTTAAAACAAAATTTATCTGCTTTTATTAAAATATTTCATACAACATTATAATTCTTCACCATACTGCATTAATAGTTTGTCTATCTTAACATGAAAATATACTATCGTTAGAAAATTTATATTCTTGGTAGTAAAATTTAGAATGAATAAAATATTTCATTGTCAATATTTGTGGTGTGGAGAGTTTAGTGTTGGCCACAACCCACTCGTTTTTATTATCGTTCTATGAATTTTGTCGAAACTAATAAAAATTATGAACACTTACTTGCACCCCGTGAAAATTTGCGAGTCTATTTCCAATTGGGCATTTCTTTGAACTAATTAGTGTCACTAGTTCACAAAAGCAAGAACCTCAAATGAAAAACCATGTATTTATTTTAATATCTTTTTTAATGAACGCGGCAATCATTTTCAAAACTAAACAAAAAAAGTTGTTTGAATCTGATTAATAAAAAAAACCTAACCGTCTCACACAAATGAAGTCAATTATTTTCAATGCGTAGGAAGATATATCTTTTACACACACATATAATAATAATTGTCACATTAATTTGTCTATAAGACAACACCTTATATGCTTTTTATTGATTAGATTCAGTGGGAGAAGTCCAACGACTTGACAACCATAGAAAAACTCAAATAAATGTAAATTCGTTTATATCACATCAATAATTTTATTCAACATTCAAACATGTCTTATGTCTATGCATAAATATTATCATTTGCATAAAATTGTAATGGTTGTTGAAAAAATTCCTGCAAAAGATAGCAAAAGGCTTATCACAGGAATATGTTATCAGTAGCTAACAGTCCAGTTTAATGTAGGTTAACTATGGCATAAACAAATAGAAATAATATTACCTACTATCGTACCTAATTATTGAATGCGTCAATATGCAAATAAGCATCTGCTTAAAAACGTGTGGGTTGTGGCCAACGCTATACTTACTCCACAAAGTATTCACAAAGTACTAACTCCACAAATTATCACTCCACAAAGTATTCAAAAAGTACTTACTCCACAAAGTATCACTCCACAAAGTACTTACTCCACAAAGTATCACTCCACAAAGTATCACTCCACTAAGTATCACTCCACAAACTATTCACAAAGTACTTACTCCACAAAGTATCACTTCACAAAGTATTCACAAAGTACTTACTCCACAAAGTATCACTCCACAAAGTATCACTCCACAAAGTATTTACTCCACAAAGTATCACTCCACAAAGTATCACTCCACAAAGTATTCACAAAGTACTTATTCCACAAAGTATCACTCCACGAAGTATTCAAATTTTGTATGGAAATTTTTCAACATTATCATGAAATGAGTTTGTTAATTTTTTTTATTTTGATTGAAATATTTGTGAGAAAGTGATGTGCCTTTTTAGCAATTTGAAAATAAAAATTCGTGAGCTTGGAGTCATTTTGAAATATTTGACAATTTAAAAAGTTGAAAAGCACTTATCAGATATCCTTCAAAATCTATTGCGGTTTGATTCCACCGGTTGACCAGACTTGCCCCCCCATATAATATTCAAAATCTAATGGGGTCTAAGCGAGTATTAGATGTACAAATTTGCAAAATTTGAAAAGAGTCGAGTGAGTGCTTTAGTATATAATCGATAAAGTAGAATAAACACGCCGTACATAGCACATAGTATATAGTGCATAGTACATAGCACAAAGCACACACACACACACAGATACATTGTGATGAAACTTTCAGAATTCATAATATGCAATAAAAAAATGCAACCTTAAAAATTACGAATACATAACTCTCCACTATAGGTATATCCTCTTGGGGTAGTGATGAGTAGAACATTTGTAATCAGTTTTATTACCAAACAGTTGTTGACAATTAACGAAATATAAAGACATAATATGACAAGTTAATACATAGGATAGCGTCGTAAAATGCAAATTAAGAAACACTTAACTATTCAAAACTTGTAATTTCATCATATTTTTGCATAAAGATAAGTACATAATTATAATGAAGTATATAATTATTGTACTTTCGTTGTCTTGGCAGACAGACCATGGACATTTTCTAAGGTAGGTACTTAATTTCTTAATTATTTGCAAATTAAATATAATTATATACTATGATTTTTTAATGATGATGATTGTATAGGAAATGAATCCGATTACAAGATTACAATTGTTTTAAATTCACTTTTTTAAAAATGCACCTTCATTGAATAATTGAAAATGAAAGTAATATTAATTGCAAATTCCGAGGATGATCTTCAGAAACTACTGTATAAATTCCACTTATCTTCCCAAAGACTAAATATGCAAATCTCAATAGAGAAAACAAAAAGCATGGTAACCTCAAGATATCCAGTACGTTGTAAACTTGCTATAGACAATAAAACTATAGAACAAGTTATGAGATTTAAGTACTTGGGCATAGAAATATCCAGCAGCAATGATCTCTATAACGAAGTACATGAACAAGCAACCAAGGCTGCTGTAGTGGCTGGATGCCTGAGAAGTGCTGTGTGGAGAAATAGGGATATGCTGAGGGAGAGTAAAGTCAGGATCTACAAGACTTGCATAAGACCAATCATGACATACGCCATAGAGACAAGAGCTGACACCACCCGTACAAAAAGTCTCCTTAGAACCACGGAGATGAAGATTCTACGGCCCATCGCAGGAGTAACCCTCCGTGATCAAATGAGGAGCTCCGAAATAAGGAAAATTTGTGATGTTGAGGACGTGGTACGATGGGGTAGAACAAGAAGACGTTTCTGGAGAGACCACGTGGGGAGAGCAAGCTCAGACCGAGTAGTGAGGATATCAGCTGATGAACATCCTACAGGTAGCAGACCTACAGGAAGACCACCCAAACGATGGAGGGACAGCTGGACGTCCTCCTCCCAGGAACAGGAGCCGAGAACTACAGGACATAGTCCTAGCTGAAGAAGAAGAAGAAGAAGAAGAAGAAGAAAGTAATATTACATTAAAACTCACTGGGTCTTACTATTTAAAATGATAGTTTAATCCGATGCTAAGTCAGTTTCGGCCATACAAAAAACTGGGTAAGTATCAGCTTAAACACATATTGCAAATAGTAAGTAAGGCCCACAATAAATAAAATGGAAAATTACCCATATTGAAATTCACTTTGTAAATAACGACCAATGTTCTAGTCTTATAGAGTAAATATAAACCTAATACCTTTATAAAAAAGAGACCATTTCCTTCGCTTTTCTGGTTTTCGTACATACATTATGGAAAAGTAAAATTAAGACATGTGTATAGGTAGGTACCCAATTAATCGAATTTTTTAATTTCATTTGGATATATTTGATTTTTTATATACTAATAATAATAATAGTAGTAAGTTAAGATGGTTGAAAAAGAAATAATCCTATTACAAATTTTCATTTTACCTATTAGTTATAGGGAATGAACGGGCTTCAGAACTGTGTAGCAGATATTCCGGGCAGCACAAGAATTCATTATAATTTAGTAGGTACAAGAATATTGTTTGTAAATATTCAACAGTTTGTTTCGTAAATCAAAATATTATAAGTGTTGCCAAGCGTCATGTTTATAAATTTAACGAAGACAATTCAATTGTCTTCGAAAAATTATAAACATTATGAGTTAGTAATTTTCAAAATAAATGTTTGTATCGAGTTATTATTATAACATCATACAATAACCACATTACGATTTTTATTTTTATTTTTTATTTATTTCCAAACCACAAACAATAATTTTATGCAATATTTCTTAGATATACATATAATATTTTATACATATTATGTATTTAACATTTATTGAAGAATACAACATATAATTGGTAATATAAAAATTACCTCACTAGGTCTGTTCTGATTTTAGATTTGATAGATTTTAAATATTTACCATTACTCAAAGTATATTCAAAAGTACTGTATTCAACTTAAAAAATAAGTGTAATTGTTAGGGTGATGGTTTTTCTTTTGCATGTGTATAAGGAAGATGTGTTATAAAACGAGTGGGTTGGGGCCAATGCTAAACTCCTCACTACCAAGTCAATCCAGAGTATTCGAATGTTGTAAGGAAAATTTACAGTATTTTCGTGAAATGAGTTATGCTAAATTATTTTTTATTTAAATATTTTACTATTAAAAGTTGATAATTATTCAATGCCACGTTATAAAAGTGGTGTCTTTTGACCAATTTGAAAATGAAAATATCAAATTTTAAGTTTCCTGAGCTTAAGGTCTCTTTAAATAATTGACAGTCAAAAAAATTGAGAAGCACTATTCACATATCCTTCAAAATGTAATGGGGTCTAAGCGAGAATTAGATATATAAATATGCAAAAATTTAAAAGAATTGAATAAGTACCTACTTTTGTCTATAATCGATAAAGTTGAATAAGCACGCCGTATATGGCACATAGTACTCATCACACCCACCCACACCCACACCCACACCCACACCCACACCCACACCCACACCCACACCCACACCCACACCCACACCCACACCCACACCCACACCCACACCCACACCCACACCCACACCCACACCCACACCCACACCCACACCCACACCCACACCCACACCCACAACCACACCCACACCCACACCCACACCCACACCCACACCCAAACCCACATCCACACGATTACATGAAAATTCTTCGAAACACAATTGTTCGAATGCGCAATTGTACGAATAACAATTGTCCGAAAGCAAATTATTCGAACTAACATTTGTTGGAAAACCAATTGACCGAATTTAATATATTTTTGTGTCATTATGTTGCCTCCTTTGACATATTTGTTGCCAGTACTTAACATATATTCGATGAAGACTATTATTACTTGTATTATTGTTGGGTAGGTACGTATGTTTGCACACTTTTAATAATTGATGTTTGACAGCGCGGTGCGTCGCCATGTTGTTTATTCCATAGATTTTTATTATACATAATATACTATGTAGATGTAATACTCCGTGCAAAAAGTGAGTCATGGAATATCGCGCGTTTGACGTTTTGGTTGACAACATATTTGTTTTCCTTAAATTTCAACACATCCTAAATAACTTTTCTCTAAATCTATATAAACAAAGTGTTTTTTTACGACAAATAAATCCCAAAACAATTCACATTAGTCGTTATTCTCTATGGAAAAACGATGTTGGTGCTAAAATCCCCCGGAAAAATGCCTCACTTCGATTCATACAAAATTCTCATCTAGTATATTATAATAAAAATCTATGGTTTATTCCTCTCACAATACTACCAACATGACGTCATAAAAATTCGAACAATTGTAAATTCTGATAATTGTGTGTTCGGAAAATTGTTTTTCGAAAAAATGTGATTCGAATAATTGCCATTCGTAAAATTGATTTTCGTAAAATTGAGCATTCGAATAATTGTTTTTCGAATAATTTTCCTGTCACCCATCCACACACACACACAGATATGTTTTTTATTTTTTTTATTTTATTTATTGAAGACAAACATATGTACATTGTGATGAAACTTTCAGAATACAATCTCACCAGGTTTTCTAGTTGATAGTCTGCAATAAAAAAAATAGCCTTAAAAATAGCCAATTCATGACTCCCCACTATATACCCTTGGGGTAGTGAGGAATAAAAATATGATTATGCTTTGTCATTGATAAAAAAAAATATCGACCGATATTAGGTACCTGCTTTCGTTGCATTTATGTCATTTCTTTTGAATATATTGGTATTAAATAACATAAAATAAATAATCTGCACCTAATAGGGAAATGACGCGATGGTACATTTATATGCATGTTTTGAATTTTAAATGGATAAATATTTAAATATATATGCAACTGTGTCAAAAATAATTTATTTCGTTTATCTAGTTTCAAACCCAAGGTTTATGTTAACTGATCAATAATACATACACGAGAATAATTATTCATTGCGGAAAACATAATGTTTTATAATAAAAGGATTTCCTGATAAACTATAAATGTTATAAAGGTATAGGTATATCAAAGTATGAGATACATAGGTACCTACCTATATTTTTTTTTTACTCCTTACAACCCCAAGGGGATATAGTGGGGAGTTATGATTTCGCAATATTGAAGGTTATTTTTTATTGCAAATTATCACCTAGTATCATGGTGAGAGACAAAGCTTACACTATGTAAAACTATTGTCAGACCAGTGTTGACATATGCCTCCGAGACCTGGACTCTAACTAAAAAATACGAGGACCAACTTAGCATTTTTGAAAGAAAGATCCTGCGGCGAATCTACGGAGCTGTCTGTGAGGGTGGTGTGTGGAGAATCAGATACAATCATGAGCTATACCAGCTTTATAATGATATAGACGTTGGAGTATTAATAAGGTACGGGACACTCAGATGGCTTGGACATGTGGAGAGGATGAGTGAGCAACTGCCAGCCAGAAGAGTCTTTCACCTTAGACCAGAGGGTGTGAGGCGTAGGGGGAGACCCAAGTTGAGATGGATGGACTGCGTCCAGGGGGACCTGGCGTGGTCAATTGGAGTCAAGGAGAAGCTGACAGATCAGAATTGCGAAGACTTCTTTTGGAAGCCAGGTCCCACCTTGGGATGTGGAGCTGATGATGATCATGGTGAGATTGTATTCTGAAAGTTTCAATGTAATGTACATATCTGTGTGTGTGCTGTGAACTATGTTCTATATGTGCTATGTACGGCATGTTTATTCTACTTTATCGATTATAGACTAGTACCTACTCATTCGATTCTTTTATAAATTTTGCCAATTTATTTATCTTATACTCGCATAGTTAGATTTTGAAGGATCAATGCTTCTCAATATTTTTTACTGTCAAATATTTCAACGTAACCTAAGCTCAGGATACTTAGAATTTGATATTTTTATTTTCAATTGCTAAAAAAGCACATCACTTACATAAAACGGCATTGAAGAATTATCAAGTTTTCAGTGTCAAATATTTCAACGTAACCTAAGCTCAGGATACTTAGAATTTGATATTTTTATTTTCAATTGCTAAAAAAGCACATCACTTTCATAAAACGGCATTGAAGAATTATCAAGTTTTCAGTGTCAAATATTTCAACGTAACCTAAGCTCAGGATACTTAGAATTTGATATTTTTATTTTCAATTGCTAAAAAAGCACATCACTTTCATAAAACGGCATTGAAGAATTATCAAGTTTTCAGTGTCAAATATTTCAACGTAACCTAAGCTCAGGATACTTAGAATTTGATATTTTTATTTTCAATTGCTAAAAAAGCACATCACTTTCATAAAACGGCATTGAAGAATTATCAAGTTTTCAGTGTCAAATATTTCAACGTAACCTAAGCTCAGGATACTTAGAATTTGATATTTTTATTTTCAATTGCTAAAAAAGCACATCACTTTCATAAAACGGCATTGAAGAATTATCAAGTTTTCAGTGTCAAATATTTCAACGTAACCTAAGCTCAGGATACTTAGAATTTGATATTTTTATTTTCAATTGCTAAAAAAGCACATCACTTTCATAAAACGGCATTGAAGAATTATCAAGTTTTCAGTGTCAAATATTTAAATCAAAAATAATTTAACAAACTCTTTTCATGAAAACGCTGTAAATATATACAAAATTTGAATAATTTATGGAATGACTTGGTAGTGTGGAGTATAGCGTTTCCCACAACCTACTCCTTTTTGTAACAATAAATAAAATGTATAACAAAAAGATAATCTAGTTTCACTTTTATTAAACGTGAAAGACTTACGCCTACAAATATTTAATCAATCATTGGGTAACCTTTTATTAAAAAAATAAGATATAGACCTGCGATTCTAAAACTTTTTTTATTATTTATTTTTTATTTTCGCTACATTTTTTTAACCGTTCCTACCCGGATTTTATTATGACTTATTATGCTTCAATCTAAGGCCTAGAGAGAACTTCGTTCATATGTATAAAATTATTGATTCAATATCATTTAATGATTCGGCGAGAGTTAATATTTTGTGATATTTAAAAATAACCCTATTTGAATTACATGACTAGGTTTTAACCACTATTTAAACCACAAAATAGTGGTTCATAACTAGATATATAATTAAAAATATGGTTATTGATTTAATTTTACACTTTATTCTGTTCTCGGCAAATAAGATGATGTAAGAACTTTGCAAGTTTTTTTTTATATTTTAGTTTAAAGAATGTATGTAGGTATACAATAAAAATGTAGGTACTTCGAAATTTCTAAAATTTTAAGAAAAACTATATAGTGGAAAATTTTGTGTAGGAGACAACTCCCACTCCTTTTTACTAATATTAACTTTATCCGATCCTTCAACATTACAAGTTTCAACTTTTGTTATATATTGATAAAACAATCACCGTTCAGAATATGTTTTTCGTACTAAAAACTTGATTGTTATTAATTTTTTGCAGTCTTGATTTGATCTGAGATTCGTGTTCTATGTAACTTCGCCGCTAAATCACCAAAAAAATATGCACTATTCACACTGTCAAATTCATGCTCTGTCTATTGTCTATTCCCAATATAATTTTTTTTCTGATTTGTGCAATTAATAAATAAAAATTACAAGATACCTACCTACATACAATACGCGTATGTGCATATCATGATGAATCTAATCAACCTTCCTTATTTGTATACATACAGTTTAGTTACTTGTCAAAATGTAAATAGAATCTCTCTGTTTCTTTTCTCTTGTGAAATATTATAATGATTTTTACACTGCTGCCCCTAGAACAGGTATACCTAGTTGGGCAGCAATTATTTGTTTTTAATGACGCATATGGTGCGATAAATAATAAATATATAAAATTACATTTAATCCAAGGACTGAATACCGACAGCTTTACTAGAATTAAAACATAGGGCGACCACACTAACGCAGTCGCAACTCCAATCGGAATAAGAGAAGGCGATAGTCTAAGCCCATTCCTATTCAACTTAATAATGGACAAACTGATCGAAGGAGTTGTAGACCTAAACCTTGGGTATCGAAGAGTCAGTATAGTGTGCTACGCCGACGATGCGGTACTTACCGTAGAATCAGAAGATGACCTTTAAATGATGCTCTACGAACTACATCATACTTTTCTTAAATATAATATGATGATATCCACAGAAAAAACGAAAGAAAAGAGTCACACGATAAGCAAGAACCCGTTGGGATGTAAATTAGTCGTAGAAAATAACGAAATATATAGAGCAAGTAATGTACCTACTTTAAATACTTGGGAATAGACAGTACAAGCAGCGGCAGCCTATACGACGAAACATTGAGAAAAGTAAAAAGTAGCTGCATGCAATATCGGGATGCCTAAAGGGAAGTATATGGAGGAATAACCACATGAAGATCGAAAGCAAAGTCTGGATATATAAAACGTGTGTGTGTGAGACCCATTGCCACTTACGGAGTAGAGACCAGAGCAGACACAACGAGAACAAAATCTCTTCTGAGAACATCAGAGATGAAGACATTGAGATGTATCACCGGAAACACACTAAGCGATCGAATTCGAAATACTGAAATAAGTGTAGTACGGAAGACATCGTCAGATGGGGAAGACAGCGGAGGTGATATTGGAGCTCACATGTCAATAGAATGGATGAAAATAGACTCCCACGTATCGCTCTCCAGGAGATCCCAGCTGGAAAAATACCACCAGGAAGACTTCCAAAGAGATTGCGAGACTGCTGACAGTCCACTTCGCGGGAGGCAGAATAGCGGTATAAACAGATCTACGGATCTATGGAAAGGAAGAAGAAGAAGACATTTAAAACAATCATAAACATAAAAAAATACATTAAAAAGACATACAGAATGAAATATGTATAAAATGTTTGATTAAATGAAAATATTATATGTACGTCAAGGTGCGAAAATAGGTACACATAATTCAGTTACGTAGATCCTAGTATATACGACATATACGTACGTTCCTTAATAAAACTCAAATGCTTATGTTATTAATTCCACATACTAGTTCAAGACTCATCTTCTAACCAGCGCAACATTTTATGGTTTGTAAAAATTCGGTGAATTAAATAATTTTAATGAATTATCTTTTAATTTTTTGATCACAACATATAAACTGAAATTGGTGAGTAATCTAAAAATATAAAATGGTTGAGACAATTCAAGGTTTTAACACCACTGATATTATTTATAATTACCGTGAAAATTTCGCATCAAGATAATTTTATCGTGTGGGTGTGCTTTTTAACACTAATTTGTTTCAATAAATAAAAATTGCATATTATTCCAACTCATATATTCTGAGAAAGTATATAGGTGCAGTACATGTATACATTGGTTAATATAATGTTTTTAAATATATAAATCTGATTAAAACTAAGTACACATAAGAACAAGTTTGATTAATATTAATAGGTACTTACTGATCATGACCAAGCTTAGATTCGGTCAGATTTTTTATTCTATTCTACTCTTTTAAAGAGACTGCCATAGCGCCTTTTGTAAATCGCTTGAACGACAGAAATTTAAGAGTGTAGAAAAAAACCAAGACCTCTGGAAATAATTGACTTTAAGGGGGCATAATATGCATCTAAACACCCCAAATTTTTAACATCTCAATAGAGACGAAGTTGGAATATTATTGGAGAACCAGGAACTCAAGGCACCAACAGTGGTAACGACCTGTCATCGGCTATTCACGTGATCACTTTATGCGATTGCGCAACGTTCACAAATAATACCTTCGTATTGATTTCCTTTATCAATGAAATTTTGAAAATTCTATATATTTTAATAATGAGATACGTTTGAAAAAATGCTGTTTTTACCGACGTCACCTATGAAGCAACGAAGAAAAAAATATCACTGACTCAAATGATTGCGTATATGCAACTTTTAATTTATCATGTTTTCAGTCACTACATATAGCGTTATAATATGCCTTCTTAATAATGCGATGCCCGTTCTGCTACTAACCCATCTAACTTAATCGGAATCTTCCAATAGTAAGAATATTAAATTACAATATATTGATTAAGATGACCTCGTGTGTTCCTCTAGAAAACCTCAAATAAATGATATATGTATGTTGAAAGTATATTTATCTTTCTAAATAGTTAAATTATTATATATTATTGAGATAAGATTTGAAAACGGATCTATTGGATTTCAGTCCAGTAATCTAACAATTCTGCCATCGTCATCATATTTACAGTGATCGAGTGTGTAATTGAAATAATTTAAACAGTTTTAATACAGTTTAAGTATATTATAAAATTTTAATCATTATATTTCATAACTGACAGTTAATAACGTAATAAGTATAATAAGAATTAATTATTTAGGTACTTTTAAAATATCATATTTGGTATGTAAAACTCTTTCATTCTTTGTTGAATAAAAGATCTTAACAAGTAGATACAAATACCTGCATAGTCTTATATTTTCTCCGCACTAATCCTAAATAAGAGGCAGGTACCAACACACAAGTAAAATGGGAAAGAATAGGTACCACCAGAAGAAAAATACTTAAAGATTTATCGGATCACGTTTTTGTTTCGAGTCCATCGAAGATTTATAACATCAAACTATTAAATTATAATATTGTGCAACACTAATGAAATGTGGTCCGGTGATAGGCATATAATTAAGTTGTATTAATTGCAAAATTTTAGCAATGTTCGAATGTTCCACTTATTGTCTTGGTCATTTTGGCGAAATCTCAGACGATTTCGTATAAATAACATACCATTTGTTAACATAATAATATAGTATTGATGAAATGAAATATAATCATATTAAACGATGAAGTTGAGAAAATAACAGCAATCTCAAACAATATTAAAATTGTCGGATAAATTTGAGAAAATGACAGCAAAATCAAACAAATTAATGAATTCGTCGTATGAAATTGAGAAATTAACACTAATCTCAAACAATATTTCAAGTTTTATTCATTGTTGATATTATTGATATTATTACGTTAGTTTAATTTTCTTTTATTTTAAAATTTAAAGTTTTAATCATTGTATACTTGTTGTTTTTAAAATGGGCTTTCAAGCCGTAAATGTAAAGTAAATAAATATTTAAATAAATATAAAAATCATCGGATGAAAATGAGAAAATAACAACAATCTCAAACAATAATAAAATTGTCGGATAATTTTGATAAAATAACAGCAATATCAAACAAATTAATAAAATCGTCGGATGAAATTGAGAAATTAACAACTATCACAAACAATATAAAAATCATCGGATGAAATTGAGAAAATAACAGCAATCTCAAATTCGAATCAAAATAAATAAATTTCTCCTCTTCTGAGGATCGAACCCAGGACGCTCGCACAGAAACCAAACATCTTACCAACTATGCCACGGCGGTCGGCAGATCTTTTATCTTAATTTTTAAACGGAATTCAGCTTTTTAATACAATATTTTTATTTT
The DNA here is from genome assembly GCA_963576475.1 of Molanna angustata. Classification (NCBI taxonomy): domain Eukaryota; kingdom Metazoa; phylum Arthropoda; class Insecta; order Trichoptera; family Molannidae; genus Molanna; species Molanna angustata. The sequence continues at coordinate 10,108,149 of OY754965.1, forward strand.
ATAGATTTGTTTTCAAATTTCTCTCAGTACATTAAACGAAAATATTAAACACCATTAAATAATCTTAAAAATTATAGATTTATCTCTGCTTGTTGTTATTTGGCCTTCAAAAAATATGATTGATATTAGGCAGTCAACCACATACAAACCACAAAAAATACGTAACATTTAAATAATAAATGTGGCAATACTATGTAGGTACCTAATTTAAAATTAATCAAAGTTGTGCACATCTTGTAGTCAAATTAGTCAGATGTGTGTTTCTATTAACTCGGTTACTACACATAGGACGTGACCTGACTTTTGAAGACGAAATAGTTTTAACTATTAAGGGGCCTATGTATATACGTGACAATCAAAAGACTAACCATTTTATTAGGAGGGCATACAACGCTAAATATTATGTAGAGACAGAAAACATGATATTAATAACGGTGTCACTATTTTTACGACCGGAATTGGCGGGAAAAGCGTTTTCCCGCCAAAAAGTGTCTATTTACACGACAAATTTTCTGACGTCGTCTATGTTTTTAGGTCATTTATAACCATAGAAAGCGCAGATAAATCAAAATACAAAAATATTTAACTTTGTCATTTTTTCAATGGTCATAAATGCATCATGGAAACCAACTTGAAGAAAAAATGAATCATATTATTACATTTACTTAATTTTATAAATCATTTTTTCATCGAGATCTACAATTATAACAAAGAATAAACAAAGGTAAATATTTTTATAACTTGATTTATCTGAGTTTTCTATGGTTATTTTTGGTTTTCGTCTATGGTTGAGTCGTGTAAATAGTCGTAGCCTATTAATAAAGCCGCCTTATACACTATCGGTCTTACTTATTATATTTCGTTAATAGCTTACTTACTAAACGCGCAACTAGATAAGTACGACTAAAACAGTTAAGATCAGTATTAAAAATCTTACTTATAAACGTATACTAAGATATGACTAACTAATTGACCAAATTGTTTACGAACATCCTCATTATTTTTTTTCATACAATAGATAAATGCGTGTAGTTTTGAATAACTGACATCGCAAAATGAAAACAAACACCGCGTTGTTCCAAATTGAGTGAATTTAAACACGATTGCGATGAAGAATAACAAGGAAAAATGTTATAAGGATTAAATTTTTCTGTCAATCTCAAATATTATGCGTCGGATCATATGTGAGGGATCCGCCATTTTGAAATGCTTGGTATGACGCGTTAATCAAGCGTTAAGTAACCTCTCCGCCTGTCCTAACTTGACGTCTATGAAATAAAGGTGTAATAAAGATAGTCACGGTTTATAAGTAAACTTTTTTAAGCAAAATGGCTCTCCTGCCAAATTCTCCCAAATGCATTTCATTCAAATACCTGTCAACTGTCAATATAGAAATTTCGCTCGTATAGATTGGTCGATGGCAGAGGGGTTAGCGCGCTGGGTTTGTAATCCAGTGGTCGCAGGTTCGAATCCTGCCTCGACCGATTTCGTTCACCTATAGCACAAGCATTTATGCTTTATTTAGGGAATGTATAAGTATGTATAATATGTATTTGTTACAAGGACATATTCATTCCGTTTAAAAAAATGCTATCTATTTTTTTTTCTTTTATTTATAGGAAAAAAAAAATACATATTATTTCCTATTCTGATTCGTTTCAGAGTACGAAAACGTCTGTAACCAACGGGCGACCATGGATAAAAGGATTTTGTTCGCGCGGTGTGACGTAATGAGTCCCGTATAAATACAAGCACCTTTTTTACATTTCTCATGTACTTAAATTCAGACGGATAAATTTAGACGAATCAGAATTGGACATATTATATCATAGATGTCCCTTAAACTTTGTATTTATCTTTTGTGCTTATATAAAAATCACGTATCAACTTAATAACATTTATACCACTGACCGATGAAAATACCTTATCAGTAAAAACGGCACAATTTAATCTATGTAGGTACCGTTTATTATTTGTTTAAATGTTATATCACATACAAACCTAAATATATATGTTAACTGTTGTTTAACATGTACACGTAAATTATATTATGTAGGGATCTCTTGGCACTGCGTAACTTATCGTGATCATCATAACAATGAGATGTGATCATTTCTTTTTAAATGACCTTATCTGTATGCAAAAAACGTATCTTTTAAATATTTGATAGGAACTTCTTGTTAATAATACATACTTTGAAACGAAATTAGGGCTGTGTGCTTTGTTTTCTATGATTCCATAGCTCACTGAATAACAATAGGCTGGTCGCAACAAATACAAATAGCTAATAATGACTTAAGGGACCATATAAACATAAACAGCCCAATATCAAATCAAATTTCTCAAATACATATATGTAACATTGTGTTTCTAAAAAAAATATCATAAGTATTTTCAACATATCTCTAGTGAATGCTCGTCACAAAATTTTGAAATTCAGCATTAATTATACTAAACTAATTATTAAAAATATCCTTTTTAACAACACTTTTTTAAACTAATCCATAACTATGTGTCGTAGAGAAATAAATATTGTATATGCTTAGAGAGTGCATTAAATCGAAGTGAATGACGGCATTTTTTTTTCAATTCAAGTCAGGTGTGTTCTTAAATTGCAAAAAATCAACAAATTTGGGGTTTCCGATATTTTGAATCACATATAAACCATTTTTAACGCACGCAACAGTTACCCTTACTAACGCGTAACTCCACAATACATTAGGCGGTTTTAATATATCATGTTTTTCTCTTGAAATCCCTATTTAGTAATATAAGCAGTGGCGCTATGAAAAAAAAGTTACCTACTGTATATTATTTATTTATGTAATTCTATCCAAAAAATAGAATAGATATAATATTCAAAATAATTGTAGGTCATATAAGCCTATAAATAGTAATATAGCCATATAAAAAGTAAATTAAGATATTTCATTTGTAATAAAAAACATTTAATTATTTTACTTGTACTTAAACATTTAATTATTTGTATGAGACGATGCATGGATGTAAAGGAAGCTAGGAATGTATACAAAAATAGAGGAGTATGGCGCTCGGTTCTCTCTGCTTACCCCGTAAGGGATATGGCGTGATGGTATGTATGTATGTATATATACTTGTGCTTACACATCTCTTTCTATCTATTCTATCTCTTTTTATTTGTATATTTTGTTACTAGCCCCCTCACTAGGCACAGCTTGTGCTAAGGTGAGCTAGTTTAATATTATTATCTATTTTGTTATTTATTTATGTCTAAAATAATTTATCTACTAATTGTCAAAACTCTGAGCTCCACGTAAATACCTACGATCTTTAGTTACGTCATACCTATACCTAAGAATATTATAAGTTCATATCTGTTTATTAATATATTTTTATTGTTTTCGGCCAAGTAATAGGTTGGTCAAATATTAATTTAATATGAACCCGACTACATGTTGTCACATTTTGGAGACTAATAGAATGTAAAATAATTTATGTAGAAATGAGATAAAATAAAAAATGAGCACATAAGGGAGATTGTAAGAAAAAGGATATTATAATTAAAATGAAAGTGAATGCCTTGAGGTGCTTTGGACATATTAAAAGAATGGACGACTGTCCAAAAAATATACATGGGTGTGAATAGCAGGGGTCAACCCAGAAAGGGATGGTATGACCATGTGAATGATATTTTAGAAGAAGGAAGCATAAGAAGCTTAAAAAATCGACGAGCATATATGAGAAGATGCATGGATGTAAAGGAATCTAGGAATGTGTTCAAAGTAGAGGAGTATGGCGCTCAGTTCTCTCAGCTAGCCCCGTAAGAGACATGGCGTGATGGTATGTATGTAAAGATATTTATCGTCTCACAAATCCAGACTAAAAGCACAATGTAAAAATATGTCTTCACCTGTGTGTGTAAAATAAAATCAATCAATAAAATATTTATTTAAATAAATTAAGTATTTGACTTTGAATAAAAATATCTATCAACAAATGAAAGCAAAAAAAAGCTATCCTGGCCCATATTTCGGAATTAATTTAAAAGTTAATTTTGAAGTTATGAAATTTGGGTGTTAATCCATTTGATTTGTAATAAATTGAAACACATTGTATAAAATGTAATAATGTGTCATTGTATTGCACAAATTAAATATATTTTTTAAGTATTTCAAAAAACATCATTAATTATTATTAACGTCCATAAGTGTATATCACAATTATTGTTGTACAAATCGGTTTGTTTAAGCAATATTTTTAATTGTTTTAACATAACTGACATAATACAACTTCATATTACAACCAGTTAATTAAAACATCGGAATTCTGTATTTCAGCGTTTCTTTTCGGCAGTTTCTTGCTAATAACACTTCTTCATTGAGTTCAGTAAGAGAAACTACAATTTTTTTTTTATTTATTTATCTTTATAACATAATTCTTCTCTGCGTGTGTTTGTCACTGAACTCCTCCAAAACGGCTGGACCGATTTTGTTCATTTTTATGTGTGTTTGAGTCCCTGGATAGTTCACATTTACAAATTGATTAAAAAATTGTAACAGTTGAAATAAAAACAAAAAAATGTATGCCTGGTATAACATTTGAGATATGCTATAAATTGTGAAACAAGATTTTCATTTATATCTTCATATATAGGTAATTCCTCTGTACGTGTATATGTCACTGAACCGATTGAGGCGTTGGAAGAACACCAGACAACCTATCTTCTCGCAGCAGGGAATACCAACAAGCTATGACTGCTGAGAACTTCAGATCACCGCACGTCTGTGAAGCTGCCCCACAAATCCGATCAACTGCATCATGCACGACCTTATGATGAGCAGTGGTTGTGCTATTGACGTCGCTAGACACTGACAGAAAATAACTTGAACGCGTTTCTAGCTCAATGGAAGACGAAGAAGTTTATTTCGCTATTGCAATTACGTTTCAAAAGGATGAAAATATACCTAATGAATAAAAAATATAGAACATTTTTATACAAGTTTTACCTGTTTGTTGAATACTATTTTACCTTAAGTTTAGGTAAGGCTATAATAACAAACAAATATTTCTTTAGGTATAATACATTATATTTTTGAGTCCAAAGATCTTAAATTCGGTATAATGAAATAGCTGACGTCAATATGAACTTATGAATATTATTAATTATAAATACATGTACATCCATATATCAACATCATGGCAACCATCGCTTCCTTCACATTCAAACATCGTTTCATAAATAATTGCCGGTATTCTGACTTCTCAGGAGCTGTTTAGAAAGGCGTTTACATTCACAAAAAAAAAGTTTTTTTTTCACTTTGTATTTTATTTTATTTTATTCGGGGAAGCCAACAGTTCATTTACAATTCAATATTTCAACTCAGATATGATAATATTACAGAGCCAAAAAAAGCATTTCATCAATAAGTACAAATAATAACAACAGTCAACAACACACAAATACGTATGGTCTTAATTATTAGTCTTACCTTACGTTGATATATTTTGTGTCGGAAAAAAAACGTTTACGACACAAATTCAAGTATCTGCATTTTAGCGAGATCTATTAATATAAAAAAATCATACTAAATAGATATTACGTCAAATGGAATATGTTATATACCTAGGTACATATTATTATGTAGGTAAAAAAAAAACTACCGAGCGACAAGGTGAATAATACTTGAATTTCATCAAACAAAAAGACATGAAGACTTTGTGTATTAAATTAACAAGGCCATAGTGTAAAGATTTAAGATAAAAGGTTTTATTCTTTTATTTAAGTTATTTGAATTAAGTATGTATAAGTTTTGATTGATTTTTTCAAACCAATATAATATTTGAATGATGAAAGAGCCCTGGAAACTTTTGAAAGGAAAGTACTAAGAAGGATCTACGGCCCGATCTGCGACAACGGAGAGTGGCGTATTAGATACAACCAAGAACTGTATGATCTGTACAAGGATCCTACCATCTTGAGTGAAATAAAAATCGGAAGACTCAGATGAGCCGGACACATCCAGAGAATGAGCGAAGAGGACGTCCCAAGACAAATTATGAATGGTGCACCGCGGGCACGAAGAAGAATTGGAAGGCTAAGCTTTCGATGGCTGGGCGGAGTAGTGAAAGATGCAATTAACATCGGAATCCAGAACTGGCGTAATGCATCACAAGACCGACAGTCATGGAGACGGGCTCTACAGGAGGCTAAGACCCGACCTGGGTTGTCGAGCCACAGATAGATAGATAAAATTTCAATAGAAAAAAATAGATTTGTAATAGAACGATGTATGACCGGGTAAGAAATGAGGACATAAGGAAAGAATGTAAGATGAAGAAAGATGTCATTACTAGAATGAAAGTGAACACACTGAGATGGTTTGGTCACATGGGGAGAATGAATGAGGAGCGCCTGACGAAGAAAATATACAGAGCGGAAAGGAATGGAATGAGAGGTCGGGGACGCCCAAGAAAGGGATGGCACGACCATGTGAACGAAATTTTGAAAGACGGAAATGTTAGAAGTGTGAGCAATAGACGAACATGTATGAGACGATGCATGAATGTGGACGAAGCGAGAGATGCATGCCAGGATAGAAAGATGTGGCGTTCGGTTCTCTCTGCCTACCCCGCAAGGGACATGGCGTGATGGTATGTATGTATGTAAAAAATATATAAATATGTAGGTACTTTTTTAAAACGTGCGCTAAGTGTTTCGAGTCTAGTCTAGAAAAGCAAGAATTACGTGAAAAATAATTAATGATTCTAGATTTTTTGTGTTGACAGAGTTAAAATCCATTTAAAATTTAATAAACAAATAATTAAGTATTTTTCCACCATATTTTTGTAACTAAATGAAACTAAACAAAATTCATACTCACTCAGCATATACAATGTGGCCACAACAACAACATGTATGAATTTTGTTTAGTTTCATTTGGACCTTGACAATACCAAGTCACCTTGGCGAAATCGTTCAGTCGTTATAAAAATATTGTGGAAAAATACTTATTTATATATTAATTTTGAAAAATAATTTTAAATTATTACTCGTGTGGCTGGAAATTGAACTAACTACGCTGTCTCTCGCAGAAGCCAAATAACTTACCATTATTATACGGCAGTCGACATACATTTTGTTTACACAAAATATTTTGGATTAAGGCATAAACCTGAAATATACCAATTACGAGCCACGCAGCCCAAGGCCTGCTTCAAAACCAGCACGAAACTAATTCAACAAAACTTATACTTATATAAATAAATGCTAAGTGAACCAAAATAAATGCAATTAGGTATCTTGAGATCTGTTTATTTTTCAAGTGGTGCGACGGAACGAAGGTAATCATTATAAACATATTTATATATTCATTATCACACCTTGACACTGAATTAAATAAAACTTGTTTTTTATACAACGCCAATGATTTACAATAATTTGATTTAAACTAGATCTTTAGTGAACGTACATAATAATATATGTTAGACTTTCACCGACATGCTTTTTACAATCGATAATTATTTATAATCTACACTATTTTAAGAGATTATTAATAAACACATGAAATGAACAATCTATGATCGAATTCAATATAATTTATAAACAAGTGTAAAAATAGACTTCGCGCAGATGTATCCAAATGTTTATGATGACCTTGTGCAAATCAAGTGCAATATTTCGATCTTTGTGAAATCTCTAGTTCCGTCACATGGAACGGAATTGATCCAGACGGTGACAAAATTCACATGGTTGAAATAAAATATTAGGTACGTCGTTCATTCTATGCGTAGGTATATATCCTAAACCAAATTTCTTTATTCTTTTGTTCATTTTTTTATTTATTTTATTATTATTTATTTATTTATTTTATTTTATATTGCTTCCCGGGCAACTAACAGGTACTATGTCATATATTATTTTAACACGCACTGAATTGGATAAGTTGCTTCGTTCTGGAGACTTGCGATATTAATCGTCGCACAGATCCACATATGTTTTATATTTATTAATTACATATTTAAAACATATTTACGATCACAGAACATAAATATGTTTTTATATTTATTTATTTATATTTTTTTTGTTGTTTATTTTTTTATTTATATTGAATTACGCGCTGGGTTAGTAATCCAATGATCGCGAGCTTAAATCCTGCCACAACCGATTACGTTCACCAATAGCACAAGCATTTATGCTTAGTTTAGGGAATGTATTTGTTACATTCATTCCGTTTAAAAAAATACTTCTTATTTATTAGTTTTTCCTTTATTTATAGGTATAGGTATTTATATGTAGATATTTTAAATTGACTTGTCTTTTTCGAGCAATCTAATCACTTAACTTATGCAGAAAATAAAATACTGTGATTCATGACCAAGATTAAATATTATGTAATACCAAGACACGGCTGAGTAGGTATGCAAAAATAAGACCACAACTGTGAATGCAAGACCGGAGGTGCAAGACCAAAACCGCCCTGGTGACAGGAAAATTATTCGAAAAACAATTATTCGAATGCTCAATTGTACGAAAATCAATTTTACGAATGGCAATTATTCGAATCACATTTTTTCGAAAAACAATTTTCCGAACACACAATTATCAGAATTTACAATTGTTCGAATTTTTATGACGTCATGTTGGTAGTATTGTGAAAGGAATAAACCATAGATTTTTATTATAATATACTAGATGTCGTAGTTAGCAAATTTTGTATGAATCGAAGTGTGGCATTTTTCCGGGGGATTTTTGACGTTGTAGTTTTAACGTAATTGTTTTCGGATTTATTTGTCGTAAAAAACACTTTGTTAATTTAGATTTATAAAAAAGTTATTTAAGATGTGTTGAAATGTAAGGAAAACTGAAATATGTTAATAACCAAAACGTCAAACGCGCGATATTCCATGACTCACTTTTACTACATAATGTATTATAAAAATCTATGGACTAAACAACATGGCGATGCACCGCGCTGTCAAACATCAGTTATTAAAAATGTGCAAACATACGTACGTACCCACAATAATACAAGTAATAATAGTCTTCATCGAATATATTTTACTGGCAACAAATATGTCAAAGGAGACAACATAATGACACAAAAATATATTAAATTCGGTCAATTGGTTTTCCAACAAATGTTAGTTCGAATAATTTGCTTTCGGACAATTGTCATTCTGATAACTGATTTTCGAAAAATTGTTATTCGTACAATTGCGCATTCGAACAATTGTGTTTCGAAGAATTTTCATGTAATCAACCGCCCTAGTCTTTCTGTCTTGTATTCGCTCATCCATATCTTTAAGTCGATTCAGTCGCGATGAATTTGACATTATTCTTTCAACATAATACTCGGACTTGGTTTGAATTACATACACAGTATGTCATTTAAGCGTTAGATATTATGTACCTACTCATATGTGCGCATATGATGCCAGGTGATATTGAAGTGAACTTTGAAACCGGCCAGAACATTAGCAAGTTTCAGATAATGTAATGATATTATATAGTGATTCAAATACCAAGCTATAATTATCACAAACTTATCTGAGAATACAGGTATCGTTTAATCGCATCAATTAATTTCACATTAAAATTTGTTGATAGGTAGGAACAAGTACCCGTTGTAAAGTATATTAGACCAATCGCTTCCATCCTAGATTCTATAGCAGTTATATTGAGTTCAATAAAACATTTGAATCAGCTTTACTATTACTCATTTCTCCTCGAATCATTTCTCCATTTCACTAATTTATATTGCTCCGTTTTATGATCTAATATCATTCCAAGGACAATCCTGCTTAAGTGATTGCTGGCTCTGCGAAACTACCGATAGCATCAAGACTTTGCACTCCACGTATGTCAGAGGTTAAAAACGTTTACCTAGACTAAAACCACGATCATAATAAGCCACTTTATTAGGACAAGAAAGCTGCTAAATCTTAGCAGAGAACAATTAAAAGCAATGACTGGTCTATTCAGTTGTCACTGTCATCTAAAAAGACACCAACAAGAGGAAGAAACAACCTCACATGTAATATGTGAGTGCCCAGCTCTAATGGAATCCAGACTCAGACACCTGGGAGCCTTTATACAAAGACCCAAAGACGTGGGGGACATCTCAATTTTCAAAATATGGGACTTTATTCAAGAAACCGAACTGCTATTGAAATGTGGGAAGTGCACAATAGATCAAACATGGTGCAGTGCGGGGGCGTAGGGTCCCACTCTTAACTAATACTTAATAATAATAAGCCACTTTATTGGCTCTATCCACTTCCTGTACATAAAATATTTTTCTGTGATACAGATGACCTAAATTAATGTTAGACGTCTTTCTGATGGCACTTCCTTTTGAAATGAACTTTTGATTTTTTTTTTATGTAGGTACTGCCTTTTAAGGTGAGACTGGTGTTTTGGGATACACATTCGTGTCGTGCTTTCTTTTATGAGGTAATGCATGTGTACATACCCAATGTTGATGTATACGTGTACCTTCCATTGTGATCTCTGTTTGAAATGTTTTATTTTATATCTTCGTTATTGTTGTCAGACCTCTTCTTCTTGTAAAAGATAGTCTTTGTAATATGGACAAAATAAATAAATAAAATGTACACCACCACACCTGTCGTTGGTTAGCCCGCATTGTGGTATATACAAAAATTTAATAAATTTTTATACATGAATTATTATTAAATTTTATAAGTATATTTTTTTATATTTTTCAAAAACTTTAAAAATTATGATATATTTAATTTAAAATTTTAAATATAATTTTAATAATAATTGTTGCCTTGATGGTATGAATGAATATGATCCTAGTCATTTAGAGGCTGAAGACCATCAAACATGCTTAATAATAGTCCATTCGTTCTGGACATCTATACCACAAACATTTGATTATTCCAGGGAAATTCATTTATTTAGTCACCGTTCATGACTCAGGGAGATATTATGTTCATGATCTCAAAATTTTAGAAAGATAATTATAACCGAAAGTCGAAAAACTAAGTTGATATATTTTTCATTCTGTTATTCGTACTCGCACATCTATTAACCAGGGGCGAGCCTAAAACCTTCGGACTAGGCAATCCCTGAAAGAAAATTGGGAAATATCGTAAATTTAATGTTTTTTTTAACTTCTTTGTTCATTTCAGTGGCCATGAAAAATATTTTTAAATCACATTTCAAAATAATATTTACATTTGTGACCCTATAAATCATCGTATCTACATAGGGTTCAATTTTTAATCTTTTAGTATGGTTACAATAAAATAAATTAAAAATATTATTTATGAATTTCTTAATATAATATCCATAGGCAAGCCAAGATTTTCGGCTTCTATAAGCAATTCCGCTACTGCTAATAACATGTTTATGTATTGATATTTTTTTTAGATTTCAAGCGTAGATTTCAATGTAAGTATTTACCGGATTTTAAAGTGACAATACAATGGCATCCATCACGCATTTGTATTATTGTATTACAATTATAATTGTCAATTACAATTTAATGTATGCAATGGTACAGTACAATAGATCAATAACAATATAAGACACAATTTCGTACTTTTGTCAGATCGGAATTTTTCAAATAACGCGCCGTTCAATGTGTCAAAATAGTTGTGTGTATTCGTGACTATAGGCGATACATTTTGTCGAAATCATTTGTACAGGTTATCTAATTCGTTTAATTGTATAGTATGTACTGTGACACAATTACAGTTTAGGGTTATCATCAGATTACATTAATTAATATTCTTTCATTTTTATTTATTTTCATCAATGAATAAGATATTTTTTTACATACTAGGATGCCATGTGAGAAATGGAGAGAAAAAGATTAAAAAAAATCTTGGGGCAAGTCTGGCTACCTAAATACTAACTCCTAACCTCACTGGAGAATTTAGTATTCTTAAGTTAGCAATTGTGTTGCAGAGACATCACTAACTAAATACTACGCCAAACTTAAGGTCGATGGCGTAGAATTTCACATTATTGTGTATGAAGAAAAGAGATAGATCTATGGGTTTAGAAAGCTATCTAACTCTTTTTTTGCTATAAACAAGCATATGTAACCAACTTCACACTGACAGCTCGATGACACGATTTTTCTGAAATTCCCGCTGAATACTCTGTTTGGTATTTGATTTGACAAAATCACCAAATATATATTTGACATAGTTGCTAAAATCATCATCCATCGAAAATATCTTGTAAGTACTTTATTATTGAACCACTCGTAAGGTTCCTCACGATCAACCTTACTTTTTGACAGTTTGCAAATGTTAGTTTACGCCAACGTCCATGTGCTAAGTATTTAGATATGTCTCTGCAATGCAATTCTCATACACAGCATCCAAACTTCGTAGCATCCTCCAGTTAGGAAACCACGTGATCTCCTAACTTAAGTGAGCGACTATGCAATGAAAACATGGTTAGTATTTAGAATTTATTATTTAGGTAGGACTCTGCATTCGGACCTAAATGCATTTTATGGAGCTATTCTTTGTACAAAACAAAACAAAATATAAAAAAATTCCAGAATGTGAGTTTTTATAATGAAATCTTAGAGGAGAAATTCATTGTTGTGTTTGGAAAACTAATAAGCTCTAACTTTATGTACATTATATCAATTATATCTATATGATATTCATCAAACTCATAGTTTGAATTACGCTTTTGAAATATAATGTGTAAAATTAATAATGTACTTAAGTGATAATTATATCTATGATATGGATAATCGTTTTTATTTATTTTAAATTTACACACGATAAATGAATATAATGGTGCACAATGGCGGGTTCGTTGCCTAATGGCAATATCTTCCAACCATCCATATTCAAATGTTGTTCTATGAAACTTGATTATAAGCACTTTCTTTTCTGCATGGAGTATTTATCTGATTCATACGGAATGTGACATAAATCCGTTGAATAATAAAAAGGAAATATATAAAGATTTTTGTTCTTAGTTATTCAGCGGAAAATGGTCAAGGGTTCACTCCATAGAAAAAATATTTTGCTCACTCTAACAATCTATCAAAAATTTGGTAGATTTGTATGATGCCTTCATATGAAATACTTAAGGTTTATTATTTCAGGTTGCTGGAATAAGTAATATTTCTCAAGAAAATGTTTCACAAATGATAAAAATAATCGCAGAGAGTATAAAATGCAAAATAAAAAGAAAACGTTATCGGCATTTTTTTTTTCAAAGAAGTTTGATGGCAATCCTTCATGTCGAATGAATTCCAAACAATTGAATTTCATGGAATTCAACGATTAAATGAATTCAATGATCGGTATGAAGTAAGTTTATTGTCAATTATTTGAACACAATCAGGGAGTGGATTTCCCGCTATTTTTGAACAATAACTTGACCAAGGAATGGAACTGTGTGTAAATTGACATCATAACATCATTACTTTGATCACAATATAAGAACGAACCATGAAAGTATTTATCTGTGTTTATAAATCGTGCAAGAATTTTATTGTTAGGTACCTATATACTTCAAACGATTCTCTTTTCCAAGCATTCTAAATTCAACTAAAAATTGTTGTGAAATGAGTAGATATATACAATACGCAAACAATATCTAGTTTGTTTTCGTTTTGTGCAGAAAATGCACCATTTTCCAATCGTATGTAATCTAAGATTTTCCAAATGTCGATTTGTTTAAGAGAATTTATTTCTTTTAACATATCGACAAAGTTTCAAGCCATGACACGCGAGATTTGTATGCCAGGTCTATATTTTTCACGGTTTTTCCAACTTTGAAGTCAAAAAACACCAACTAGGAGGCTTCGCAGCATATATGTTCTTTACATGGATTTACTCAGAATCTGGAGTAGAACATTTAGTGTGTCTGTGTGTGTCCGTCCTCCATTATAACTTTTGATTCGCTCAATGCACATAGCATAGAATTATAATGTACAGAAGCCGCGTCTAGTACAAATTTCGAATTCAAATGTATGCCAAGTTTTTTTTACATGTGTGTGTGAGGCGGTAGATCGGTTGGCCTACGTTTTATGTAGGTGTGCGTGTCGGTAGGTGTACGTATACAAGAAATTCTTCTGTTACCTCGTAGTTTTAGTTGGCATACATTCATTGCGCTGACTAGGTATCTGTATCATATATAATCTAAGGCACATAGCCAATAATTTCAGAATGTATAGATAGTTATAAGCCTATATACAAAACTTTTATACTCAGAATTTTGAATTTTTGTTTCAGTCAGGGTGTATCAACTTTTAAATTTTTGCTTAATTGTTCCATATATATCAAAAACCATAAAAGCTGAAACGCTGAAAATTGGTACAAAATAAATATAGACAAATTGAAAAAACTCAAATTTGTGTTCTCAAAAAAAAATTACTGTGATAAATTAATGTGTTTAACTGCCTATATTTCCATTTTTTTGTAAATATTGAAAAATGCCGAAACACCCCTAAGATATTTTAATGTTCGTTCCCGTTCCAGTAATTGTCCCTATTTCTTAGCTGTCAAGAATAAACCGTATTTTTCGACCAATATGACTGGTTGTATAATTGCCCATATTTTTTTTTGTATCTCAAAAAACCAAACCGCGTTGTACCGACGAATGTACCCCAAAATCAACACCCCGGGTCTCGTATCCTGTTCCCGAGATATTCCCACTCAGTATTAAGCAATAAAAACAAAATACAAAGACCTACTTATACACATCAATATGTTTCTCAATATGTGAATGCTACACTCGATATATTACCAAAACAAATATTATATTATGCATCATCCAGAAAAATAAATAATCTGTTGAGCCTTTGAAGAAATTAGATCGATCACACTACGTTATACTACATACATACATACATACATACCATCACGCCATGTCCCTTGCGGGGTAGGCAGAGAGAACCGAACGCCACATTTTTCTATCCTGGCATGCATCCCTCGCTTCGTCCACATTCATGCATCGTCTCATACATGCTCGTCTATTGCTCACACTTCTAACATTTCCGTCTTTCAAAATTTCGTTCACATGGTCGTGCCATCCCTTTCTTGGGCGTCCCCGACCTCTCATTCCATTCCTTTCCTTACGTTATACTATCATTTGCCAATGTAACAAAATTAGTTTGTAAAATGTAATATAATAGTGAGTGAATCAAAATGGTTATCAATCAAAAACATATGGCAAAATAAAAAATATATATAGGTATAACGCAAGAGTAACTATAAGTAAAAAATGTTTCAATTACGAGTTATTAAAATGTCTTCCATATTTTCATCTGCTTTTCTGTTTTTGTACTTGTATTTTTTGTAAGTAGGTAGGTACTACATACTGTAACAAATTTAATTTTTATACGCATCATTTTTGAACTCTATATAAACTCGAGTTTTTATCAAACTACAAATAAGGTGATTTTTTTTTTTTTTTTTTTTTTTTTTTTTTTTTTTTTTTTTTTTTTTTTTTTTTTTTTTTTTTTTTTTTTTTTTTTTTTTTTTTTTTTTTTTTTTTTTTTTTACGTTCGTTTTTTTTTTTACGTGAATAGTTCACCCATCCAGATACTTAACATATCAAAGGATTAGGCTCTGAGGAGGTCTCTATACTACCTAACAACCCTACTGATTCCCGAATATTTACGTTTAAAAAATCTTTAACGATTCTACATGTATTCATAATTACCGTTTTTTGCATTTTTATTATTAAATTTTTCGATAAATCTATAATTTCTAAATTACGGATTAACGATTTTGGAATAATGCCAGTGGCTGAAATAATGAACGGTAATATTATTATTTTACGAGAATGCCAAAGTCTTTTAATCTCATTACCTAAAGCGGTGTATTTTCTAATTTTTTCATCAAAAGTTTTTATAATATTACTAGAATTTGGAATAGCCACGTCGCAAATATATGTTATTTTTTTAAATTTATCATGTATTATTAAATCGGGTCTGTTATGTTGAATTGACCGGTCAGTTAATATTGTTTTATCGTAATAAAGCGAAATATTATTATTTTCTAAAAATGAAATCGGATCATATTCATAATATGGTTTTATGTTTATCGCGTCAATTAATTTATATTTAATAGCTAAATTTTGATGTATTATTTTTGCTACTTGGTTATGTCTAAATGTATATTCTGATTGCGCGAGAAAAGAACAGCCCGATATTATATGATCGATTGTTTCCGGAAAAGCCAAACATTTCCTACAACTATCATCAACTACATTTATGTCTTTTATTATATATTTTTGATAATTTTTAGTTTTTATTACTCTATCCTGAATTGCTATTATAAAACCCTCTAAATCCGCGTCCAAATCACCAATACTCAACCATTTGTTTGACCAAATTTTGTCAACATAAGGTTGGTTGAGAAATTTTGGATGTATAGAATGAATTATTTTATTTAGCCACGAGTTTAGAAGGTCGTCATTTATATTTATAATATTGTTATTGGCATTCTCGTAATTTAAATTTAATGTTGTTAAATTTTTGTCCGCCTCACAGATTACTTTATGTATTAAAGAACTATCAGATTTTTTGTGAAAGAAAGTTTTTAGCGAATCAATTTGATTATTATGTAACGATGTTATTTTTATTATACCCCTACCTCCTAAATTCCTAGGCAAATTGATTCGTTCAATCGCGGAATTAGGATGATGACAACGAAATTTAGTTAAACGCGTTCTAATTGTTCTTTCTAAACTATCTAAATCTGTTTTTGACCATTTAATAATTCCAAAAGAATATGTCAATATCGGTATTGCCCAAGTATTAATAGCTTTAGTTAAGTTTTTAGCTGACAGATTGCATTTTAATATTTTCGTTATTCTATCTTTAAATTTTATATTAATATCAGATTTTATTTTAGTGTGGTCTAATTTGTTAGACTGCGGATAACCTAGATATTTATAAACCTCCAACCCTTTCAAACTATCTATTTGAAAATTTCTTTGAATATCACCACCCATTTCTAGTATTTTACCCTTTTCGACATGTAAAGTTTTACATTTATCTAAACCGAAAGACATTCTAATATCATCTGAAAATGCTTTTATTATCCTAATCATTTTTTCCAATTCTGAATCAGATTTAGCATATACTTTTATATCATCCATATATATTAAGTGCGAAATTTTAATATTAGACCGTGGATGACCGTTAATTTTTATTCCGTACTTAGATTCATTTAACATTTTAGAAAGCGGATTAAGAGCTAAACAAAACCAAAGTGGACTCAATGAATCTCCCTGAAAAATTCCGCGTTTAATTTTAATTCCTGGAATAGATATTTTATTAGAATTTAAATTTATTTTTAAATCTGTATTCCAGCCTAACATAATACATTTTAAAAAGTTTATTAAAATTGGGCTAATTTTGTATATTTCTAATATTTTTATAAGCCACGAGTGCGGTACACTATCAAAAGCTTTTTTATAATCAATATATCCTACATGTAAATTACGATTTTTAGTTTGTATTTGTTTAAGAATTACTGAATCAATTATTAGTTGTTCTTTACATCCTAAATATTTTCTACGACATCCTTTTTGTTCTTCCGATAAAATATTTTTTTCATCTACGTGTTTATAAATTAAATCCGTCATACAGGAAGTTAAAATTTTATAAATCGTAGGTAAACATGTTATCGGTCTAAATTGAGAAGGATTATTAATATTTTCATTTTTAGGTAATAATTCATTTTAATTTTATCAATTGCATTATACCTAATACTTTCATTACGTAAAATATGCGATACTCATGACATCCTGCTAATACGTTCTATGTTTTATTTTTATTTATTTTATATAATACAACAGCAAACAAGCAAAATTTATACAAATATACAAAGATAATTTTTATAAATGTTAACAATTTTGTTAACAATTTTGAATAGAGGATGGAAAAGGAGAGAGATAGGGAGGGGAGTGGGGGGAAGCATCGACCACTAGAAACTCATATTATCATTTATACCTCACGTGTCTCAATGTATGAATAATAATAAATTAAAATTAAGTTAAAGGGGCACAGTTACATAAAAGGATTACATGAAAATTCATCGAAACACAATTGTTCGAATGCGCAATCGTACGAATAACAATTTTTCGAAAATCAGTTATCAGAATGACAATTGTCCGAAAGCAAATTATTCGAACTAACATTTGTTGGAAAACCAATTAACCGAATTTAATATATTTTTTTGTCATTATGTTGCCTCCTTTGACATATTTAATGCCAGTAAAATATATTCGATGAAGGCTATTATTACTTGTTGTATTATTGTTTGGTACGTATGCTTGCACATTTTTAATAACTGATGTTTGACAGCGCGGGATAGCCTAGTTTGTAAACCAGTTTATGTTTATCTAGTATTCACACCAGTTTAGTTATTTTATTTTAATATTATAGTTACTTTTTTTAAATATATAATGCAACTGGCTCACGCCAGTCGCAATTATAACTACAGACAAACCTAACCAACCTATTTTTACCAATGTTTTGTAGGTTTAGGTTTCAAAAAATAGGTGTACATCCTAGGATATCTGACAGCGCGGTGCGTCGCCATGTTGTTTATTCCATAGATTTTTATTAAACATAATATACTATGTAGATGTAGTACTCCGTGCAAAAAGTGAGTCATTTGTTTTCGATTCATACAAAATTTGCTAACTACGACATCTAGTATATTATAATAAAAATCTATGGTTTATTCCTCTCACAATACTACCAACATGACGTCATAAAAATTCGAACAATTGTAAATTCTGATAATTGTGTGTTCGGAAAATTGTTTTTCGAAAAAATGTGATTCGAATAATTGCCATTCGTAAAATTGATTTTCGTAAAATTGAGCATTCGAATAATTGTTTTTCGAATAATTTTCCTGTCACCAGTTAAAAGGTTAAAGATGCGCACAACAAAACAGAGCACAGATTAAATATCAGACATATTCAAATTTTTTTTTAAATTTATATAAACTCGAAGCAAAAATATCCAATTCTGGATCATCATCATCATCATCAGTGGCTCCAGAGCCCAGGATGGGCCTTGGCCTCCTCAAGGAATCGTCTCCAATTTTTAGTACGAAATTGTCCTTAATTTTTGTATAAATTAACATAATTAATTAGTTAATTAAAATCAAAAAGATTTCTCAAATCTCAATCTAATCTCAATTAACTTCATGATTAACCCTGCAGTATTATGAATGATCTTCTCAAGTCATACATTTCAATCTTCGCTAATAATAATTAACTCTAGTCGTCATTCATTAGTCATAATATGAACGTTTCATTATTACACATTTTTTAAATTCATTAATATTTATACCTACTCCTTCCAATCTTTCTAAGTTGTAAGACGATCTTTGTCTTTTCTTTTCATTTCTTCTAATGTTTTTTACCCCTTCAAAGGCATATTCAAATCTTGAAGAAGAATATCAATCAATTCCATCATATTATTCGAAACACTATGTTTTGATTTACAATATTTTATTTATTTCGTCAATAGTTATTTATTTTTATAAAAACTATTAGGTCATAATATATAATGGCTGAAGAATCTCAGGCAGTCGTTCGTCATTCCAGTCCTTCGTAAGACTGGGCCAGGATCGATAAGAGTTCAGAAGGATCCTCCATCGCGAAGAAGGAGAAGAATTATTGTAGAATTTAAATATAGTATTTTTAATTATATTTAATTCATAATAAAATTCTACCAGTAGATTAATCTCTAGTTAATTTAATATTTATCAATCAATTATAAAACATGAATCACTGTGGTATATTTGTATTTATAAATTTAACATCAAACGTCAATAATAAAATTTGAGAAGGAAAATTTCTCTCATAATTACGGATAATTTTTTGCAAATTTAATATCAAATTCATACCTATTTCCTACAAATCAACTTGTACCTACATGCATTTCAGTAATTTTATGATAACATGCGATTATATTTGCATTTACATATTTTAATGAAGGTGTTTTATCATGAAATAAATATGAAATCAATAATATTATTTATTTTTTTTACTTCAGTATTATCATAGAATTCGTGGTTATAAGATAAATATTCCCCATTGTTAATTTTCCTCTTATAATCATTATATACATACCTATATAATATTATGACATATTTAACTAATTAAAAAATGTACCTTATAATTTTTCTTTGTATTATAAAATCTTTCCGTTTCTTTTAATTTTCAAATTTCATTCATTTTTTATTTATGTTCTTATAGAGAGATATTATATATTTATATTTTGTAAACGCATATATCTTTTTATAAAAATATCGTGCACATTCGTGAGCTTTTCGTCATCTAGTAGATACTTTAAATATTTTGCGTAAAAATTGTTATTGACGTTTTCATTTGAATATTTCTCAGAAGTCTAAACAATAATCGACTCGTTTTATTTTTTATTACAAATAATTTTAATATTATACATAAAATACACGTAATATTTTTATGTATCATCAAATAGGAATGTTTACTTTGTTAATAATACAGTCATTTCTGACAGTGTGTAGGCAAATAAATGATTATACGCGATTAGGTGTGGTTCAGAATCGGAAGTATACACCTACCAATTATTAAATACCGTAATTATCCAAAATTAATTATGAATTATCTTCAATTAGTAAATTAAAACAACAAAATTGGTTTGTACTCACATTCTGCTGGATCTGTATCAGTCCGGAATCAACAACATCATCACAATTGTCGCTCTTGACCGACCGACAATCTGGAGATATGGACTCGACATTCATCATAACATCGTCCTCGTCATCGCACAAGGCCGTCTGCACGTGTTCTTGCTGGTTCACTTCTTCACAATTCACCTTCACCAACACTGGCTCACTGATCTGCATCACCGACGGCTGAGATCTGCTGTGCCTCAAGGTCCCCCTTTCTTGCTCAGAAACATTGAAACTCTGATCGTCCTTGAGTAAATTCAACCTCCCGGCGCTATTGCAGCCGGTTAGGCTTCTCAATTCCTTCGGCTTCTGGTCGTCTTGTTCCAGCACTCTGTACGTACCTTTTGAGATCAATTTGTCGCTGCATCCGCTGATTATACTTCCGTCTCCCAAATCCTCGACGTTCCCGAAGGAATCAATTGATTCCCGACTGTTTGCAACGTCCTCGTAATCGCTAAATTCCGAGTCAGGATAGTCGTCTCCCGAGGATCTGTTTGTTATTCTCTTTGGTCTGTGTTTGTGGATCACTTTGTCCATTTTCAATTTTTCAGTCTCGAACCAATCTTTGAGTCCATACCAGGCTTTCGATATTCTTTTCTTCCCTTTGAAGTCCTTGTGAGCGGAGTAAAATGCGGATATTCGGTGTTTCAATTTTATCGCTCTCAAGTTGTTTTCAAAATAATTTGACCGATTATTGTTACTTCGGAGCTTGGAATTCGGTTCCAGAGAATTGGTTATTATCGGGAACATGGATGGATTGTTGGCGAAATCTATCGATTTTCGATTCAAACTGTCCAATTCTGGCAGAGACGCTATGGATCGCTTCGAATCTCCATTTTTAAGCGATATATTACAGACCTGGCTTAAATTATCTAGACTAGTCGAGTTTTGGTATTTGGGAGTTTCGTTAGATTCTATGTTACTGACATCGTTGAGACTCTTATTTTGAACTGTGTAAGATGAATAATTTGTTTTACTCACGGGTACATTGGTCGGAAGATCGTAGTTCAATTCTTCGTTGTGTTTATTTATTTCCTCCTCGTCCTTGAGGGATGTAGCACTTACGAAGAACTTGAGCTCGGATTTTTGTAAGACCGGAGAACGATTCTCTTCTTTCGCATCATTCTCGTAAGTATTTACGTCGCATGAACTAGCGTAGTGGGTGACAACAGCTGGTCGAGCCGTCATTATCTCATATTCGTTACCAGAACCGACGGATTTGCATCTCTCTTGAGAGTTAATATCAACGTAACCGCCGCTAGACCTGTGAACTACGTACGTCTGGTCGGTACTAGAGAAAAAAGAAAACACTATATCGGTGAATTGATCGCCCTGACAGCTATTCGATACCTCCTTCTCTCGTACGTTTGATTCACTTCTGCCGCTGACCTCCCTCCCGTTGTCCACAGCACTACACACTTCACTAACCGCACAAACGGACTGCTCATGTTGACGTCTATTATCTAACGTTTCTCTATTGATAACGCCTTCATTGTTGTGCGGCAACAACACGCGATCGTTCGCGACGTTCGTTGGCGAAAAACCACCGGAGCTTCCCAAGTTTTTCCTAGATCTTTCCCGCCTTATTATCTGAGGAATATGGGCATTGTGAATTTTGGGAATCGAAAAACCCATAAACTTGTAGTCGCTTTCGGTTTGTTCGAATTTCGGTATCTTTAATCGCTTCATTTTTAAACGTTCTCCTTCACTCGTAAACAAAAAAATATATAATAAATCACATACTATTTTTAATGAACTATTATCGATGTTGAGTAATGTGCACAATACGTAAATGACAAAGGAAAACTGAATAAATATCGATGATGATAAAACAATTTTTACCGGTAAAATACAACAATAATATTATAAGTACCTACTTATTACAATGGACACTGAAATTAAAACGGTTCAGCAAATCACGACATGTCAATACCACACGACACTAAAACATGATTATAAAAATATCGGTCACAAGACAGATTTTCATTCACAGCATCCAATTTTATGACCGAGACGAAAACGAACGAGAAAAACTTTAAATATTTGCGCGGCAAATTATCACAGAGGCATATCGCGGCGGCACAAATTTCTGTTTGGAAAAGATTCTCATCTCTGACGTTGAATAGTTAATTCATACTATTACTGCGCGAATTATTATCAATTATATTTCAATTTTGAATGCAACGGAAGTAATAACAACATGTGACAGAGTCTATTGTTTGGTGCCATCGAAGTGAACACTGAACGATGCGACGTTAA
Organism: Molanna angustata; assembly: GCA_963576475.1. Taxonomy (NCBI): domain Eukaryota; kingdom Metazoa; phylum Arthropoda; class Insecta; order Trichoptera; family Molannidae; genus Molanna; species Molanna angustata. The sequence goes on from OY754965.1 coordinate 10,131,081, forward strand.
CGTCACACTAACGACTACGAACCGAGTTCAAAAGAAGAACTCCCGCTCACCCCACCAACACTAATATTTTATTTATAAACTACACACAAGCAGAGCCGATCCAAACGCTGTAATACCTAAGCCTTGTTATGATATTGATACACATATTATTATTCTAGTTGACTGATTTTTCGGGAAATATTTACCAATAGTTTTAAACAAATAATGCGAAATCTACAATAGACAACAGACGGCCGAAAAATTTATTGACGAGTCTCAACGCAGACATATATTTTCAAAACGGCACGGTACAACAAAAACTGTCTGCATTTCCGCACACAGTACGGTTTTTTTTCAATAGTTGCACGTAACACATGAGATCCAACTGCCGATGGCGATAATAGAAGAATACGTACCAAACTATAAAGACTTATACACAAATTAATAAATATTTTAAGATATTTTGTTTTCTATATATAACATGTTGGTATATATGTCAGGATAGGATAGTATGGATGTCAGTCTGTTTTTCCTACCCAGAATATGAAAACAGCATGATGTACATAATATGTTTGTAGATTAAGTAGGCATCAAACTATTGAGTGAGATATTGTGTAGAGTTTATACCTATTAATTTCTATATTTTCTGAAATTTTAGGCTCTGTACATTCAGAGGATCAGAAGTTATAGGGGGGGGACGCACACAGACACACAAAACGTTCTTCTTCAAATTCTGAATTCATCCATATATGTATATATTGAACATAATATGTTTCGTAGCATATATAATATGCTACGAAGCCTCTAAGTTGTTTTTGGCATGTAAAAAGTCCACTACACCATACAAAATGCTCTTTCATGCACAATGTTCCTTTATACGCGTCTTGGCTTAATACTGTCGATTCGTTCAAGAGAATTAAATTCTCTTGAACGAATCGTCAGTTGAAGAATATTTCTCTCTTCAGTAATCAAATTAACTGAATACTTACCTAATAAATGTAGCAACGTGTTTTCTGTTAAATGTGATTTTTTTTATTTAGATATTTTGGTCTTATTTGAATTAATATCATTCGGCGGATATTTTGTGGTAGTTATACTAACCATATTTGAATCATAAATTCGCTATAAACCACTTGTTTTTTGAGTCACTTCGCGACATGTTTCGGAAGCGCTGTCCTTCCATCGATACGCCGGTCGATGGAAGGACAGCGCTTTCGAAACATGTCGCGAAGTGACTCAAAAGACAAGTGGTTTACAGGTAATTTATAATTCAAATATGGTTATTTGAATTATTTTATGTTTAGATATTTTTTGCCTGCAATGGATATAATAACCTGCCTATTATCAACCATATTATATTTGGATATTATAACCTGCCTTTTATCAACCATATTATATTTGGATATTATAACCTGTTTTTTATCAACCATATCATATTTGGATATTATAACCTGCCTATTATCAACCATATTATATTTGGATATAATAACCTGCCTATTATCAACCATATTTTTTGAAAGCCAAAGAACAACAAGTACTTAGAGATAAATCTATAATTTTGAAGATTATTCAATGGTTTTGAATGTTTTCAGTAAAATAAAATATTTCGATAAACACCGAGATCAATTTAAAAACAAATATATTAAATAAAATTATTGATTTAAAAAGACGAGTTTAAGAAGACGTTTGCCGCTGTTATACACGAGGTGTATAATAGCGGCAAACTTCTTGAGACCGTCATGTGGGCGTGCACAGCTTGAATTTGTGTTTTTTGCTTGGTTGGTATATGCGCAAACCGCTCCACTCCTTGACTAAAAGACTCAAGAAGTTTGCCGACATATGTACAGCGAAGCAATTGCTTTTTGTAGTAAAATAATAGTTTAAATTTAATCGAACGCATCATAAAAAAAGTTTTCAAAGAATAAATTTTGAAGTATTTATTTATTTCTTTAAATGGAAAAGTGCCAAATTCTTATAACATTTTTTATGTCAACATTGAGTTTCTTGTGTATAATATAGCTATGTATTATTTTACCACTTAAGACTTTTATACTTATAATAATAAAAATTTATTAATTATGGTCTCTTTTAATTAAAACTACTCAAACAGAATACTTAGAAATGCAAAACAATGACCATCAAAAATATACAGCATTACAAATTTGTTGCAAAACCTTAAAATGTGGATTAGTACCGATGCCATGGTTAATATTAAAAATTATGGTTTCATTTTGAGTTTACCTATACCTGACGGTTTATTGTTGGATAACCTAATCTTCACACTATTTTTGTAAACCTAACCTACAAAAGTTTGGTAAAAATAGGTTGGTTAGGTTTGTTTGTATTTATAATTGCAACTAGCGTGAGCCAGTTGCATTATATATTTAAAAAAAGTAACTAAAATATTAAAATAAATGACTAAATTGGTATTTTTACCAAACTTTTGTAGGTTATGTTTAAAAAAATGGTGTGAAGACTAGGCTATCCATTATTCTTCAACATAGTAATTATTAGGTAGGTAACTATAATCTTCGTATTATTATACAGTAAAGTTATATACTTAAGCAGTTATTTCCACAAACCTATTTTCTGTTTTGACGCTGAATTCAACCATAGATTATGAAATATTGTCATGTGTTAGATACTTATTTTTATAGTTAATTAATTTTTATTTATAGTTAATTAATTTTTATATCAAATAGTTGTATTATACGTTCTAATGAATATTAAAATCAATATTAATAAAATTAGTTTTAGGATTTTGACAGATCCAGGTTAATATTTTGAATATTTTACTAAAACAATGTCAGTAATTTGGTAACGTAGGTATAATAAACAACATACATATAGTATAGGTAGGTACATCGGATGTGTTTGTACCTACCTTGTTTTACTTACTTAACCTAAAAATAATAATGTCTATTTTACAAAGAAATTATCGTTGATACGATAAAACCGCAGGTTTAGTAATTTAATATCCATCTTAACAGAGACGTCACGGAACAGCCATCGATACCGCATATACCTAGACATATTATAGTCATACATCAACAATTATACAGTTGCACTTACAGAAGTCGTAAACAAATAAATTGTGAACGATGTTAAAATAATATAATATATGACATTTAATCTATAATAAAATCATAATATCTGTCTGAGAGTGGGTATTTTTATTATACACTATGATGTGATATATGTTCATTTTATTATTTTAGCCATGTACAAAATTTATTTAAAAATATTATAAATTTATTAACACGAAAATTTAAAATAAACGTCTAGGTGCTTTGTCCGACACAGCTAGAAGATATGTATTTATTTATTTTTTACTTCATGTATTAATATTCGCCAAACATCTCGAACGAGCTTCCGGTTTTGCAGAGCGCAAGTTTGTGTCTATTTGCTTCGTTGGTTTCATGGAACAATGAATGTACTCCTTACTCCATGGTTGGTTTACATGCAAATCGCCCCCCCCCCCCCCCCCCCCTTCTCGACTAAAAGTTCAAGTTATTTGGCGACAACTTAAACATTATTTTTTTATTTATTTCTTCGTCGTATATCTTCATCAGAGGTAATAATTTTACTCAAAGTAGGTATATTATAATTATACATTTTATGTATTTTAAGTACCTACATAGACAGCTTATTTGTCATCAGAAGTAACATATACCTACTTATTGTCATCAGAAGTAACAATTTTACTCAAAGTTTATAATTATCCAGATATATGTAGGTATTGTGTGCACAGACACAGCTAGTAGATATAGTCATCAGAAGTAATAGTTCTTGAAATGATAATAAAATACTATCGAATGGGGTAGATAAAGAAAACTATACACCATACAACACTATCTTAGCGAAGGATGAAATCCATGAAAAAAGATCACGAATGTAAATCATATATTCATAATCGTTGATTGTTCCTTTTGCACGATGGTGCTGAGATTGCATCTAGAGTCTTCGTGCTATGGATTTTTTGTCGCTCACTTAGGCTGGCTTGTTTCAACAAAAGTAGATATCAGTAATAGTACCTATAGATAAAATACTTTAATTTCATAAAATTGTTCAAAATTTCGTCGTTCAACGGCATCAGATTTCAATGAAATAACCAAAAGTATGGAACAATTTTTTGAAATCAAAGTATTTTAACAATACTTTTACTTTAAACTTTGTCGGAGAAACGCAGCCTCAGCGTTATGTGAAAGGGCTGATTACAGTATCTGTGACAACAATATTTTTTTTAATAAATTATAATCACAAATTCACTTTGTATAAACCACTTTATTCACTGATTTGAACATGTTTCGAGAACCACGTTCTCTTCTTCAGGACAAGTGTACTTGGATTCACGAAGAGTGATGATTTGTATTTAGAGGAGCCAAAAGGCAAAAAAATCGCATTAAATAACAAAGTATTGTCAGCCTTCGTGATTCATTTGGTATCTGAGGTACCTATCTGACTGCTGATCCAAAGGTCCCGGGTTCGATTCCCGGTGGAGACACAGTTTTCAATTGTGTTTTCAGTCTGGATCTGTGAGTCTCTCCAGAATGTTGCAACTTGTTATTGGGTGCATGTTAAATTAATATTTGACATTGTACCGGTTAGTTGCCCGAGAAGTAATAAATAAATAAATAATATAAATAAAATTATTTTTAGTTCGTATACCAATGGTTGTACACTAATTGAGATATTAAATAAAGCAAAAGAAATGGAAACAAAAAACTCATGGGAACATGTGTCCATCCATGGCATCTTGATATCATGAGAATTAATACATATTATTTCTATGACGAAAGTGAGAATACAGAGTTGAACTTAGATTAATCTACTCAAAATATAAAAATACGTTGTAAACACAAAAAAAGTTGGAACATTGAAAGAAAAACAGACAAGAATAGAAGAGACCTGTCGAAAACAGACAAGAGTGGAAGAGAGCTGTCGAGCTTATGACGATGATGAAAAAAGAGGTCGGGGTCGTGCAAAAAAAAAAGGTGGCACGACCATGTGACCGCCGTGGCACAGTTGGTAAGCCGTTAGGTTTCTGTGCGGGCGTCCTGGGTTCGATTCCCAGCAGAGGAGAAATTTATTTAAATTCATTTCTCATGCAAATATTGCTTCTCTGGGCTGGAAACACTGGTTAGTTGGAAGAAATTGCCATACGGCAATAAACTCGCCACTTGCGCAGGGTGCAAGGAAGTGTTCATTATTATTATTTTTACTATGTGAATGATATTCTGAAAGACGGAAATCTAAAAAGCGTGAGAAATAGACGAACATAATGAAGAATATTGATAAGGCAATGAATGTGTATAAATATGTGACGTTCGGTTCTCTCTGCCTATAATCACGTGAGGAATATGGCGTGATGATATTATGTATAGTTAAAAAATCAATATACATCGTTATGTTGGGCCAGTCGATGGCAAAAAAAAAATTAATTTAGTAGTCTTTAAATCAAAGTAGCATAAATTCCATGTTTTAATAAATGTCTTAATCTAAATTCCATGTTTTTATAAATGTCTTACTCTAAATTCCATGTTTTTATACACGTGTATGATTATTTTCAATTATATCATAAGTTCTAAAAGATCGTCGACTTATTAGCGACATAATATTATGACATTTTAATGTATTTGTATCCTATTCAATTTTATGAATTGTCCTCAAATAATATAAAATATATTATAGGTTGGTACCTGCTGTAAAAATAAACCCACATTGAAAAAAAATGTAGAATGAATATGTATACATAAATATATTTAATTAATCACTAATGAACCCCCGGCAATCTTCGTATTGCGTGTATAATTAAAAATGGTCCTTCATTACCACCCGTCGCTTCAGACCCTTCAGTACCTCCCGTCCCTTCAGTACCTCCCGTCCCTTCAGTACCTCCCGTCCCTTCAGTACCTCCCGTCCCTTCAGTTCCTCCCGTCCCTTCAGGCCCTTCAGTACCTCCCGTCCCTTCAGGCCTTTCAGTACCTTCCGTCACTTCAAGCCCTTCAGTACCTTCCGTCCCTTCAGGCCCTTCAGTACCCCCGTCCCCTCAGGCCCTTCAGTACCCCCTGTCCCTTCAGTACCACCCGTCCCTTCAGTACCTCCCTTCCCTTCATTACCTCCCGTCCCTTCAGTAGGTTAAGAAAAAGTTTAATTCCCGAAACAAAACTGGGAAGACCTACGAAGAGATGAAAGAACAGTTGGACCTTCTTTTTCCAGGATTCTCCAACTTCATAGGTAAAATGAACAAATACACGATAAAGAAGAAGAAGAAGAAAAAAGTTTGAATCCAGAAACCGTTCTGGAAGACCTGCGAAGAGATGGAAGGACAGTTGCCCAGAGTATTAGGTCATTTTACCTTCATAGGTAAAATGACCTAATACCCGATGAAGAAGAAGAAAAAGAAAAAAAATTTAATCCAGAAACCATCCCGGTCATACGCTCGACAATTCACCAAAGTTTCGTTGCAATCGGATGAACGGTTCCCAGGATAGTCCACCTTCATAGGTAAAATGACCTAATACCCGATGAAGAAGAAGAAAAAGAAAAAAAATTTAATCCAGAAACCATCCCGGTCATACGCTCAACAATTCACCAAAGTTTCATTGCAATCGGATGAACGGTTCCCAGGATAGTCTTCATAGGTAAAATGACCTAATACCCGAAGAAGAAGAAGAAGAAAAAAATTTTCAATCCAGGAACCGTCCAGGGGCATACTCTCGACAATTCACCAAAGTTTCATCACAATCGGATGAACGGTTTAGGAGCGCATTCAACACATACATACATAGATACATACATACATACATAGATACATACATACATAGATACAAACATTCAAATTTATAATATAGATGTAGGTATCTCTGCATCAAATGATAATGTAAATATGAAATTATTTAATTCCTGTTTGACACATATTTGACAGACTAATTATTAAATTAAACTAAGGCTAATTCCAAATACTTCTTAACCGCTTTACTACATAAAATAATATACATAATATTATAACTAATTTATTAATATACTGTGTTTTACATTTTTAATCCAACCCTGTTCAATTAGCAATTAACTAGGTACCTACATAATGTACCTATTACGTTTCTGAACATCCGTGTTTCATATTAAATTATTTCCTTCGCATTATTTATTCGTTATTCATCTATTTTGATCGTTTACTATTTTGTAGATGCCCATGAAAGTAGGTATAAAGATATAAAAAAACTATAAAGTAAAAAAATAAAATAATGAATACAATAATTGTAAATAATGAATACAAATTATTTTATTGTGCAATATAATTTTACTGTCTTATAACTTCTTATATCGATCAACACAAAATATAAATATTATTAAGTACCTAGGTCATTTAAATCCAGGATAATATATAAGTACATATTTACTATAAAAAAAAATTACTATTGATGTTTGGGTTTCCTAATAAATTAATTTAGGTGCTGTTGTTGTATAAAAAGTAATACACTAATTTTAATATTGTATCAATTAATTCGTTTCTACTGAATTATTGATACTTAATCATGTAGGTATTCAAATATGTACCTACCTAGTGATATTTACATGGAAAAATGACATAAATACACACAATATATTACAACCAATCTTATTGGCACACAAACAAAAGTTATTTACAAGTATTTTAAATATATGTTATTTTTAAATAATATTAAAAAAATAATATCTTTTGTTCTAGGAAGGTTTACAGATCACATGGTTTGAATTTCGTAAATTCCACGCATTTTTTGTGATTATGTTGTCATTATTGTCATTTGACTTGAAGTTGTAAAGTTGTACCGCCATGTTGGCAGTATTGTCTGACATTTGATAAGTACATTGCGAATGTACCTATGTGTTGATATTCAATTTGTTGTAAATTTGTATTAAATTTTTGATATAAAATATCTGTATTAAACTCGAAATGACATTTGTTGACTCTTATAAATGGGATATTTCGAAATCTGTACTGTGAACATTAGGCGGGGAATATCTCGCAAATAACATTGAAATATTTGGGGTGTCATCGAGGGGTGTTTGTTTTCTGCAAAATGGCAGAAAATCAAGGAAATTCATCTGATCAAGGTACAATTCTATAATATTTATCGCATGGTTTAGTTTTTATTCCTCTAGACGTGCCCAGTTTATTATTTCTTTCCTTTCGCCCTAAAACTCGCAATACATTCGTAACTTGTTTTAGATATTTTATCAGATTATTTGACAGCTATGTGAATCTCGTAATTTATTGTTTTTCTATAAATTTGATCATTATTTTTCACCGCTGAATTTTTGCCTGACATAAATTCAATTCGGCTTATTTATATTATAATTTTGATGTTTCTGTCACGATATTATTTTCTGTTTTTATTCTTGGTTTTGATTGATATTTTGCTATACCAGAATTCGAAAATAAAATTTGCATTACATACTTGGTTATTTAAGTAATGTTTTTCTTGGAACTTATTTATGAGCCTTGACAGTTGACTCAAACATTAAAATTGCGGAAAATAGAATTGGCACTTTTTTTAATATAATACTTTCTATGCATTACCTACCAACAAAATGTTAAGTTATTTGTATACCTACCCAATGTATTTTAAATTCTGATTCATTATTTATACCCATAATATGTTACTATTATATACTCCACTATTATCGAACAGTTCTATTGACAATCTATGAATAAGTTGCGAAAGGGTATAAGTAGTTTTCATTTATATTTTCAGTTCAGTTATTTACATTTCAATTTTAAGGGCTCACCACACTGCATACAAATGTTTCGTATTTCCACATCTACAAATTATTATATTATTGCCAGTAAATACATTTTTAACATATTAGTATTTGATGATGTAATGTACGATTGCAGAAAACATATTTTAACTTTATATACGTATAATCCAACTGTATCACACAATAATTATATACGAACCTGACCAAAAATAGGAAAAAATGTACTCTTCAGTTAGGATACAAAAGATAAAGGCAATCGTGGTTTCACTGGATTCATGAACCCAGGCCCATGAGCACAGGCGACCAGAGTACCAGCCAGAATAGGCGAGCCACATGGGCTTGTGACCATGTATGCGGGATTAAGGGGCCCCTTTATGACTCAAGTCACGCTCACCAATCTCCGACTGATACTCCACTCCCCTGCGCAACCAAATCCAATAGGATGCGGATAATGACTGCTTTTACCACCCTATCCAAAAATTCTTTTATTTTACCTCTTGGTAGACCCAGGTCTTTAAAGTAGGAATATAAAGATTTTGCGGGCAGGCCTCTCGCCCCCACCTCTACAGCATATATGCTTGTGCTAAAGCCATTTTGAACTGTTCTATCTACCATTTCCTTATACTTGTTTAGTTTGTATTGGTGGTCTTTTGGAATATTTGTGTCCCATAGAACAGTCAGCTCCATATAAATAACTATTTTCAATGAAAGAGAGTAAATTGTCAAGTCAGGCCTAAGAGACGAGATGCAGATCTCCTTTGGAAGGTTATATATCTCTGATCTCGTATCCATTAGGATATTCCAGTCATCGGACTTCCCAATTATTAATATTAATTTCTTTGTTGTAGGTCTAACTTTTTGTATATTTATTGGGATTACGCGTAATGCTGATATATTGGTCTTCAAGAGCAAACGCAATAATACAATAATTTATGAGGTAATACTAAATATTTGTTCGCAGTGTGGTGAGCCCATGTAGTAAAAAAGTATATGATTGCAGGTAAAGGCCGTCCGATGATTCCTCGTCTAGATCTGCCAGCTTCGACGAATGATCCCCTGGCGGAGAAACGACGCCATTTGAAGTTTGCCTTCGGCGTTGAGAGTCAGGGTCCCGGAACCGGCTTCCCTCAGCCAAGTCCCGGAGCCTTCCTGCCCTTCAACAGCAAACCCGCCGAGATCCCCAGCACTGGAGCCCGCCAAAGAATACCTCACGGAAGAACAAGACCTATGCCGGATGTTCTACCAGATGCTCGGTAACTTAAAATATTAATTTATTTTGTTATTCCAATAAAAACAAATATACTGTGGACGTTCAAGCAAAAGGATCATTCAAATAATCACATACTGATGACTTGTCTTCGCGCAACATTGCTGAGCATGGTTTGCATAAGATGTATAAGATGTTTATATCTATGCATATCCTCCTTTTTTCTCGTTAAATTTACATAAACAGCTTCTTTTCATCAATAAGATTCACTTACAAAATTACATTAGTAAGATACTTAAAATTCAATAACTTTGAGATATACAGTTTTAATTCTTCTTTTTTTATGCATCCAAATTATAAGGTATGATAGTAACACTCTTCTATTTTAATTTCAAAATTAGGATTTATATTTGGACTTTGAAATAATATTAAGTGAGCGTTGATGGAGCAGGAAAGTGAAATTAATGTACTTGTTCACCAATAAATCCACCAAACATTTATAAAAATGTATTACAAATAAATATTCATGAATAGTAAAAAAGAATATATTTCATATTTTATTAAATGAATAATATATTTTTATATTCTATTATTATATAACAATTTGTAATGTTGTTTCTTTTAATTGTATTTATTTAATATTTTATTCTATCCCCTTTTCCAGTCACAGTAAATGTCATCGTAATAGGCTAAGGTAGATGTTTTGTTATATTACGATGACATTTACTGTGACTGGAAAAGGGGATAGAATTAAAATTATTAAATAATTACAATTAAAAGAAACAACATTACAAATTGTTATATTAATAATAGTAACTATAAAAATATCATTATTCATTTAATCAAAATAGGTATTATGATGCCAAGTTGAACATTATCACGTTATTTTAAAACTTATTAAACAAGGTTTGATCCAACTCCAAAAGATGGTCATAAAACGACTGATGTATATCAATGATATATAAAAATAATGGATACTTTATGTTTAAATTCGGTAAACAAAAAGTAAAACGCATACCTTACTTAATTCTTACCGCACTTTAGTTACACACAATATGTTGTAGTGTTCGAACGTATTGTCGTAATCAAAATGCCATCTTGTGTGATGAAAACATGTAAAAATTACCTAGAACTCTGAAGGAACGACCAGTGCCCCGTTCCACCATTGTACTTTTCAAATTTTCACTTTTCGCCATGCGATTTGAGAATTTCGCAAAGTACAAAGCGTTCGCGTTCCAGGAAAAAAAATGTACACTTTGCGGCGTCGCCAAATATTTGCAAAGTCTTTTCAATTGACCCTAGCAACACCTAGTGATAACTTAGTAGTACCGAGTGTTTCACGCGTAGCGTAAACAATCATTTGACACTATTCGTTCTTGTCTGTTCTGTGATTTCGTTGTTGTTAGAAAATGAGCCGGAATGACAATATTAAGAAAAAAATAGCCATGTTGACGATAATTAAAGAAAAGAGTTCTTTTTGGAGCATTTAGTGACACTATCACTAATACAGTGAAACAAATGGTGCTTCACTGAATTATTTGCTGTTGGGGAGACAATTATTTGCTTCTCTTAGTGCTGTTCTGTACCTTAAAATATAGATGAGTAGTAAAATAATCATATAAACTTAAAAAGCCGACAAAATAATCACATAAACATAGTTTAAATTACCTAAAAACTAAGAATAAATCGTGTACTTACTCAAGACATATTCACACTGAGTGCTATTTATTCGAAAATTTTCGAGGAACTGCGTGGGTAAAATATTTTCGAAATTTATCCTTTCTCTATAATTTCTTACAACCCCGTCTTCCTCATCCCTTTCTAACAATAATCTCTGAAACATTTTATAATAAATTTACTTAAAAATTCTAAACAAACAACTTCTAATTTCACAACTCGACGAATGGCAAATTTGAAATGTCAAAATATTCTTTTCAATTCATTCGCAAAGTTTGCAAAGTTATTTATGAAAATTAGCGATGGTGGAACAGAACGGCTTATTTGCTTTGCAATAGGCTTCTACTTTTCGCTTTGCACATTGCAACTTTGACTTTGTGAAATAATGTAATGGTGGAACAAAAACAAGCCGACGAATTGCAAAGTGCAATGCGCAAAGTTGAAAAGTACGATGGTGGAACGGGGCACAGATATATCATTTCGTGCTGCATATTTATTCGATAGCTAATATATTTACATGGATTTGTCGATAGTTATTTTTATTTTGAGTAAACAAGAGAGCAGTCAAGTCATATTCAAATATATGTTTGCAGAGGTATTCTGTTGTATCCTCTTTTTCACACAGCTATAACTTAATATAAGTTCGTCTTTTTCTCAGTCATTATTTGTTGATAATTATAATGTAATTACATTGGAGTAAAAGAGAAAATATATCTGCAGTGTGTGTCTATTATTGTATTATCTCTTTCTCATTTAATGTATTCTGTCGTGTGTGCTCTTTCTAGATGATATTGTAAAAATTTGTTAAACTGTACTATTTTTGTAGAGCGTTTTGTTCTCATATAACATGTCTGTATATAAAATGTCATTGAAGTATTTATAATATTTTATTCTTACACACATATTAATATTTTTAACAAACAAGTTTTGACATACTATTTCTTAGTGAGAATGATGCATGTTGTTTTAATTTTTATCAAAACAATAAAAATGTGTACAGTTTATTGGTGTATCTTTAAACATAATATTTATATTCATGTGTCTTAGTTTTCAATTCACACATGTTAAATAAGTTGTATTTATGAAACAATGGCAGTGATATTGATAAAGTAAATGGTTGTATTAAGTGAATATCACAACTGTTATCATGCAATTGATTATAAAAAAAACAGTTACAAAGGGAGATTGAACAAAATTATTTTGGTGAACATATCCTGTAGTGTTTCGTGATAGTTGAATATGCAACTCATTTATTCAAAAGAAAATGCCATAAGACCTTGACCATTTCTGTTTTAAGAACTTAGCCACTAAATTTCTGAATTCCATTCGGGTGTGCATAGGTATCATACCTGGGTTTATTATAAAAATTTTGAGATATTATTATAAACAATGTATATAACAACAAATTTTTTATTCATAAATGTGATGCCAAAGCCGATGCCTATACCAACCATTCGGGCATACTTATGTATTATTTTGTTAAGCTGGTGAATTGAGAAACAAAGTTCATAGTGTCAATAATTTAGGGGTTTTCTTGTTCAGCCCTAATTATTTATTTAATGTACCCAGTTAATGATTATAATCTCGTACGTGGCATTCTTTCATTTTTGAAATCTATAAAATACTTTTGCTTTATACAAAATATGATCTTGATTAAAAAACACTGCGTATTTTTGCATATTCAAAGGCGTCACCATAATGTATTCTAGAGGCTATACTAGGCTGAATAGTTCATTTTCACAATCTTTTCCCCAGTACCCTCAAAAGATTCGTCTTTGAAATAAATAGTAATTTAATGTTCATACTTGTGTACATCCGAGCTTGTGTACAGCCAAGGCATACAAGGGCCTTAAAATCATTTAGTAGTTATTTCATTTAAATCATGAATTTAATTTTTTAATTTATCAGCAATACATTTTATCTTTATTTTTTATTTATGTGATGACATTCATTTCCATCAAAAGTGTCAATAATTCGTATGACAGAAATTGGTTTTAATAATCAATTAATTGACTTCAGGGAAAGGCTACGGATGCACCAGTCAATGCATTCAACTGGAAAACTTCAACTCTCGGGAGGAGAGTCTTTTGATTTCACCGCAGAAGACCTCCAAGACCTGGGAGAGATTGGAAGGGGAGCATTTGGTGCTGTCAATAAAATGGTTCACACAAAGTAAGTTTATATTGTATTGTGTATTTGAAAATAAGATGTCACTAACGGCTTTAAAATCCCCAAATGCAATACCAGACAAATGCAAAATGACCTCCTAAAAGAAATAAAACAGATAATAGATTTAAAAAACTTCCAACAATACTGAAAACAAATTATCAATCTTAATTTGTTGTATAGTTTATTTTAATGTTATATTGACCGAATTTGTTTCTATTGCCATTTTATTTTTTTTAAATAATATCATAGTAAATATTATTATGTTTCCTGTAAATTTATGTTATACTAGTGGGTCCAAACAGATATTGTTCAGCCACAGACCCCCTTCAATATAGACCACCTTATGAAATATATATAGACTGCATTTTATATATGAGTCATATAGTTGCAAATCCCTGTATAATGGTTTTCTTAAAAAATACAGAAAACCCAAAAAACGTTTCAATAGTTGCTTAGCGATAAATAATGACATTTTATATTTTTAAAATCATAAATGTTACATATCAATACATAAGATATTAATAAAAATTTTGATATTATTAAATTAAAGCAAAAAACTGAATTATAAAATTAATTATAGAGGGATTTGCAAGTGACTTTGTGTTATAGAGGGATTTGCAACCCAACAAGTGAGTTTTAGAGGAGTTTGCAACCAAACTATTGCAAATTCATACTAAAAATTAGATCACATGATCAAAATGCTTGTCTGTTACTGGCCGAATTTATTATAGAGCGATTTGTAAACAAACCCTTGTACTATAGAGGATTTTAAAACTCATTGTATTTTTATTTTGACTTTTTAGTAGGATATAGATGGATTTGTTGCACAATAATGGAATTAATAGATATAGAATCAATTTCTCTACAAATGTACATTTACACCTCATTTTTGTCAAAATTCAATTATACAGGGTATTGCAAGTATATGACTCATATATTTCATTTTATGTATTTTATCAATCTTTAATTTTCTATTCGCATTCATCGTTTGTTTATTTTTGCACTATAGTGCCGATTGCTAATCTAGTGGGTTCCATAAGCTACTCTTCCCCCCAAGCATTACTTTTGAAGGGATCAATTCAGTCCCCACAACAGAGAGGGTGGTTGGTGGAAGTAGCGGAAGTTTTTAATTTTTTTTTCTTACATTCAAGTGTGATACTTATGTTCTCTAAATGTGTAATAAGATGATGTCAATAATTTTTCATACCGTCATCTATTAAAAGATTACACAACTTAAAAATCAATTGCGATCCTTTTATTTCCTATAAAAAATCCTTGGGTGTGTGTAGGAGTTAAAATTTTTGGTTGTATTTTATTTATAAACAATAAATTTTTTATATTGTCAATAAATTTTCATACCCCATCTATTAAAAGATTACACAACTTAAAAATCAATTGCGATTCTCCTTTTTTTCCTATAAAAAATCCTTGGGGGTGTGTTGGTAGTTAAAATTTTTGGTTGTATTTATGTATGTGTGAGAAATAGGGAACGAATAAATGATAATATTCGTAAAAAAATTAAAATATATTTTTTAGATCTCGATAATAAATCTATCGGGTCCATAACTACCCTATCTTTTAAATTGTAACCAACCGTACACATTTTCAAAATTTCATTGAAATCTGTTCAGCTGATTCGGAGATTACAAACATCGTGACACAATATTTTTATATATTAAGGTTATAAAAAAAATTGTACTAAACCATAAACTTTCAGACATTTATCTTTTATTAAACATTTATTTTTTTGTAAATACATCATCATCATCATCATCATCAGCCATTATTCGTCCAGTGTTGGACATAGGCCTCCCCTTTCAGCCTCCATGCTTCCCTATCCCTCGCCACCCTGTGCCATTGACCTCCTGCCACTCGTTTGATGTCGTCAGACCATCTTGTTTGCGGTCTGCCCGGGTTTCTGCGTCCAGTTCTCGGTCGCCACTCCAGGGTGCGTTTGTAAATACATAATTTTCTTAAATGTTTATCAATTTTTAATGTATTTTGTTAATGTTTCAGAACCAATACCGTTATGGCTGTGAAGAGAATCAGATCTACAGTAGATGAGAAGGAACAGAAGCAGCTTCTGATGGATCTTGAAGTTGTTATGAAAAGTAATGACTGTCCGTGCATTGTACAATTCTACGGAGCACTCTTTAAAGAAGTAAGTTATTAAATTTGATCTGAAAAATGCAAATTTTCAATAAAAAATACAGTATTCTATAAAATTCATTTTAATTTTTTTAATCAATATCTTGATTTCATACACCAAAAAATAGTTGTCACGTTATATTTTGGGTGGAGGGGGCTGAAAAAATTTAATTAAAATATATTTTTTTCGCATCCAAAGGTAACGTTTTTTACAAGCCATGGACTATAGTCGATTTACGCGACGAAAGGGGAAAAAAATTCAGGCAAATTTAATCGATTTACGCATTCAAAGGGTTAAAATATCTATATTCCGACTACAATCTCGCTAATCTGGCACTTTGGATTATTTCTGATTAGATAAATAACATGAGCAAGTTACATCATCCATTGTGTTATTGCACATTTTTTATGCATACAATTATAATTTAATTGATTATCGAGACAGTATTATTTATGATTCGCAAATATTTTTTAATAGAAAATAATGTATTAATTTCAAGCATTTAATGATCATTTCAATTAACAAAATATATTTTTAAGATATATTATGTATATATTATGCAAAAACAAGCATTGGCCTTTCTTTACTCTTGTATTAATTCTATTATTATGTTTAATTTTCCATCTGTGCTGGTATTTTCTGTGCATGGTTTATGCTGCCTTTTCTTTTAATAACATGATTCCTAACAAAATAGCACATGCTCAGAAGCATCTCTTTTCAAAATCCAACACAAGTTTCTCGGCATTTGTGAAAAGCTATGATACACATATCTCCATTTTATTTCTGTTCATTATTCATTAAAACTTAAAAAAATAACAAATAAACAAATTGTAACAATCTAGAGCAATATGGACTATTCAATTATAATGTTTAAATGTTTTCAGGGTGACTGTTGGATATGTATGGAGCTAATGGACACATCGTTGGATAAATTTTATAAATTCATTTATGAAAATCTACAAAGGCGGATACCGGAACCCATCATAGCAAAAATCACAGTCGCCACAGTCAAAGCTTTAAACTACCTCAAAGAAAAATTAAAAATTATTCATAGGTATGTTCATAATTAAATAATATTATAACCAGAATAAAATAATTGACATAAATATATTTAATATAATTTAATTTTAGATAATAATTATTTCAACATTGCATATCAATTAACATATAATGTGTTTATCAGAGGTTGCATTTTCATTTTTTTTTATACTTTATTGAATTCAATGAAATAATAAAAATAAACAACAAAATTCCATTCTGGGGGGAAGTCTGGTTAAACGTTGAAATCAAAACCCTCACGCCGACTGCCGTGGCACAGTTGGTAAGCCATTCGGTTTCTGTGCGGGCGGCCTGGGTTCGATTCCCAGCAGAGGAAAAATTATTTTAATTTTATTTTTCACACAAATATTGCTTCTCTGGTTTCCAACATTGGTTAGTTGGAAGAAATTGCCATACGGCAATAAACTTTCGTGCAATAAAGAGTTCATTATTTATTTATGATTACCTATATCATGGATATAATTATCATATGGAGTTCTATAATATATTATGTCCTATTCTGATTCGTCTAAATTTATCCATCTTAATTTTAGTATATATGAGAAATGTCAAAAATTTTACTGCATTGACTCATTACACCACACCGCGCGAATAAAATCCTTTATTGGTTGCCTGTTGATTTTATGTTTTCGTACTCTAAAATGAATCAAAATTGGACATATTAAGATATTATACAACTCCATAAGATAAGTATATCCATGACATGGGTAATCATGAGGGTTTTTATTTCACCCCTTGACCAGACTTGCCTCCCAGGTCAAAATAAAAATTTCATGTTAGAGGTTTGTTAATCAAATAAACTGATTATAGTTCATATACATATGTACATTTCACTTGATAAGGGCCTAGTCAGATAAAACGATTGTCCTGTTAAAGATTTCTACAAAATCAATACCATCATCATAGGCAAAATAAATAAAAACATGAAAAATTTTATCTGTTACAATGTCAGCCGCTGACATTATACCTGAACTATTTTACCGTAATTTAAGTTTGTGTAGTGCACGCTATAATTTCTTATTCCAGGGATGTAAAGCCATCAAATATTCTTCTGGATAGACGGGGCAACATTAAACTTTGTGACTTTGGCATCTCAGGAAAGCTGGTTGATTCGATCGCAAGGACCAGAGATGCAGGATGTCGGCCATATATGGCTGTAAGTAATGTTCAGATCATTTCTAACTACATACATATTACAAATATACATGCAGTCTTACTAATAAACGTGTTGTAAAAGTTGACAATATTTAACACCGTGTTGGCAAAAACTTAGTTACTAATAAACGCTGTGTAGCAGATCAGTTGGTAAAAATACACTCTCGTACAAATTTTACACAACTCTTGCATGCCTGTCCAAGGTAGTTTAGCGGTGTTAATATCTATGAATTATTTTATTCTCAAAAGTTATGCATTTTAAAAGTGAAAAGTTATCAAAAAATCAACTCTTTTGATATCTACAATGGTGTTCGAATGATTAAATAATTCATTATATTTTCCATATTTCTATTTTGAAATGTAAAAAACAAATGAGAATATCAACCACAACTTCTTCTTTCTTCTTCTTTTCCCTCGCCTTATTCCCATTATTTGGGGTCGGCTCTCCTAGTCCGCATGCGCCAGGTTGCTCTCTCCTGTGTTTCTTCATGTGTCACATTCCGCGTCTTCATGTCGCTATGAACCGTGGACATCCATGTTGCAGGCGGACGTCCCGGGCGTCGCTTTTCGGTCTCTATATGCAGAGCCTTATTTACAATGTGGGAGTCATCTCTCCTGCATATATGCCCATACCACCGCAATCTACCCTCCCTCATCTTTTCGGCTATGGGAGCTACCTTGAAGCTGCCTCGGACGTAGTCGTTCCTGACCTTGTCCAGTAATGTCGCACGGTCAGGAACGACTACGTCCGAGGCAGCTTCAAGGTAGCTCAACCACAACAAACATAAAAAATAAAATGTCGTTGTCGGAACTAATTTCTGTTGTAAGCCTGTTGCAACGTCTTTATACAGTGTTTATTAGTAAGATTATTAAGTAATCACTGCACGGACTTTACACCGTATGTTACTAAGACACTGGTCAATGGGTGTGCAATAAATTTTATTAGTTAGGTATATTCTATCTATATAATTAAATATTATGGTTTCCACATAATTAATACTGAAAATTTTCTTTTAAACATTTTCTTCTTGTCGCCATGTCAGATTTACCCAATGACATCACCTCTCTTTTTTTAGAGTAACATGTAATCAAGTATATCTGTGTGTTGAAAAATGGAAGCATCCCAGATATTTTATTTGAACACTTCATTTCGGTGCGATTGGGAAGTTTATTGCTGAATGGTAATTTCTTACAAGCGTTTCCCGTTCAGGGAAGTGAGATTTGCGTGAAATATAATTTTAAATAAATTTCACCTCTGCTGGGAATTAAACCCAAGATACAGAAGCCTACTACTATACCGCAACTGTCAACAAAACTTTATACTATCCCATGTCTTTGTGGCTCAATTGGTTGTATGTAGTATGTCCGACTCCTGAGCCAAACAATGGTCCTGTATCTGATTCCCAGTGAAGACACAGTTTTCAATTGTGTTTTCAGTCTGGATATGTAAGATACACAATATCACAAGTCTCCAGAATGTGACAACTTGTTATTGGGTGCGTGTTAAATCATATTTGAGATAAGTAATACCCGTAAACTGCCCGAGGAGCAAGAAAATACAATCTCTTAAATTTTTCATACTTTAGCTACATATTTTAAAAATATATTTTTTTATTTCAGCCCGAGAGAATAGATCCAATGAGAGCCCGTGGTTATGACGTCCGATCCGACGTGTGGTCTCTCGGTATCACTCTGATGGAGGTTGCCACTGGAAGCTTCCCGTATCCTCGATGGGGCTCTGTGTTCGAACAGCTCTCACAGGTGGTGCAAGGGGATCCGCCCAGACTCTCAACCAGACAAAATGGCAACACTTTCTCACCAGAGTTTGTTAACTTTGTCAACACATGGTAATTTTATTTTTTTCAAATGAATGATTCTTGTCTACGTATATTTCAAGATTTTTGTTAGGTTAGACTCTCTTGTCAAAAAATTAGCAGCTAAAATTATGATGTACACTGAATTCTTTTTATATACTGTAGATTCTTTCTACACAATACCGTGTAAAAAAATATTCTATAATAAAAAGTTATAACGGATAGGTATTAGAATAACAATATACATGTCCATTTATACACATTTGATACAATATCGCTTTTGTCATTTGAGGTATCCATAACCTGTGTATTATTTCTTTCCAATTTTCACCCCTGATAAATTAAACCAGATCAGAGGGACAAGTCTGGTCCAACCGGCGATATCAAAACCCTCACGGTATTATAATTATATGGAGATATAATTATCATATGGAGTTCTATAGTATCTTTGGATGTCATAGAACTCCATATGATAATTATATCCATGATATGAGTAATCATGAGGGTTTTGATTTCGCCGGTTGGATCGGACTTCCCCTCCTGGTCACATCAGCAAAAGGTACTCAATAATAATAATGATATAATTTCAAATCTGTTCCAGTTTGATCAAGGAGGAGAATCAGCGTCCAAAATACAACAGGCTATTGGAGCACGCCTTTATAAAGGGAGGAGAGAGAGCTAACCCAGATGTGGCAGCGTATGTTGCCAGCGTATTGGATGCCATGGATCGCTAGCATCTACTTACGCCTCATCTACCCACCTCTTAATTTATATATAGCCAAGTCTTGACCCACTAAGAACGTACATACATTCTGAACACTTTATCTTAATATAATCTTATTTGTATATTTTTTTTCTTTTGATGTACCAAATTAACTTTTGAGTCTTCACGTTGCTCGGGTTGGTCGGAAGAAATTGCCTTATGGCAATAAACCCGCCTCTGTTTACTTGATCTACGTGAAGCAAATAATTAATTAATCGGTTTGTCGTATTACATAACCCATAATACATTTGAGAGATTTCTGCAATCATAAAACCCATCATCGGCCGTGTTGACTCCATGACTCATTATCATAATCTCAAGAAACACATTTGTATCTCAACAACACTTGTTTTTTCTTATTGTAAAAAGGATAGTACACATAGTTTGTTTTGTTTTTCAATAATTGTATGCATGTAGCATACAAATATTAAATTTGCCTCATACTTACTATGCCCAAATATCAAAACTTCTATCATAACAAAATGATAAAAAAGTGTGATTTAGTGTGGGTGCGCGGATAAAGTTGAATAACAAGTGTATGAGTGTGTGAGAGAGGTATATTTTCTAGTTACATGAACATGTCCTTGTAGTAACAATTACATATACATCCTCATACGTTCCCTAAATTAAACATAATTGGTCGTAGCAGGATTCGAACTCGCGACCACTGGATTACTAACCCAGCACGCTAACCACTCTGCCACCACCCATCTAAGGCAAAGAATTTTGATAGCTCATACATCCAAATTTCCTGCCATCTTATGCTGCAGACATAATATTTATTTAATCAATAGCTTACAAAATAACACAAAATTCTTCACGTGAGGTGTAATCTAATTTTATTACTGCAGATTCCTGCCATCTTATACTGCAGACATAATATTTATTTAATCAATAGCTTACAAAATAACACAAAATTCTTCACGTGAGGTGTAATCTAATTTTATTACTGCAGATTCCTGCCATCTTATACTGCAGACATAATATTTATTTAATCAATAGCTTACAAAATAACACAAAATTCTTCACGTGAGGTGTAATCTAATTTTATTACTGCAGATTCCTGCCATCTTATACTGCAGACATAATATTTATTTAATCAATAGCTTACAAAATAACACAAAATTCTTCACGTGAGGTGTAATCTAATTTTATTACTGCAGATTCCTGCCATCTTATACTGCAGACATAATATTTATTTAATCAATAGCTTACAAAATAACACAAAATTCTTCACGTGAGGTGTAATCTAATTTTATTACTGCAGATTCCTGCCATCTTATACTGCAGACATAATATTTATTTAATCAATAGCTTACAAAATAACACAAAATTCTTCACGTGAGGTGTAATCTAATTTTATTACTGCAGATTCCTGCCATCTTATACTGCAGACATAATATTTATTTAATCAATAGCTTACAAAATAACACAAAATTCTTCACGTGAGGTGTAATCTAATTTTATTACTGCAGATTCCTGCCATCTTATACTGCAGACATAATATTTATTTAATCAATAGCTTACAAAATAACACAAAATTCTTCACGTGAGGTGTAATCTAATTTTATTACTGCAGATTCCTGCCATCTTATACTGCAGACATAATATTTATTTAATCAATAGCTTACAAAATAACACAAAATTCTTCACGTGAGGTGTAATCTAATTTTATTACTGCAGATTCGTCCTGGACTGAATCATCAATTTCAAAAGTATTAATTTCTTTTTTTTCTGCCAGGAAATATAATTTTTTACTAAATTCCATGACACATTTATTAAATCACAAGGATGTTCAATTTTATTTTGACCATTGTAAATTATATGCACAAGCTCTTGCTGGAAACAAAATAATGTATTTCATAATTTGATTGGAGTGAATATATTATGTATTTAAACAATCAAATGTTTTGTGGTTATGTAATGTGATAAGTCATTTATTTATTGATCCTCATTGAGGAGTATTGTGTCTTACAATAAACTAAATATGCACCTTCGTTTCGAAATATGAATTATTTCGATATAAAACATGTGTCCGGCATTTATTTCACTTTAAACACCTTTCATAAAGCATCCCCTGTAGCACAAAATATTAGGTTACACATTCAGGGTGTGTGTTTTTTATTTCTTTACACGGAAGCATATTCATTATAAATGTTTAAATAATATCAATATTGGCAAGTACAATAAATGTAAAAAAATAAAATAAATGTTACTCCTTATTGTTTTAGTGTGTAATTATTATAATATAATATAGATAGGTTTTTGATTAAGTAAACCATCTTAATACCTCCATAAAGTAAACATGTAAATGCAATTTTATTTAAATATGAAAGTGACAAAGAAAAATGAAGTTGTTGAATGTGTGAAGATTATATAATATCTACTTTTCATACATCTACATGAATCATTGATTATTTGTAGTTAATGAATATGGATTATCATTTTATGTTAAAATAACCCTAATTGGTTGCAATGTATTTGACAACGCAACAGAAATATTTCATACCTCGTCTAATTTTTGGTTTCTGTAATGTTTCTTACTTCTTACCTGCTTGAATATAATACTTTTCATTCCTCTTTTTGTTTTTTTGCATTGTCTTACTGTTCTTTAATATAATATCTTATATTTACCTTTAAAATATTTTTTTTTTTATTTGTTGCAAAAACAATTATGTATTAGAGAGTAAATATTGAACTAACCATTATAATATATTATGTATGTATATCTTAGTACCGAAATGGCTTACAATCTAGGAGTTTTCATTAATAAGGATCAGAATTTGTCAATGATATAAAAAATATTATCTTAGCTGATTGTTTGGTTCAAATTTTGTTAAAAATAATGTCATTGATAATTTCAGTTGAAACCATGATTCCAAAATGTGTTAAAATTAATATCAGAAAATCCTTACATTTACGTTTTCCAGCAATTTATGTGGGAAAATAAAATCATTTCTTATCCATGATTCACACTGTTGCAGTATCATTATTCACGATTAAGTCTGTTTGATGATTTTAGAAAAGTCAAACAATGTAATAATTAATAAATTTAATGGCACTGGGGCAACATAAATAAAAAAAAATCATATTAAATAATGATGAAATAACTTAACCTCGTTTCCATAGATTTACAATTTTCTTTGGCTTCCTAACAAATTGTAAATACCATTTTTGTTTGGTTTAAGATTTTACTGCAATTCATTAAACCATTTGCACGATCATGTGAAAAATATTCTGAAAGAAGGAAATGACGGTAGAAGTTTAAATAACAGAAGACAATGTATTAAATTATGTATCAATATGAGTAAAGCAATGATAGTATGCAAGAACAGAGGTGTGTAGTGCTTCGTACTCTCTGTCTACTCAAATCATAGGGACATGGCATAATGGTATGTATGTATAATTCATAAGTGTTTTGAGTACAGACTCAAGTATTGTATGTTAGAAAAAAAACATTATCATTAAAAGTGGGTACTTTTTGTATCATAGTATTTTTCAAAGATAAAAATCCACACTTAAAATTTGTATATATTGCATAATAATATTTAACACTACTAAATGTGTACTATGTATTTCTTTTAATAACCTGTAGTCAATTTCACCAAGAATTCATATGAAGCACATTATCTACAGAATCAACTTTTGAACATAATCTATAAAGTTGAGAGTTGCCGATTTTAAATTATTTCTATGTAATATACATATATAGGTATTGTTTTAAAAAGTCCTGGGTAAGTCAGCCATCAGTATTACCATAATCTATGTACTATTTATTTTAGACTGCTTTTGTTTTGTAAAATATTTATGCTTCACATACAATTTTATATACGCCTAGAAATGTTACCAGTGATGCTTTCAACTGATTTTCATAATCTCAAGCATTCACATTATAATTTACAGTACCTACGTCTGAACTTCATTTTTTGGAAATGTATATATATATATATATATATGTTGCGCCGATTTCTCGGGTACTGGATGTTGCCAATTGAAACGTCAAGGACACAAGGAAAAATATATATATTATACTGATAGATAAGCAAGACCTCTTATATGAAGTCGATAAAATATATAAAAATGAAATTTCTGCATCATATTCATATCAATTATGATTTAAAAAATACATAGTGTCTGCAACTTCTAATAATAATTTAAACAACGCTCCAGATAGTGTTTTATAACTTATGTGGAGAAACCTATGGCATGTTATTAACTGACTAAGTTTATCAATTCGACATGAAATTTTTATTTATATAAATATCTTATTTAAATTATTGATACGTACGTAACCTATTTATTTGCATGCTTAAACATTCTAAATAAGTTTCATTCTCCTGTTTTAAATATAATATAATATGTTTATCTAAAATGTCTGTATGTGTATATTTATTTTCTTTATCAAATAATGATTCCATGCTTAATTTTATATATCTTAATATTGTATTTTCGGTATTTTCTTATGAATTAATCTATCCATTTTTATAGCTTCCATGTCAGAAAATAAACACAAAAATTAAATCAATTCAAAGATTTTTTAGGTTATTTCGAAATGTTTTTTGAGTCATGTGTATATAATTGATCATTGGGTTAAGTAAAAAATAATTATCAAGTCTTATGAAATAAATAAAGCTTAGAGCTGTAAATACTTGGTAGGATTTGAAGTAAGTAACAAAATTATATGTAGTGTAGAATTTGTATGAACTTAGATATTATCACAATTGAACTTTATTTTGTTAAAAATGCACCGAGAAGACTTATCTTTACGTAATTCAATATTGAAAAGTACTCGTTATTAATAGTAGCTATAATTTATTTTTTGATGTTCATTTTTTTGTTTACAAGTTTACACTGGATTTTACTTCAACGTTTGATAGTTTGTCTGCAAAGTTATTATGTTGTGAAATTTATTTTCAAGTTTGAAATATGTAATAATCATGTTTATGTATTAGAAATGTATGAGGGTAAAGTGTGAGTGAGAAAGAGACATTTCATTTTGATTTTAGTTTTTAAAAGTATTCTATGTTTAGTTATCTTTTGATTACTGACAAGGAAAACTATTAATAATTGTGTATATATAAAGTATATAGCAATAATATGTCTTCGTTTTCAATTAAATTAAGAGATTTCATCGTCATTTTTCAAAAAGGGCAACACCTTTCTCGCACTTACCCTATTATTTTATTGTTACAAGTTTTAACTATATTGTTCCTTATATATAATATTAAATTAGAGCGTCAAAGGTTAGAGGTAAATATGGCCTATCTTTAAAGATAATTTATATTGTCAATTGTAAAAAAATATATTTTAACAGTTTAATCTGTTCAAGAAATATTCGAGCCAGCATGACATCTTCATGTCTCGCTCGCATATAAGATCAAAGAACAATGCTTTTAGCATTCTGAGCCCAATCTCATTTAGTTTATATTTATACAGGAACACAATTCATGGAATTTTCACTCAGTCTACAGAATGATAAAAAAGAAAACACCTTAGTGGTCAATTATTTAGGCCTCTAACCTGTACAGCTCACCTAGGCAATATATAAATTAATAATCTTAAAATAGTTCTTATAAATAAATTCATCACAAACGTTAGCACACACCTCAAGTGGTGTCGAGTTTGAATTGCTTCATCAATTTAATGTATTTAATACTTGAAAGAGTAAACAACTGCTTGTATTGTGTAGAAAAATCAAATATGGTTATGTAATCAAATTTTGATATGCATTTTAGAGCTTAATGAAATTTGCCTTGAAAAAAATTGGTTATTTATTTTGATTCTTGCACACAACAAAATGTTTAGTTACATACATTATCTAAAATTTTATGAGCACAGTAAAAAATGGATTTCCCGTTAACTGGTCCTTCAAAAGCTTTGGCTAGTTTAACTGTATTGTATCTTAAAGTCTGATAAGTTTTATTGTTTTGTTAACTCATTTTGTAGTGGTATATATAATGATACAAATTGAAAACTTGTGTATAAGTAATATACCTACATAGTCAAAATAATACCGATTAAATATATGTTATGCATCAAGAAAATGTGAAAGTTATATGTTACATAATTGGTTGCATTCTGTTTATGGTTTTAATATTAAAGAAACAATAAAGCTGTATCAAATTTCATTTACTGATCCAATTACTCTCCCATTTCTTATTTACGTATGCTAGATCAAACTGTGTTATTCCAGACCTAAAAAAGTTGTGAAGGTATAAGAATAAGAGAGATTATAATAGATACAACTTCAATGTTTTACTGAAATAAATAATAATTTTGATTGAATACCGGGCAGACCGAGATGTTGAATACTGGGCAGAACGAGATGTTGAATGAAGCGATGAGCATTTTTTTTACAAATTAATATCTATATTGAGATATTAATATCAATTGACTCCCAACAGGGAAAAAATATCACTTGACTCCCAACAGGGATAAAATATCACTTGACTCCCAACAGGGAAAAAATCTTTGAAAAAAGTCTAAGTTCAAAGGGTTTAAATAGATTTATTTACATGTCAGATATTAACATACACATGTTTTTTCTACAGTCAACAATAATAACTAAAATAACAAAAAACTTCAATAGTCGTAAATACCAATAGTTGATTGTGCTTTTGTTGGGTCAACAATAGTTCCCATTTTATGAAACAATTTCATTTTGCGAGAGTTTGAATATCGATGGGGTTTTAAATATAGATAACTTGTGATTCCGCCAGGCAATTCCGATAAGGGCACCCAATCATCCGTAGGAATTATTTTATCAACTCGCTTGCCCCAAAAATTAATAATTCCAACTTTAATTTGTTTTAAATCCTCAGATACATATATAAACCCTATGGTGTCCTTAAAGAATCCACTGACCATTGTTGTAAAGACTGCATTACATACACCTGAAATATGAAGAATAAAATTTAAACAGTAGAAAATTTGTGGATGAAAGATGCATGTAAAGATATGAAAATAGATTCGCTAAAAAAAACTGGCAAAAAATTCATCAGGATTGAAGAGAATAAGAAATTTATTTTGTAAAAAATTTTGTTTTGTATCTTAATGTACCCAACCCAACCGTATCTAACTGCAACTTAGTTTTTGATCTGTCACTCTTTATGAAAAATTGTCAACTTCAATACAGGCCTGCCTTGAATTATTTGCGTTTACAATTAACCTGATTTTATTGGCAAATTTTGCACTTCTTTCAATAATAACGCTTTAAAAAACAACAATGAAATTTGGCTCTTTTAGGACATTTTCATAAAAAAATACACAGCAATTTATCCACTGACACTGAACAGGTAGCATTAAAAAAAATAAAATGTAGTTAAATTGACAGCATGACTACATGACTGAAAGACAACATGACTGATTTGTGATAAAATAAACAAAACTATAGCATATAGATGCCTTATGCTAATTTCTATTAATTTACTATATACACTTCTATCTTCATATAATACTGTTTGGGCAGACAGAAGAATAGAAAATATTGTTTAAATATTAGTCTTTTTAATTATACTCAATAATCGAGGATTTAAGATGACAAAGTTTTAATTGTTTGTTACTCTTCAAACAATTTTAATTCTTTATTAAGGATATTATTTAAGCATATTATCATTTATAGTGGATAAATGATTTGCAAATTAAAATCATGTAAATAACACCAATTTCTTATAAATAAGACTACTTTTCTGAAAAAATAACCATTTTTTTAATTATTCAGATCTCTAATAATTAAATATTATGTTTGTGAAATGAAACAAATAAATAAACATTTCATTTGTCACTTTTATCTTGCAAACTGTTGTTTTTACAATTAATAATAGATGGGTTGATGGCAGAGCGGTTAGGGTCCTGGGATCATTATACAGTAGCCGAGATTTCGAATCCTGCCTTGACTGATTTCGTTCACCTAGCACGTTCACCTTTCGTTCAATTTAGGGAATGTAGGAAGATTTATATGTACTTGTTTATAAAAAGGACATATTCATTAATAAAAAAACATTCTTCGATCCTTAGAACCATATCAATGTATTCATTGAATAAATTGAAATAATGTTGAAATAATCAACTAAACTGCGAATTGGAATGCTCAGAAAGGCTGCAAATTTTAAAAATCCCAACTCTGCAGGAACGCCGGAACCAACTGGTCGGAACTGGAGACATACAAAATCTTATATGGCTATTATCACTGTAGTGTTTTTGATAACTTTTTTACAATGAATCACAGTC
Organism: Molanna angustata; assembly: GCA_963576475.1. Lineage (NCBI taxonomy): Eukaryota > Metazoa > Arthropoda > Insecta > Trichoptera > Molannidae > Molanna > Molanna angustata. The sequence continues at coordinate 10,160,027 of OY754965.1, forward strand.
CACAACTGAGGGGCTATCACTTAAAGTTGAATAAAACATCCTTTTCCCTGAATCCAAGGAAGCACTTCCTGACCAACAGGGTGGTGGATGCCTGGAACAGTTTACCAGATAAAATTGTGAGTGCTGGAACACTCAATCAATTTATAAACAGATTAGATGCACATTACGCCAAGAAGTACATGATACAGGCCCGTCACCAATAGCTGCCTGCCTGTTAATTAATAATAATAATGTAAGAGCCCGCGACTGCCAGACTTGCGTCATTTTGTATTGTGGTCCATGATACCAAATTTATACTTGTACAAGTCATTGTATCAGGGCTGATTTTTTTTCTGTAAAAGGATAGCACAGTTGGTAATAACAATTGGACAATATGAACCCTGAGTAGAAGTGGCTTTTGGAGATTCTTCGGCCTTCAAAATGTTGCTATTTTAACACATCAGTATGAAGTGTTATACTATAAAGCGTGACAGACACTTTGGTTTGTGCAGAGCCCCCGACAGATACCTTTAGAGATATACAACAATTTATTTAACTTAAAAGGTGTCCGTCAATGGAAGGCATGATTTCTAATAATCTTCCATTGTAAATATAAAAAATCATCCTTCATACTATAACAACTGACATGTTAAAATAGTAATGTTCAACAATTTTCAAAACTTTAATACCATAAAATTCTTCAGGTAACAAGAATTGATAATATCAACCCAGGGTTAATATTATCCAATTCTTGTTACCTGTGGTATCTTTTTACAGACAAAAATCAGTTATTATCATGAAGTTATAATACACGTTTATACTATGACGTAAGTTTAGCAGTCCCTGGCTCATGGTCTATAAGTATACTGACTGAATGTTGCAAAAACCATTGCACCATGTTCTGGTATATATTCCATATATTCTAGAGATACAGCTGCCGGAATCGTTACAGCCGAAAGTAGGTATGAATATTTATTCAATGAACAAAACGGAGCAATGTATTTCATATAAGGAAACATAAATACTGTACTAAATTTTACATCTTTTGGTTCTGGATTCGAGCTTTTCTCAGAACAAAAATTTCGCACACCATTTATTACAGGACGATAGAGATTTTTTGTTTTATTACTTTGATAAAAACAAGAATATCTTATGGCAGTACTTATTCGAGAATTCATTTTGAGTAAAACTTGCAAGGTTAACCTAATAAATACTATCACAAAATAATATTTAAGCTAGCTAGTTAAGTCAATCATATTTTTAAGATTCTAGTTATTATTCAACGCCAAATACTTGTATCAATACAATGCAATTATTGAAAATATGTATCTTTATATTATTTTACAATTCTAATTCGAAACATTAGGTTTAACAGCTGTCATTTGTAACTTTATGAAAGAGGAAAATATTTTTATAGAGAAAAATATTTATATACATAGATACCGGTCTAGGACACTTGGCTGCGGGCACTTGGGTGCGGGACACTTGGGTGCGGGACACTTGGCTGCGAGACACTTGGCTGCGGCGGACATTTGGCTGCGGGACACTTGGGTGCGAGCCCACTTGGTTGCGAGTCCATTTGGTCGCGACGGACACTTGGGTGTGAGCCCACTTGGTCGCGAATACAAAAATATTTTTTTCTGCCTAGGGCTGAAGTTTTTCGTGCTGATTTTTGTAATGCTCTTTATCATATTAGTAGTTGATATACATACAAGTAGGTACCTATATACAGACATTAAAAATATAAAAAAAATATTTATTTATTAAATCTTCTTGAAATTATAATTAGTACACTGGCGGGCTTATTGCCTAGTGGCAATTTCTTCCAATTTGTACTTATGTTTGAAATTGTAAAGTAAAAACAAGGTTATTAAGCCAAATTATTTTTTACACTATAAAAATATAAGAATTTTTCATACACACTAGTTGCATGTAACACATGAGATCCAACTGTCGATAGCGATAGTATGTATACTTGTATAGTTGAAGAATAAGTAAGTACCAAACTATAAACCAATAAATCGAAATTATTGAATTTTTTTAAGATATTTTGTTTTCTACACAAAACATGTAGGTATGTATGCCGACCGCCGTGGCACTGTTGGTAAGCCGTTCGGTTTCTGTGCAGGCGTCCTGGGTTCGATACCCAGTAGAGGAGAAATATATTTAAATTCATTTCTCACGCAAATATTGCTTCTCTGGGCTGGAAACACTGGTTAGTTGGAAAAAATTGCCATACGGCAATAAGCTCGCCACTTGCGCATGGTGCAAGGAAGTGTTTATTATTATTGTGTATGTCAAGATAGGATAGTATGGAGGTTAGTCCCTTTTTTCCTACCCGGAATATGAAAACAGCATGATGGTATGCATGTATGTTTAGAGATTAAGTATCAAACTATTAAGTCTTCTAACATATTGTGTATAGGCGACAAAACAAAAAATATAAAAATATATTTACTGATATATATTTACTGATTTACTGATATAAATATATTTACTGATATATTTACAAAAAATATATTTACTGAGAAGAACAAAACTGTATATTTTATAAAAATAATAAACATTATAGTTTCTGTTGTATCTTTTTATTTTCATATAGATTCTTTTTTGATATTCCTTTTCTTATAGATTTGTAGGCCGATATTTAATGCAGGATGTGGCACTTGTAATTGGCTGACCAGTTTTGTAGTATCTTGCTCTTATTTGATGAAACAACGATGTATAGTAACTTTTTAGCTGTAAGTGGTTCTTTAAATAAAAATAAATAAATAAATATAAAGAGCATTACAAAAATCAGTACGAAATATTTCATTCCTAAGCAGAAAAAAATATTTTTGATTTCGCGACCAAGTGGGCTCGCACCCAAGTGTCCGTCGCGACCAAATGGACTCGCAACCAAGTGGGCTCGCACCCAAGTGTCCGTCGCACCCAAGTGTCCCGCAGCCAAATGTCCCCCGCAGCCAAGTGTCTCGCAGCCAAGTGTCCCGCACCCAAGTGTCCCGCACCCAAGTGTCCCGCACCCAAGTGGCCGCAGTCAAGTGTCCCATTCCGCATAGATACAGGGTAGCCGAAAAACAGTGTTGTCGAAAAACAATAATTTTTAATTTTTTCCGCGGCAACATTTTGACGGAAGACTACTAGCGCCCCTGACGGCGTGAGAGAACGACAAGGAAGCTTATAGAACGCGTCAGTGACGCGCGCTCTTGGCATTCGACGCTGGTGAAGGACGGACGGTTTGGTGTGACGCCGTCATCGGTCGACACGTGCTCCCGATGGCGGCCATATTTTCGACGGCGCAGGAGGTCTGCTTGACAGGACCCGTCACGCGCATGGACGCTGATGGTGCCCCAGAACCAAGATGAGGGCATCAACAGGACAGGAGGTTGGAGGCAGAGCGCAGTGTGGGGCCACCGCGTAGGGAACGCGGCGGCTCGCAGATTGGACCACGAGGGGCAATCCGTGTCGTCTGGAGCGTCGGTTCGCCTCCGGTGAGGCCCCAACTGGTATGCCACCTCTGTCGAGATGCGCCGTCATAGCGTGCCGTGGGGCACAGAGCCTGCCATGGGTGACGTTCTGGAGGAGGAGATCAGTAGGAGAAGAAGAAACCACGCCGAGTACGACAAGGACCTGCCAGCCTGACGCAGAGGCTGGGCCCCGCCGGAACTTCAGCCACCACGTGAAAGACAGTGACATGCCTGGAGAAAGGATGTCGCTGTACCCTGGGGCTGCACCTTCTGGTCGGCGTCTCTTCGTGCTCGGTGGTGTTTGAGAGTTGGATTGTTATCGTTTTGTTTTGTTATTTGTACTCTGTTGTTGTTGTTTTTTTTTTTTTTATTATTTAACTGCCATGGACCAACTAAACTGATATTTTGAATAAATGCGCCGTACTACTACAATTTCATAGTGTCACCATCATTTGTCTCCTTTTCTTCCCCACACCTTGGCTTGATGTTTCCTCGTGGTAGACGAGAGGTCTCATCAACTCGCACCAATGTCGCCCAAGTCGCTCGATGAAATAGTAGGGTGAATATCGCTCCTGTCAAATTTTTTGGCGGGATTTATGAATTGTCGCATAGTCAAAGTGACATTTTACTTGGCGGTAATTAATAATTTTTCACACAGTCGTCAATACTTTTAGTTTGGTATGGTTTTATTTGTATTTATAATTTAATTTATTGAATTATTTATTTATTATTATTTACAAAAAGATATTCAATGGATATAAATTCATACAAATTTATCATGGATAATAATGGTTAACCACAAAGAAATGTGGAAGGTCAATATTTAATACATCAACAGTAAGTGTATTTTGTTTTATGAAAATAATGCATTTTTAAATGAGTGGTTATCATTTTAAGGGAAATAAACAATTTTTGAATGCCCAAAACACAAAAATCTCGTGAAAACTATGCACACACAAGAAAAAATCGTAAATACTTATGAATAATACGAATCACTTATCACAACACGTTTAATACTTTTAAAATTTATAATTAATCAATTATTCTCTCGTTATTATAATGAAAACATCTCATAAACACCAAAACAAATGATACAACCACTATTTTATTACAATTTTTGACCAAAATGACACAACTAAAGTAACACCAACCTTGTAATTTTAAATTTCCCGCGCCCGCGTAATTTTAAGTCACCCCAACATCGCTCAGTGCCGTTCGGATTAAACATCGCCCAAATGTCGCTCTCTTTGCAACTTCAGGTCGCACCGGTAGAGCGATTCACTCAGCGATTAACTCTGATTTAGAACGCGGCCCAGTGTTTCCAGGTGGGAAAATGCGTGAAAAACACGGACTAATAAAAACAATCGGATTTAATTAAAAGCTTAGCGTCCACATAGGCGCAGAGTACGGATTTTGCCTCCTAGCATCGACGTCTACATCATGAATTCGTATATAAAGAATACTAAAATCTGTCTTAAGCGCTTCGTCCGATCCGTACGCTGCGCTTATGTGGACACTAACCCTTTGGTTTATTGATCTCTTATTCTGAGAGGGGTAGCAAATCTACTCCCGTGAAGTTAGAATTTCAACTGAGCTTGCATGTAATTTCGCATCCTGGAGGAGAGGTTCAAATAAATTCCCTCGCATTTTTTTATCCTGGGAGGGGGTGTAAATCAGTCCCATGAATTTTTTCGAGCAGATTCGAAAAAAGCGGATCCACGTTGGTCTATAGCGGAAAACCGATTAAAAAAAGCGGAAAAGCGATGTTTTTAATGTTGACAATCATTAAAAAGCAAGTATAATAAAAAAACATTAAAATTTCGGAGAGACAAAATGACACATGCCAACATGCGTAGTATTAAAAAAATGCAGCATCCAGGATAGCAAAATTATCTGTTCACTATCCATGCTATCATTCTTCAACGTCATGGCAAAGCCAGCGCCCTCTGGGTTTGCAGTTTTTGCAGAAAGCCCATCTTTTTATTTTACCATTACCTATAATATTTTTTTTAACTTTTTGAAGGATAATCCTGACCAACAGCTATTTTAAAGATACTCATTAGCATTATCATGAATACGCTCCCAACCCGCGAAGTCAAAATAACGCTATCTCATGATAGAGAGGGGTGCTGTTTACATAGGACCTTAGCCACCACTCATGAAGTAAAAGTGAATGCTCCTTGATTAGGGTTATCAGTTGTCACTTGGTGTATCGCATTCACTTTTAGAAAGACTTCCACCTGACTTGAAACTTTTGTTGCCGCATATACGTGATGGACGTATGACGTGTTCCCCTTGCGTTGTGGAGAAAAATTATCTCCATCGATGATTTTCTTTGAAATTCCATGCTAGTAATGTGTTGAAAAGTCTTTGACTGGTGCACCCGAAAAACTCCCTAGGCCCTATAAAGCTCTAGTCACCACGTTAAAGAATGTCAGCGAGTCTCGGATAGGATAATTTTTTATTCTAGATGCTTTTGTCACCTTAGCTCGATGCCTTTTGATGGCCGTGTGCGTGATATAAATAACTACAAAATTTAATTATTATTTTGTAGTTCTGGCAAAATTATCCTAACTAAGATGAAAACTATGAAAAGCTAAAAAAAAAGAAGAAATAAATACTACTCCACACGTGCTCGTAAATGTCAGATTTATTATCAATTGTCAAATCAAAACAAGACTTGGAATTTATGTTGAAACATCTTTTATTTCCAAGTTTTATTTACTGTGATTATTCATTTATAAATGGCATATTTACTACACTGAAGTAACATTTGTATTTATTCACTGCAAGATGTCTTTTAATTTAAAAGAAGCGTAAGTGCATACATTTATGTTTAACCAAAACTTTTCAATTTCATAACCTATTCCGGCATAACTTTGATGTTCGATAAATCTTAAATCATTTATAATTATATCATATTCTTTATTAATTAGAATAATAATAATACACAAGTACCAACAAACTTGCTTAAATTAAGAGGTACAAGTGAAAGAATAAAAAGATTTTATGCACCTTTGGTTATTTTATGTTACTTTTTGGGTAACTAACAGGCACTATGTCAAATATTTAACACGCCCCCAATAACAAGTTGCCACATTCTGGAGACTCCAGACTGAGAACACAATTAAGAACTGTGTCTCCAGCGAGTTTCGAAACTGGGACCTTTAGATCATCAGTCAGATACCTAACTAACTGAGCCATGAAAGTTGACACTTATTTAATGAAAATAATATTTTGATGCTAAATTACAATGTCGTCAAAATACTCATGATGACTTTTAAAATTGATTTTCACGTTGATTACCTATACCTTCTTGTAGTTCTATATAAAATCTAAGTTAACCATAAACACAAAAGGAAAAATTAAAAATACTTGGAAAAATTGTGAACTTCATACATTATTTTAAGAACATAAATAACTAAATTATTATTTGAATGTGATGCAGTGTAATTTATTTATAACAGAGTACTCCAACGTCAATAACTAAAATATTATTTGGTTGCAATGAAGTGTGATTTTTTTAATACAGAGTACCCAAACGTCAGTAACTAAATTTTGATTTGGTTGTGATATAGTGTGTTAATAACTTTTATTATTTAACTTTCAGATTTGACGTGGAAGCGGAATATGGTGCTTTCTTTACGGGAGGGAAGGTGGAATGGAGTACAGATGGCTCTCATATATACTGTCAATGTTCCAATAGTATTAATATTGTCAACCTTTCAACTGGACTTATAGAATCATCTTTAAAATCTACCCAAGAAGAAATTGAAGAGGACACTATTTATACCTTTAGTGTGTTCAGAGACAATGAAACCATCATCACAGCTCATAAAAGTGGACTAATCAAACTGTGGTCTTCTGCCAGCGGTCAAGTTATAAAGATGTGGCGTTCTGTTCACAAGGGACCCATCGCCAGATTAGCATTCAGTGAAGACGGAAGTATCGTAGGTACAGGAGGATCAGACAGCACGGTTCGCTTGTGGAATCTGGTAAGCCAAACGTGTACTGCGTGTCTCAGGGGTTGTCAGGGCGTTTTTAGCATTCTGCTTTTTCATCCGGACATTACCAAAAATATGATTTTTGGATCTGCGGACGATACGAAAATAAGAGCTTGGGACACTGAGAAAGGACATGTTATTCAAACATACTCAGGTCACTTTAGCAAGATTACGTCGCTTGATTTTACATACGATGGCTTACAAATGGTCAGCTCTGGCAGAGATAGAGTTCTTATATTGTGGGACATAGAACAGGGCAAAGCCCTTCGTACATTGCCAGTGTATGAAAGCTTAGAAGGCGCTGTAATATTACCAATCAAATTTCAACTTCCTGACATGAAAATAAAAAAATCTGATGGTGGAACTTATGTTGCTTGCGGAGGAGAAAAGGGCGTTATCAAAGTATGGGATATAACAAAAAGTAAATTAATGTACACTCAAGAGAATAGTGTGTTATCTCCAGCATCTGAAGACGGTGGCCTATCAATCACACAAATATTATTCAACGATGTACGACGTTGTATATCAGTCGTTAGTGCAGATCATAATGTTATCATTTATGATCTAGCAACTTTCAATTGCTCCAAACAAATGGTTGGATATTCAGATGAAATTCTTGATATAATTTTTATTGGACAAGATGATGCCTACGCTGCCGTTGCTACAAATAGTGTAGACATTAAAGTATACGAGCTGTCTTCTATGAATTGTCATATTGTAAAAGGACATACGGATCTTGTTTTATCGTTGGCTAAAAGTTCTGCAAATCCAAATTTATTTTTATCCTCCGGTAAAGACAACACAATACGTCTTTGGTCGATGACGTCCGATCAAAATATTCAATGTGTTGGTATTGGAAATCGGCACACAGCATCCGTCGGTTCAGTCTGTTTCCCTTATCTTTCCACTTCATTCTGTTTATCTGTTAGTCAAGACACTTGTCTCAAAAAGTGGCAACTGCCAGAAAAAATTACAACTGAAAGTGTCATTTTAACACCTTCTCACACGGAAGTTGCACATCCTAAAGACATTAATTGTGTTTCAATTTCACCTAATGATAAAATTATTGCAACCGGCTCTCAAGACAAAACTGTAAAAATATGGTCCTCTGAGGATTTAAGTTTATTGGGCACATTAAGAGGACATAAGAGAGGTGTGTGGTGCGCTCGATTTTCACCAGTTGACCAAGTTCTTCTTACTTCTTCAGCCGACTGTACATTGAAACTTTGGTCCCTGTCTGAGTTGAATTGTTTAAAAACACTCGAAGGTCACGAGACTTCTGTTCTACGTGCGGACTTTTTATCAAAAGGGTTACAAATAGTTTCGACTGGAGCAGACGGATTATTGAAGATATGGAATATCAAAACGTCAGAATGTTCATTGTCTTTGGATAAACATGATGGGCGTCTTTGGGCATTAGCCATTTCTCAAAATGAAAGCACAATGCTCACCGGAGGAGCAGATTCTTTGTTAATTAAATGGAAAGATGTCACGGCGGAAAAAAGAGACAGGGAAGCGAAGGAAAGAGAAGAATTAGCGCTACAAGAACAAACATTGAGTAACCTTCTTCAAGAAAAGAAGCTTTTAAAAGCCTTAAAACTAGCATTGAAATTAGACAAACCGTATCATGTTTTAAAAATAGTTAATGAAATTATCAAAGAAGACGATAAGTCGTCACTGTGTAATACCATTAAACAATTGTCAGATAGCCAACAAGAAAAATTACTTCATTTCTGTGTTGAATGGAATACCAACACAAGGAATTGCCAAGCTGCACAAATTGTTATAAATTCTCTTCTTGAAGCCGGCGTCAACTTTTCAACAAAAGGAGCTGCATCTGTACGTGCCTTACTTCCTTACACCCAAAGGCATATGCAAAGGTTAACGGGAATGCTTCAAGATCTACATTTTCTTCAATATACCACCAATTGTATGCAACCACATGGTACAAAACTGTTTTGATATCATTTTTTACTATTTGTTAAATAAATCTTTTAATTTGTGGTACATTTTTTATTATTACTCTTCTAGTTGAATTTATATTATTTACGCAAAATATTTTCAACAGCTAAGTTTTGAATATTGATTTATTGCATTATTTTTAAATGATTTATACATGAATTACAAATCATAATAATGTGATAGTTCATTTTCATTAGTTGCATAGATAATGAATTAAATTCTGAAAATGCACTAAATTTTAAATTATTCTTAAATTTATTAATTTTATGTATTTTTTGCTATTCTCATGATTGAATTATAACAAAGGAAGTTTAATAAGAATTAAATTACAAAAGAACATCACTAATGTATTATAAAATGGATATAGTTCAATGTGACAGTTCTAGCGAATACATTTTTGTTTTTATAGTTAATTTAAATTTTAATTCATCTTCACCCATTGTTTAGGATGAAGTATACTCAAGCCAGTAATTCCAATACAAACCTTTTCCTATTCAAGCTGGAAAAACTATAATTGGGTTACAAAAAAATCTCTTCAATCAAAAACAAGAGTACCAGTACTGAAATCAAAACATAATATAATGATTTAGAGATGTCCGCAGCAATCCAAACACAAGTACTTTCACTTACACTGACTGAAAACAGCTTTGTTTCGTAGAGCATCACATAACTAAACTACCAGTGCTCTTGGAATGATCTTGAATCATTGAACAGTGCTATATAAAATCCCCTATTATTATGATGTTTAGCAGGTTACCATCAGGTTACATTACTTGCTTATTCAAATGTTTATCCTATAAGTTATGGAATGCTGTCTTGGTTTTGCATAAAATACTAGTTAATCTCTGTGTTCTCATGTTATTGATTTGTAATATTTATTAGGCGGGGATCAGAATTGTGGCCAATATATCTGAAGACATTTGATTGATTCTTTTATTAATATTACTACCTATGATGGAACTTCCAATCCTTCAAGATTAGGCACAAAATTTCTTGGATTATAAATTAGCTTCTTCTTTTAGTAGATCTGTTGGTATGTAATTCAGAAACTATGTCTCCTGAGATGACAGTAAGCAACAGTAAGTTGACGGCGACCAGAAGGGATTTCATTTGCTGCTATTACTGTCACTTCTGGCTACGTGGTTACCCCAATATCTTCTTCTGGATCTACTCAACCTAAATTAGCCTTTATTGAAGTAATTTTAATGCGCAGTATACCTACGTAGCTAGTGGATAAGTTGGTAAACAATTTCCCAACCTTGACACATTACCTATGGTAGATAAAATAGTCATATAAAATACCAAAAATATTTATCACATTAATAATTATATGGACAAACATAATATATTGGACATCGTGACATATTCATAACGACATGTCGCGAAATATTGACAATTTTGTCATTAAACATTACACTAGCAATTAATTAGCAGATTTTATTTACCTACCTACCTAAGTATATGTACTTCTATCTTGTCTAAATATTATAATCGGCTTTCTAAAATAATCACCCGTTAAAAATGCTGTATCTATTTATGATTTTAAGTACCTATCCAATAATCTCTGTAATAGCAACAAATTACTTGAAATTTTTCGAAGAAGAGAATAGTTTACACAGATACCTACAAAAAAAAACGTTCTTCGCAGTCCTCGTAAAGTTATTTACCGATAAAAAGGTATACCTAACCGATTACAATCCATTGAATAACAAGGGAAACTATTTTTGAACAAAATGACTCAAATTCAAATACATATACATTTTTCAGAAATTTTCATGACCCAAATGACCCTCAACAACGTAGTAACAAAAAAATTTAATCGAGCTTTTAAAAAGTTACAGAAAAATTTCATTTTCTACCAACGGATAGGTATGTAAGCATCATCATCACCACAGCCCTAGGGACATAGCTGAATCCAGAATATTGAACATTTTTACATACGTAGGTATAAAGTGACAGACTCAAAATTAATTTCGATTTAGGTATCTAAAATGACAATTACCTACCTGTAGGGCACGATGACACACGATCTTATTATGTTGTCTTTATCTAAAAATAGGTAGGTTTATAAATCAGTACTCGATAATAGTCTAATATTAATCTACATTCAATCGTCAAAATTATTTAAGACTAGTTGCATGTAACACATGAGATCCAACTGTCGATAGCGATAGTATTATGTATAGTTGAAGAATAAGTACCAAACTATAAATCCAAATTATTGAATATTTTAAGATATTTTGTTTTCTATACAACACATGTAGGTATGTATGTCAAGATAGGATAGTATGGAGGTCAGTCCTTTTTTCCTATCTGGAATATGAAAACAGCATGATGGTATGTATGTATGTTTAGATGTATCAAACTATTAAGTCTTGTTAGATATTGTATATAGGCGACTGCCATACAAATTGTATGAAGCGATGTCGTCACTAAATTCAATTTTTATAAAAATTGTTAAAAAAAATTGAGATGTACTACTACAATGTTAATATTTTTTATAGAAAATTAAATTATCTAAAGGGGTGTTTCGGCTTTTTTCGATATTTTTAAAAGCTTTGGAAATATAGGCAGTTAAACACATTTCATAAAAAACATTTCACATTTCATTTCATAAATTTGTCATAAAAAAAATATTTTTCTTAATAAAAAATGTTTGATACCAATTTTCAGCGTTCTAGCTTTTATGGTTTCTGAGATATATGGAAAAATAAAGTAAAAATTAAAAAGTTGATAACCCCTGACTGAAACAAAAATTCAAAATTCTGAGTATAAAAGTTTTGTGGGCCTATTAGG